>JBBGZY010002272.1:47500-392500 GCA_037952925.1 Lithobates clamitans | reverse complement strand
GATGTCGGGCATGTTCTATCAAGTCCAGAATGGGCTACTAAATTAAAATCCCCCCCGATTAACATGTGGGGGGAGTGGAACCCATCTAGGGTCTGATAAAAATTCTTTAACGAATGTAGCCTGTGAGGCGTTTGGGGCGTACACTGAGGCCAAGGTTAGAAGTTCATTCTGGATGGAGCCCTGAACTATCACAAAACGACTGTTGGGATCTTTATAAATCTGTTGAACCTATAAACATGACTGAGTTCTTAATAAAGATGGCCGCCCCTCTAGACCTGGACCCATGGGTGGTGAAATAGCTTTGATGGAAAGTTTTATCAAAGTATGATGGGTGATTATCTCTGGAGAAACGAGTCTCCTGGAGTAAGATAACATCTGCGCCAAGAGATTTATACATTCTCAACACTTTTCTTCTTTTTTGAGGGGTATTAAACCCTTTTACATTATGGGAAAGTATTTTAATTCCCATGATATGTTTATGGTGAATCTGCTAGGATCAATAAGGGGTCCAGGTCAAGAGGGAGCAGCCAAACAGCAACCCATCCCCCTTCAGAGGCGTGACACAGCCATGGCACACAGTCCCGTGGGACTACACGCCTCCATACTCTGAGTTAGTAACACATAAATCACTATGGTAGAGCCATCTGATATGAATAACACAAAAAAAACACGAAAGCATAGGAACATAAACATAGAGTAACAAAAAAACTAGAAACCTGAATACTAGGCCAAAAAATGGCCAAACATAGCTCCGGGGGGTCATGGGGAAAGACGTGGACCCAAAAAAAAGTGTCCATTCAGACCGAAAGGTCCAACACTCTGATTGGTAGTGTTCGTGTCGTCCGTACAGACATAGATTCGTCTGAGGAATTTGCCTGTGGGGAATCAACCAGCTCTGACGTCACTAACCAGACGGGGAGCCAGTCAGTCCTCATTGTTGAAGAGTGTAGGGACAATCATGCGGATGCATCCGGGAGTCCGTAATGAGCCGGGAGAGTCCAATTTTCTCTAAGCTTGTTGGGAGATGTTCAAATCTCGATACCTTGGAGGGAGAAAAACAAAGAGAAAAACAAGGGTAGGGGGAAAAAGTAAACACAAAGAGAAAAAAGAAGAGTGTGTCTTGCTGTCAGTCACGGCGTTGATCTCGGCGGTCTCTTCTGGGTGGAAGGGTTGCCCAAATAGCTGAGTGACGTGGAGTGGAGGGTAGTCTGGGCAGGGAAGCCACATCAAGGAGGCCCATCTTCACCAGTAATTCCTTTCCCTCTGCTAGCGTGGTTACGGTGAAGGTTGTGCCATTATGGGGCACCTGCAGCTTGAAGGGGAAGCCCCAGCGGTAGGGAATACTGGCAGTTTGAAGAACAGATGTAACCTCTTTCATCCTCCTGCGCTTATCCAGGGTGGTAGGGGAGATATCCGGGTAGATTTGAATCGGGGTGCCTTCCAGGCGGATATTAGGGGTGTTCCTTGAAGCTCTGAGTATTTCCTCTTTGATCAGGAAGTCCTTAAGGCAAAGCACTATGTCCCTTGGTGGTTTCTGTGGGGGAGGGGGAGGGCGAAGGGCCCTATGAAACCTATCACAGGAGAAGGCCGACAGTGGGGAGTCTGGTAAGAGAGATTGGAATATCTTCTGCACTGTGGGTAGCAGATCGGTGACCGATTCAGGCACTCCGCGCACCCTAAGATTGTTGCGGCGGTTCCTGTTGTCGAGGTCCTCGATGTGGGCTTGGAGTTGCAGGACCGTTTCAGATAGGGACTCGTGCTCCTTTCTTAGATCAGAATACACTAAGGTGAGCTCATCATGTTTTGTCTCTAGTAAATCGGTTCTACTACCCAGGGCCGCGATCTCCAGGGACAGGGTGTTAGTAGATTTGTGAAGCTCTGATTGAAATTTCTGGGCAATCTTGTCATACATTAAAGTTAGACTCTCATCCAGATCAGCCTTAGTAAGTTGTCTCCCTGGGAGTGTGGTGGTGAGGAGGCTGCTGTAGGAGAATGTGACTGTGCCTTCCGGGCGCCATCTTGGGCCTGCATGTTTCTCTCCTTCTCTCTTAACAAATAGGTCATTAAGGTAGGGTGACCAGACATCCCCGGTTTCTGGGGACAGTCCCCGGATTGAGGACACTGTCCCCGGACTAAGTCTGTCCCCAGTTTTGTCCCCGGATTGGATTTGAACAGGGGCTAGGGCAATTTCAAAGACAACCTGTGCAGAATAAAAAGAAAAAATCTGAATTGCCTCCCCCTCCTCTGCCGCTCCTACTAGCTTATGGGGGTTTATTTTTTTCCATTATCTGTGCCCCTTTCTGATGATCATGTGCTGGTCGGAGCGGAGGGACTATTTCTTCAGTTTTGGGCGCATGCCCATTCAGCTCCACTCGCATGTTCTTCTGCTTTGGCTCAAGTCCCGGCCAGCTGCCTACCTGCTTATCTCCTTGCCTTCCCTGGTGGAGTGATCTTCCTCTGCTCCCCACCCAGTAGTAGCCGGGGCCCGAAGACTAAAGCCCCATACACACTATCAGATTTTCTGCTGATTTTTGTCTTCAGATTTACCAAAACCATGTAGTGCGAGGGCCGGCCTGATTGCAGACAAATTGAAACTCCTAAGGTTTGACCTCATATTATATGGTTTTGGTAAATCTGAAGGAAAAAATCAGCAGAAAATCTGATAGTGTGTATGGGGCTTTAGACTTGACAGGCTGTGAGGCGGGCGGCGGCGGCGGAGACGGGCAAAGAGTCGTCGATTGCCGCCATTACTAGTAAAAAAAAAATATGTCCCCGGATTTCATTTTAAAAATCTGGTCACCTTACGTTAAGGATCTTTGGGCCGGTTTTCCACAGCGATTTTTAGTGCCCGTCATGCGCTGAGTGTTCCGCTGGAGGTGCGGGGATGAGTTGGGTGAAATACCTGTGTTGATTGCCCCGGGGAAGTGCCGTTAGTCTCCGCGGCTCACGGAGCTCTCAGCCCTTGCTTCCTCCTCGGTTCGCGCCGCGCATGCGCCCCTTGAACAACTCTTTTAGGACTGGTCGCCTTTCGGATTCCATTGGGGAGGCTGTGGTGGTGGTGCTCCCTAAGCCGGGTAAGGACCCTCTACAGCCAGACTCCTACAGACCCATTTCGTTGCTAAATACGGATGTCAAGATTTTGGGACGAGTATTGGCAACTAGACTGGCTGCGGTTATTTCTAGACTGGTCCATGTAGACCAGTCGGGATTTATCCCAGCACGATCCACTGCACTAAATATTAGGTGGCTTTTCCTGAATCTTCAGCTCCCAATAGAGAACTCAGGAAATAGAGCGATCCTTTCCCTCGACGCTGCCAAAGCATTTAACAACGTGGAGTGGAACTATCTTTGGGCAGTGTTGGCTAAATTCGGTCTGGGAGAGGGGTTTATCACCTGGATTAAACTCTTATATACAGCACCAACAGCGAGGATTAGAATAAATGACATGTTATCCGAGGCCTTTCCATTGTTCCGGGGCACTAGGCAGGGTTGTCCACTGTTGCCTCTGCTTTTTGCCCTGGCGTTGGAGCCTTTGGCAGCTAGGATTAGAGACTAACCGGATATTGTGGGATTTAGACGGAACCATAGAGATGATAAACTTTCCTTATATGCTGACGATGCCTTACTGTACTTGGGGGATACAGATGGTTCCCTGGTCGCCGCTATGCACCTCATTGAGCTGTTTGGAGAGTTTTTTGGTTTTGCCAATAATTGGCACAAATCAGTGCTCCTCCTGCTGGATGATCTCCCCTCAGCGTTACCAAACAGTGTGGCCCGGATACAGGTTGTAGAGTCCTTTAAGTACTTAGGAATTGTAGTGACAAAAGACCCTACGGACTATATAGCCCTTAATTTAAAACCCCTACTACAGAAATGTAAAAATAAATGTGCTGCATGGTGTAAATTACCACTGTCAGTCATTGGAAGAGCTAATTTGACTTCGATGATCTGGGCCCCACAACTGTTATACATCTTGCACAAGGCCCCAGTGTGGATACCGAAATACTGGTTTTGACGTATTGACTCTCAACTTAGATCTCTAATCTGGAAAAATAAAGTAGCCAGGATAAAACTTACCACCTTACAGTACCCTAAAGATCAAGGGGGAATGGCTGTTCCCTATGCCCAGACACAGGGGCGTTGCTAGGTCTACAAAAGATCTGGGGCTAGAGCCCATAGCAGCGTAGTAAAGAAAGTCATACGCTTGGGCGGGCATACACATGTATATACAGTAATATACGTGTGGGTGTATATATATCCCCAGAGAGCCCCCTGCTTACATCACCTTACATCAGGGTCCCCAGAGAGCCCCCCCACTTACATCAGGGTCCCTAGAGAGCCTAGGCCTTAAAATCAGGGTCCCCAGAGAGCCTCCCCTCCCCTCCCCTTGGGGACTCCTGCAGAGACTCGGGGCTATTGGCCTCAGATTCGGGGCTATAGCCCCAAAAGCCACCCGCTAGCAACGCCCCTGCCCAGACATATTTCTATGCTGCACAGATACAACACTTTACAGGATGGAATCAGCCTAATGTTTCAGATCCCTCTAAATCTTTACTTATAAGCCCTACTACGTCGTACTTTGCATCATCTCATATGGAGATGGGTTTCCCCGTGTTTCCTTCATTATGCCCAACAGTCTGTCTCCTTAAAAAACTCTGGAGTGGTATCAAACGGACATTGGGAATCAATGGCTTCCTACCTAGCACACCAATCTGGCAGAACAGGTTCTACACCGAGCTGGCTAAACTCAGTGGTCACACACGGTGGGAGGCTGCAGGGGTTAAATATTTGTCCCAAATTTTTGATGAGACGGGCTGGAAATCCTACATGAAACTGAGGGAGGAGTTCCCACTATTAGGCGATTTCCATTATCAGTATATTCGATTGAGCCATGCAATCCGATCTCAAAGTAACTGCTCATCCCTGCATCTGGTAGACTCAACCTTCTTGGAGTCTGTATTTGATGAAACTGAAAAAAAAAGGTGTCATCTCTAAAACTTACATGCAAATGCTGGCTCATATACAGGCACCCGATATTCTGCCCTGCAGAGAGAAATGGGAGAGAGATATTGGTCCCATAGACAGGGAACAATGGGAACAAATATTGAATGCTGGACCCCTGGTGTCAGTGTCTGCGGCACAAAGACTGTCACAGTTGTTTATATTGCATAGAGCAGGGATATGCAATTAGCGGACCTCCAGCTGTTGCAAAACTACAAGTCCCATCATGCCTCTGCACTGGGTGTCATGCTTGTGGCTGTCAGAGTCTTGCTATGCCTCATGGGACTTGTAGTTCTGCAACAGCTGGAGGTCCACTAATTGCATATCCCTGGCATAGAGTGTATAGGACTCGGGTACAATTACACCATTGGGGAAGTAGAGACACACCCATATGCCCTAAGTGTCAGGTTCATTCAGGAGATCTCCTGCACATGTTGTGGAAGTGTCCCAAACTTGTGAGATATTGGAACAAAGTGGTCCCAATAATCAATTCTGTCTTTCAGGTTGAGCTGCTCATGGATCCCCTGGTGTGCTTGCTTGGAGCTCTAGATGAGGATTTGTATTCCCCTCATACATACATTGCTCTTATTAGATTACTCTATTTGGCAAGGAAGCTGGTAGCGAGATATTGGCTGTCTGCCCGAGTTCCGACGAGCAAACAGTGGATCCAGGCGGGTAATGACATTCTTATACGGGAAAAAAATACATATTCCCATAGGAAATCACCACGGAAGTTCGAGATAATATGGCAGAGTTGGCTGGGTGCCCCAGAAGTAACTCCTCCACAGCTGGTCCTTCATAGGCTGCTACAATGTTGATAGTCTAAAGGCGAGGAGTCTAAAATGTGAAATCCATGTTCTGATTGTTATACCCCTAGAGTATGACGTAATAGACTAGTCATCTTAGTGGTAAAGAGTTAACGGGTGTTGGAATATATACCACCAGAAACTGTATGATGGCATTGTCAGGTTATATTTGGGTTTTTTCTTTTTGTTTATTTTGTTGTTTTCTCTTTTTTCTTTTTGAAACTAATGTAAAAAAAAAGTAAGATGAAGTTGTACTATGCATTTATATCAGTTATGGGATGAATAAGAGCGAATAATTATTCCCTGTATTTATACATCTGTCAGAGCCATTTCTATGGCCTGTCTGTATACACTTCTGTTTTGAAAGTATCTTCTTACTTGTCTACAAAAAACACCTTTTGATTAAAAAAAAAAACCTGTATGTTTTTTTTTTTTTTGCTTATTTTATTTTTTTTTGCTCTTCTTTCTCGTTCCTACTTTCTTTGTTTCATTTTCTTATCTTTTATTACTTTAAGTGATGGTACCAGTCCATTAACTGATAATGTTCTTCTATATCTTTAAAAAGTAAATGTATTAATCTTCTGGAACTTTTGTTTGAATATCAGAGATGAGCTGTGAATTGTAAGGCTTTACCGTTTCTGCCTGACTTCCTTTTTAGTCCAGTGGGTCCTATAGAATGGTTTCCTGAAATATACAAGGACCATATTTCACAAAGTATCCCTGGACATCCAGGTCTTCTGTCCTAATGTAATTCTACCTCCCCTAGTCTATCTACTGCTTTATAGTCTTAATAGCCACACCACTGCTCCTCTCTGGCATTCCGATAAATAACTGTACACTGACCTTCTCCTTTCCTCTAATAACTGTACACTGACCTTCTCCTTTCCTCTAATAACTGTACACTGACCTTCTCCTTTCCTCTAATAACTCTACACTGACCTTCTCCTTTCTTCTAATAACTGTACACTGACCTTCTCCTTTCCTCTAATAACTCTACACTGACCTTCTCCTTTCTTCTAATAACCGTACACTGACCTTCTCCTTTCCTCTAATAACTGTACACTGACCTTCTCCTTTCCTCTAATAACTCTACACTGACCTTCTCCTTTCCTCTAATAACTCTACACTGACCTTCTCCTTTCCTCTAATAACTCTACACTGACCTTCTCCTTTCCTCTAATAACTGTACACTGACCTTCTCCTTTCCTCTAATAACTGTACACTGACCTTCTCCTTTCCTCTAATGACTGTACACTGACCTTCTCCTTTCCTCTAATGACTGTACACTGACCTTCTCCTTTCCTCTAATAACTGTACACTGACCTTCTCCTTTCCTCTAATAACTGTACACTGACCTTCTCCTTTCCTCTAATAACTGTACACTGACCTTCTCCTTTCCTCTAATAACTGTACACTGACCTTCTCCTTTCCTCTAATAACTCTACACTGACCTTCTCCTTTCCTCTAATAACTGTACACTGACCTTCTCCTTTCCTCTAATAACTGTACACTGACCTTCTCCTTTCCTCTAATAACTCTACACTGACCTTCTCCTTTCCTCTAATAACTGTACACTGACCTTCTCCTTTCCTCTAATAACTGTACACTGACCTTCTCCTTTCCTCTAATAACTCTACACTGACCTTCTCCTTTCCTCTAATAACTGTACACTGACCTTCTCCTTTCCTCTAATAACTGTACACTGACCTTCTCCTTTCCTCTAATAACTGTACACTGACCTTCTCCTTTCCTCTAATAACTGTACACTGACCTTCTCCTTTCCTCTAATGACTGTACACTGACCTTCTCCTTTCCTCTAATAACTGTACACTGACCTTCTCCTTTCCTCTAATAACTGTACACTGACCTTCTCCTTTCCTCTAATAACTGTACACTGACCTTCTCCTTTCCTCTAATAACTGTACACTGACCTTCTCCTTTCCTCTAATAACTGTACACTGACCTTCTCCTTTCCTCTAATGACTGTACACTGACCTTCTCCTTTCCTCTAATAACTCTACACTGACCTTCTCCTTTCTTCTAATAACTGTACACTGACCTTCTCCTTTCCTCTAATAACTGTACACTGACCTTCTCCTTTCCTCTAATGACTGTACACTGACCTTCTCCTTTCCTCTAATGACTGTACACTGACCTTCTCCTTTCCTCTAATAACTGTACACTGACCTTCTCCTTTCCTCTAATAACTGTACACTGACCTTCTCCTTTCCTCTAATAACTCTACACTGACCTTCTCCTTTCCTCTAATGACTGTACACTGATCTTCTCCTTTCCTCTAATAACTGTACACTGACCTTCTCCTTTCCTCTAATAACTGTACACTGACCTTCTCCTTTCCTCTAATAACTGTACACTGACCTTCTCCTTTCCTCTAATAACTGTACACTAACCTTCTCCTTTCCTCTAATAACTGTACACTGACCTTCTCCTTTCCTCCAATAACTGTACACTGACCTTCTCCTTTCCTCTAATAAATGTACACTGACCTTCTCCTTTCCTCTAATAACTGTTCTCCTTTCCTCTAATAACTGTACACTGACCTTCTCCTTTCCTCTAATAACTGTACACTGACCTTCTCCTTTCCTCTAATAACTCTACACTGACCTTCTCCTTTCTTCTAATAACTGTACACTGACCTTCTCCTTTCCTCTAATGACTGTACACTGACCTTCTCCTTTCCTCTAATAACTCTACACTGACCTTCTCCTTTCCTCTAATAACTCTACACTGACCTTCTCCTTTCCTCTAATAACTGTACACTGACCTTCTCCTTTCCTCCAATAACTGTACACTGACCTTCTCCTTTCCTCTAATAAATGTACACTGACCTTCTCCTTTCCTCTAATAACTGTTCTCCTTTCCTCTAATAACTGTTCTCCTTTCCTCTAATAACTGTACACTGACCTTCTCCTTTCCTCTAATAACTGTACACTGACCTTCTCCTTTCCTCTAATGACTGTACACTGACCTTCTCCTTTCCTCTAATAACCGTACACTGACCTTCTCCTTTCCTCTAATAACTGTACACTGACCTTCTCCTTTCCTCTAATGACTGTACACTGACCATCTCCTTTCCTCTAATAACTGTACACTGACCTTCTCCTTTCCTCTAATAACTGTACACTGACCTTCTCCTTTCCTCTAATAACTGTACACTGACCTTCTCCTTTCCTCTAATAACTGTACACTGACCTTCTCCTTTCCTCTAATAACTGTACACTGACCTTCTCCTTTCCTCTAATAACTGTACACTGACCTTCTCCTTTCTTCTAATAACTGTACACTGACCTTCTCCTTTCCTCTAATAACTCTACACTGACCTTCTCCTTTCCACTTATGACTGTACACTGACCTTCTCCTTTCCTCTAATAACTGTACACTGACCTTCTCCTTTCCTCTAATAACTGTACACTGACCTTCTCCTTTCCTCTAATAACTGTACACTGACCTTCTCCTTTTTTTTCCCCACCACCTGAAGAAGCAACGACAACCAAGTTATTTCTTGAGACAAATGTGTCACCAATAAGATTCTCCTGAACTTTCCTTCACCATGCTGAAAAGTTCTGTCTCGCGGTCCGATCCAATCGTTACAATCATTACACCGAATTCCCAAGTTACCTCCAAAAGGAATACAACCTGCCCAAGAACTGGCTAATCTGTGACATGCCCACCAGATGGAACTCAACATTGGCCATGCTGCAGCGGCTGCACACGCAGCAGAGGGCCATCAATGAATACTTATGTGACTATGGCACCAGGACAGGGTCAGGGGAGCTTGACTTTTTTTCACCACACCAGTGGCTCATGATCAAGGGTGCATGAAATGTCCTGTCACCGATTGAGGAGTCCACAAGGATGGTGAACAGTGACAGTGCATGCATCAGTGATACTGTCCCTCTTGTCTTCCTGTTGGAGCACACACTGCGTGGAATAATGGACAGGGCACTTGAGACAGAACAGAGGGAGGAAGAGGAAGACTTCCTTACCTCTCAAGGCCCCCTTTATCCAGACAGTGTTCCTGCTGGCCCACTGATCACACAGGAAGAGGAGGAGGAGGATTGTGTCAGCATGGAGGTGGAGCCTAGCACTCAGCATCAGCAACAGTATTCAAGGGATCGTTTAGAGTCCCCAGAAACCCATGGACTTGTAAGTGGCTGGGAGGAGGTGGCTGTGGATCAGGTCGTCCATAGTGACCCAGAGGACTCCGGACCAAATGCCTCAGCAAACCTATGCTGCATGGCCTCCCTGATCCTGCAAAGCCTGCAAAAGGACCCTCGGATTTGTGGTATCAGAGAGAGGGATCAGTACTGGCTGGCAACCCTCCTTGATCCACATTAGAAGGGTAAGGTTGCGGACCTTATCTTGCCGTCGCAGAGGAAGCAGAGGATGAAACATTTTCGAGAGGCATTGCAGAAAGGTTTGTGCAATGCGTTTCCAGAGTCTGGGAGACTACAAATTCCTGGTCCTGGACAACGTGTTGCTGAGGCTTCAGTCAGTCACAGAAGGAGCGATGGAGAAGGTGGCCAGCTGACCGGTGCATTCAGACAATTTTTTAATCCAAAGCCCCAAGGTCTGATCGGTTCCAGCAACCATCGCCAGCGTCTAAATTAACATGGTGCATGAATACCTAGGGGCAAGATCAGACTTGGAGACCTTTCCATCCGAAAATCCTCTGGGTTACTTGGGTCTTGAGGATGGATCACTGGCCAAAGCTTGCACAGTATGCAATTGAGCTACTGTCCTGTCCTGCATCCAGCGTTCTTTCGGAACGCACATTCAGTGCTGCTGGAGGCTTTGTAACCAATCACAGAGTGCGCCTGTCCACCGACTCGGTTGATCGGCTCACCTTCATAAAAATGAATCAGTCTTGGATCACCAGCTACCAAGCACCTGATGCAACCAAATAATTTTTTTATGATTGTGAGATCCCTTGAAGACTGCCTATGCTGATGCTGAGTGACTATCCTATTCCTCCTCAATGTTCATGTTGATAACTTGTAAGAACATTTTTGGTTCTGGGCACCACCACCAGTGGCTAAGGCCCATTTTTTCTGCCCCTGTTTAACAGGGACATGTAATTACAATTCTTGATCTAATATTTCACAGCAGGGCCCGTTCCTGCACCCACCAAGAGTAACTGTGAGGGCTTACAGTGTTCTGGTACCACTAACACCTAAGGCCCAAATTTCTGCAGAGTATATAGGGCAGGCCTCTACTTTCAAACATCCGACTTACAAATAACTCCTACTTACAGACAACAGGAAGTGAGATGAAATCTACCCCTAGGAAGGGAAATTCTCTCCTGTAAGAGTTAATATGGGAAAAAAGGTGTCTCCTCCACTGATGATTTATCACCAATCCTTGTTTCCCTAAAAACCCCAAATTTTCAAAATCCAATTGCAGAGGTTCAGGTAGGACCTGTTGGAGAAGCCTGTGACCTGGCCAGGGACCCGAGGACTGTGGGTGTAGTTGGGAATTCCCCGGAAGAATCCCCTGAAGAGCCAGTCAGTTTAAATAAGCCCCTTGGTGAGCCTGTCCGGAAGGAGCCGGTCATTGCGACAGAAAGTGAGGTGAAATCTTCTGAAGAGGAGGAAAGACAGCAAAACAAATGTCACAGGGGTGATAACCCTTCCCTATGTTTTCCAAAAAGCTTAAAAAAGATTTTTTGGCTGGAGCTAAACACGTTAAAAATGTACCCGTTCAAAATTACAAACAGATTCTACTTAACAACAAACCTCCAGTCCCTGTCTTGTTTGGACCGCCTGTACACTGCTGTTCAGAGTATATAGGGCCTGGGGGCCCCACACCTTTCCTTTTTTTAATTTGTGCAGGGACTGTTTTAAGCACAGGAAACACGCGCCCCTTTACAGGCATACTATAGACACCCCCCAGGTACCATATTGAAAGGAATATTTCACTTTTATTTTCCTTTAAGCATCATTAAAATCACCGCTCCCGAAAAAAAAGGGCCATTTTTAAAAGTTTTTTTTTTTTACATTGATGCATGTCCCCTGGGGTAGGACCCGGGTCCCCAAACACTTTTTAGGACAATACCATGCAAATTAGCCTTTAAAATTAGCACTTTTGATTTCAAATGTTCGAGTTCCATAGACTTCTATGGGGTTCTAAAGTTTGTGTGAATTTTAGGTCCGTTCGCAGGTTCTGGTGCGAACCGAACCGGGGGGTGTTCGGCTCATCCCTAATATATATATATATATGTGTGTATATATGTGGGTACGTGTATGTAGGTATAAGATGATATATATAGTTTATTTTGTGGATTAATGATGAGATAGGGGCCCAGTTTACCTTTTAAAAGACTTTTTTCCTGTCTCGTGGGAACTATTGAATGTCTTCAGCTGTTAATTGAATTCCTTTTGTTTTGTGAAGACCCTTTACACACGTGGAGGCTCCTTCTCACCAGGGGCTGTTGACATGCTAATGTCAGAACTGTTTGGGATGGGGATCAAAGGGGTTTGTTTATAAAGTCATAGACCTGGAGGCACCGGAACCTTAGAACCTGATCATGAACATTTAGGAGGCTTCAGAGGTAGCCAATCAGAATTTGAGGCAACTCTGAACCAATGAACGTGTTTCATCTGTTGATTGGTGGAGAATGAATATAAAATAGGGGGGGGGGGTTGTTTGAACTCCAGACCATGGAGAGGACGGGATGTGTAAAGTATTCTCTTATCTCTCTCACCTTTTCTATCCTCGGATTTGTCTTAGAATATTGATATCCTGTGTATGTCCAGTTTGTCCTCAATGATCTTTGTATCCTGACAACACTGTACTTGTTCCATCACTTGAGAGATTTGATGATTTCTAATTCTTCTAACGTTTCTTTTCTGTAGGAATAAATGGAATTGTTTCTCTTTTCTCACCGTTATCGTTTGTTGTTTTATTCTTATATAGACAAAGGTTTAATCCCTTATTTTGTGTATTGTTCATCAGATAAGTGAGGTATAAACATTCCCAACACATATGTGATGACCTACAAAGAGAAAATCATTTAGAATTCAGGGGATTCTCGGGATTCTTTTCCCGTCACATCGTTACATAGTCGCTGAGGTTGTATAAAGACTCCAGTCCAACCAGTTGAACCTGAGTGTGTGTATTTATGTCACCACCATATACCATATCCCTGTTGTCATGGAAACACACGCCCGCGGCGGCTAGCTAACCAGGGTGTGGACCTTGACTTGGGTAGAGGGGAATGAGGTGTCGCTTATTCTAAGCAAGTAAGACTGTCTGTGATACACTTTCCCCTCCCCCACTGCCTCTGACCACCAATAAAAGGAAGACTCCACTCCAATCCACACACAGGCAGATACCAATCTTACATACAATCTGGTGCCCTCTAAGGGTTGGGGAGCAATCTAGCAATTATCACACACTTCTAGGGTTCCTCCAGCGATCCTACAAGCTAGAACCCCGATGTCACCCACTCTTCCCACTGTCCACACCCCCATACATACAACAAACCGGAGATTGTCACCACCAAGCAGTTTGTCTGCAGACTGGTCTGCTGGGTCACCACACACACACAGATCTCCGTCTGGCAGAGTTTACAATCTGCCAACACACAGTACAAGTCTATACAGATTGGCAATGAAGATAGACGGAGCACATAGACACTACAATCCAACAATCTCTCCAGAGATATGAGCCCGAGCTTATCACACAGAAGTCACTTATTACTTTTATCATTTAACCCCTTCACATCCCACCCATATACATCTGACGCCCTGGGCTTCCCGGCAGTCTAGGGGGTGCGCGTCACGCGGGTACAGATGAGCGTGCCTGGTGGCCGCGATGTCCGCCGCGCTCCCACAATTGCCTCTGAACACAGCCTGTGGATGTGGGTGGTGTGTAAACATACAGATCCACCGTCCTGTCAGGTGAGAGGAGACCGATCGTGTGTTCCCAGTACAGAGGAACACCGATTGGTCTCCTCCCCTTGTGAGTCCCCTCCCCCTACAGTTACAATCACTCCCTAGGACACAGTTAACCCCTCGATCGCCCCCTAGAGTTTAACCCCTTCACTGCCAGTGTAATTTACACAGTAATCAGTACATTTTTATAGCTCTGATCGCTGTATAAATGACAATGGTCCCAAAAATGTGTCAAAATTGTCCGATGTGTCCGCCATAATGTCGCAGTCCCGATAAAAATCGCAGATCGCCGCCATTACTAATAAAAAAAAGCCATAAATCTATCCTCTATTTTGTAGATGTATAACTTTTGCGCAAACCAATCAATAAACACTTATTGCGATTATTTTTACCATAAGTATGTAGAAGAATACGTATCGGCCTAAACTGAGGGGAAAATGTTTTTTTATAGATTTTTGGGGATATTTATTATAGCAAAAAAGTAAAAAAACATCGCCTTTTTTTTCAAAATTGTCGCTCTATTTTAGTTTATAGCGCAAAAAAATAAAAACCGCCGAGGTGATGAAATACCAACAAAAGAAATCTCTATTTGTGGGGGAAAAAAACATAAAAAATGTATTTGGATACAATGTCGCACGACCGCACAATTTTCATTTAAAGTGTGACAGCGCTGAAAACTGAAAATTGGCCTGGGCAGGAAGGGGGTGAAAATGCCCGGTATTGAAGTGGTAAATATCCCAAAAGTGGGCGGAGCATAACATTTCTACAAAGATAAAGAGTTACAAAGTGATAAAAAGACACACAATTGGCAATTCACTGTGAGAATAAAAGGGGAAAAAACAGAAATCAACTTTCCCAAAGTTTTCTCCTTTGTCAGAAGTCAGCAATTCACCAATCAGAGGGACGGGCTCAGTATTGATCACCCTGCCCAGATCCCAATGATCCTCAATTTATTGGAATATGGATGTGGGCTGGACTTTAGCCATTGGCCAGTCAACCCTGGGGGGGTGTTCCCGTCTCCGCCCACAGGACGTTCTGTGCTCCAAAGTGACCAGGATGAAATGGGCCCTGGATGGTTCTGATGGGCGGGTCAAGGATAGGATTTCTGACACCGTCCGTCCGATCGCCATAATACCGATCACTGCCTGGCTGTCATGATCAGCCGCCATATACCGGTTCTGTGGGTTTCTCCTGATTCTACAAGTGATACAAATACAAGACTTACATGTATATGTAGCCCAACATGTGTCCAATCAGAAGGAATTATTTATCTCTCTACAACTAATATTTGATCTTTTCTAAGACAGAAAATCTATTCCTCTGATCTGTAGAAATCAAAGCTGGCAAAGGGTTCAGGAGCTCCTGACTGCCCCCTGCTGGTCCTTGTAGATGGAATGACTAGGACTTTTCTTTGGAGGCTCCAGGAAGGTGACAATCTATATCTACTTGGATGGGATTATCTTCATCTCGGGGGGGGGGGTCACCTCTATCCTAGAAGCTCGCTCTGTCCTTTCACATGATGATTGAAGAATAGAAGTCTATGACTGATTACTGGAATCCTGGATCTGTAATAACACAGAATTAAAGAGTAACTCCACCTTTGTGGAGAAAACATCATCTCCGTACATTACAAGGATGATAACAAACTTTGGAGCAGATTCCTCCCTTTTCTTATTCTGAAGAAATCCCCCTGTGTGTTCCTCTGTGTCCATGTGGGGAAGGGAGTCTAATGGGAGGGGCTTCATAATTATTATTATCTCTTTGTTCCTCTCAGGACCTCCTTCTCTCTAGTTCCCCCGTCACCTCCTCCAATGCTAACCTTTTCCAGAGCCTCTCCCATCCTATGGAACTCCTTACCCCAGTCTGTCCCATTATCTCCTACTCTATTAGCTTTTAGACGGTCCCTGAAAACCCTTCTCTTCAGAGAAGACTACCCCTCCCCCACCTAACAACTGGATCTTCATTTTCTTCATCAGCCCCCCCCCCCACAGTTATTACCTTTTGTTCCACTTTACCTTCCCCCCCTAGATTGTAAGCTCTGAGGATCAGGACCCTCTGATCTCTCCTAGATTGTAAGCTCTGAGGATCAGGGCCCTCTGATCCCTCCTAGATTGTAAGCTCTGAGGATCAGGGCCCTCTGATCCCCCCTAGATTGTAAGCTCTGAGGATCAGGGCCCTCTGATCCCCCCTAGATTGTAAGCTCTGAGGATCAGGGCCCTCTGATCCCTCCTAGATTGTAAGCTCTGAGGATCAGGGCCCTCTGATCCCTCCTAGATTGTAAGCTCTGAGGATCAGGGCCCTCTGATCCCTCCTAGATTGTAAGCTCTGAGGATCAGGGCCCTCTGATCCCTCCTAGATTGTAAGCTCTGAGGATCAGGGCCCTCTGATCTCTCCTAGATTGTAAGCTCTGAGGATCAGGACCCTCTGATCCCTCCTAGATTGTAAGCTCTGAGGATCAGGGTCCTCTGATCCCTCCTAGATTGTAAGCTCTGAGGATCAGGGCCCTCTGATCCCTCCTAGATTGTAAGCTCTGAGGATCAGGGTCCTCTGATCCCTCCTAGATTGTAAGCTCTGAGGATCAGGACCCTCTGATCCCTCCTAGATTGTAAGCTCTGAGGATCAGGGCCCTCTGATCCCTCCTAGATTGTAAGCTCTGAGGATCAGGGCCCTCTGATCCCCCCTAGATTGTAAGCTCTGAGGATCAGGGCCCTCTGATCCCTCCTAGATTGTAAGCTCTGAGGATCAGGACCCTCTGATCCCTCCTAGATTGTAAACTCTGAGGATCAGGGCCCTCTGATCCCTCCTAGATTGTAAGCTCTGAGGATCAGGGCCCTCTGATCCCTCCTAGATTGTAAGCTCTGAGGATCAGGGTCCTCTGATCCCTCCTAGATTGTAAGCTCTGAGGATCAGGGCCCTCTGATCCCTCCTAGATTGTAAGCTCTGAGGATCAGGGCCCTCTGATCCCTCCTAGATTGTAAGCTCTGAGGATCAGGGCCCTCTGATCCCTCCTAGATTGTAAGCTCTGAGGATCAGGACCCTCTGATCCCTCCTAGATTGTAAGCTCTGAGGATCAGGGCCCTCTGATCCCCCCTAGATTGTAAGCTCTGAGGATCAGGACCCTCTGATCCCTCCTAGATTGTAAGCTGTGAGGATCAGGGCCCTCTGATCCCCCCTAGATTGTAAGCTCTGAGGATCAGGGCCCTCTGATCCCTCCTAGATTGTAAGCTCTGAGGATCAGGGCCCTCTGATCCCTCCTAGATTGTAAGCTCTGAGGATCAGGATCCTCTGATCCCTCCTAGATTGTAAGCTCTGAGGATCAGGACCCTCTGATCCCTCCTAGATTGTAAGCTCTGAGGATCAGGGCCCTCTGATCCCTCCTAGATTGTAAGCTCTGAGGATCAGGGCCCTCTGATCCCTCCTAGATTGTAAGCTCTGAGGATCAGGATCCTCTGATCCCTCCTAGATTGTAAGCTGTGAGGATCAGGGCCCTCTGACCCCTCCTAGATTGTAAGCTCTGAGGATCAGGGCCCTCTGATCCCCCCTAGATTGTAAGCTCTGAGGATCAGGACCCTCTGATCCCTCCTAGATTGTAAGCTCTGAGGATCAGGGCCCTCTGATCCCTCCTAGATTGTAAGCTCTGAGGATCAGGACCCTCTGATCCCTCCTAGATTGTAAGCTCTGAGGATCAGGGCCCTCTGATCCCCCCTAGATTGTAAGCTCTGAGGATCAGGACCCTCTGATCCCTCCTAGATTGTAAGCTGTGAGGATCAGGGCCCTCTGATCCCCCTAGATTGTAAGCTCTGAGGATCAGGGCCCTCTGATCCCTCCTAGATTGTAAGCTCTGAGGATCAGGGCCCTCTGATCCCTCCTAGATTGTAAGCTCTGAGGATCAGGATCCTCTGATCCCTCCTAGATTGTAAGCTCTGAGGATCAGGACCCTCTGATCCCTCCTAGATTGTAAGCTCTGAGGATCAGGGCCCTCTGATCCCTCCTAGATTGTAAGCTCTGAGGATCAGGGCCCTCTGATCCCTCCTAGATTGTAAGCTCTGAGGATCAGGGTCCTCTGATCCCTCCTAGATTGTAAGCTCTGAGGATCAGGGTCCTCTGATCCCTCCTAGATTGTAAGCTCTGAGGATCAGGGCCCTCTGATCCCTCCTAGATTGTAAGCTCTGAGGATCAGGACCCTCTGATCCCTCCTAGATTGTAAGCTCTGAGGATCAGGGCCCTCTGATCCCCCCTAGATTGTAAGCTCTGAGGATCAGGACCCTCTGATCCCTCCTAGATTGTAAGCTGTGAGGATCAGGGCCCTCTGATCCCCCCTAGATTGTAAGCTCTGAGGATCAGGGCCCTCTGATCCCTCCTAGATTGTAAGCTCTGAGGATCAGGGCCCTCTGATCCCTCCTAGATTGTAAGCTCTGAGGATCAGGATCCTCTGATCCCTCCTAGATTGTAAGCTCTGAGGATCAGGACCCTCTGATCTCTCCTAGATTGTAAGCTCTGAGGATCAGGGCCCTCTGATCCCTCCTAGATTGTAAGCTCTGAGGATCAGGGCCCTCTGATCCCTCCTAGATTGTAAGCTCTGAGGATCAGGGTCCTCTGATCCCTCCTAGATTGTAAGCTCTGAGGATCAGGGTCCTCTGATCCCTCCTAGATTGTAAGCTCTGAGGATCAGGGCCCTCTGATCCCTCCTAGATTGTAAGCTCTGAGGATCAGGACCCTCTGATCCCCCCTAGATTGTAAGCTCTGAGGATCAGGGCCCTCTGATCCCTCCTAGATTGTAAGCTCTGAGGATCAGGGCCCTCTGATCCCTCCTAGATTGTAAGCTCTGAGGATCAGGACCCTCTGATCCCTCCTAGATTGTAAGCTCTGAGGATCAGGACCCTCTGATCCCTCCTAGATTGTAAGCTCTGAGGATCAGGGCCCTCTGATCCCTCCTAGATTGTAAGCTCTGAGGATCAGGGCCCTCTGATCCCTCCTGTATTGATTTGTAATGTACAGTTTGCCCCATGTTGTAAAGCGATGTACAAACTGTTGGCGCCATATAAATCCTGTATAATAATAATAAATAAACAAGTGGGGAAGAGAATGGCCCCTATACTGGGGGAGGTCCTGTCTAAAGTACAGAACTAGAACTAGAACAGTCCAGCTGTCTTTGTCAAACCCTCCCCTGCTGGCCAGTACATTGGGGCCCAAATCCAGCATTGGAATTCTCAGAATGAACCCCTCTGTACCCGGGTGTAGGGGTCTGAATGTGTCCCCAATACGTGAGTTCTACAGGTGACACAAGAATGGCTCATAAAGCTACCTACCGCAGAAGAGACTCAGGAAGGAGATGAACAGAATGAACCATCCCCACTGAGGAATGTAACCCCCGAGTAGGAAATATTCATCTACCATCTGTCATTATGGTAAAGGCATTTTCTACAACTCTCCCGAGTTCTGGACAAACCGGTCTGACATTCTTCATATACTGCCAGTCACCTTCCTACAAAGACAATAGACTACTACTACTACAACTACACTACTACTACACTACTACTACTACTACACTACTACTACACTACTACTACTACTACACTACTACTACTACACTACTACTACTACTCTACTACTATTACACTAACCGGTCTGACATTCTTCATATACTGCCAGTCACCCTCCTACAAAGACAATAGACTACTACTACTACTACTACTACTACTACAACACTACTACTACTACTACAACTACACTACTACTACTACTACTACACTACTACTACTACTACAACTACACTACTACTACTACACTACTAATACTACTCTACTACTATTACACTAACCGTTCTGACATTCTTCATATACTGCCAGTCACCCTCCTACAAAGACAATAGACTACTACTACTACTACTACTACAACACTACTACTACTACTACAACTACACTACTACTACTACTACTACACTACTACTACTACTACAACTACACTACTACTACTACACTACTAATACTACTCTACTACTATTACACTAACCGTTCTGACATTCTTCATATACTGCCAGTCACCCTCCTACAAAGACAATAGACTACTACTACTACTACTACTACTACACTACTACTACTACACTACTACTACTACTACTACAACACTACTACTACTACTACTACTACACTACTACTACACTACTACTACTAAAACTATACTACTACTACACTACTACTACTACACTACTACTACTACTCTACTACTATTACACTAACCGGTCTGACATTCTTCAAATACTGCCAGTCACCCTCCTACAAAGACAATAGACTACTACTACTACTACTACTACTACTACTACAACACTACTACCACAACTACACTACTACTACTACTACTACTACTACTACTATTACACTAACCGGTCTGACATTCTTCATATACTGCCAGTCACCTTCCTACAAACACAATAGACTACTACTACTACTACTACTACACTACTACTACAACTACACTACTACTACACTACTACTACTACTACTACTACTACACTACTACTACTACTCTACTACTATTACACTAACCGGTCTGACATTCTTCCTATACTGCCAGTCACCCTCCTACAAAGACAATAGACTACTACTACTACTACTACTACTACTACACTACTACTACTACTCTACTACTATTACACAAACCGGTCTGACATTCTTCCTATACTGCCAGTCACCCTCCTACAAAGACAATAGACTACTACTACTACTACTACTACTACACTACTACTACACTACTACTACTACTACACTACTACTACTCTACTACTATTACACAAACCGGTCTGACATTCTTCATATACTGCCAGTCACCTTCCTACAAACACAATAGACTACTACTACTACTACTACACTACTACTACAACTACACTACTACTACACTACTACTACTACTACTACTACACTACTACTACTACTACTACTACTACTATTACACAAACCAGTCTGACATTCTTCATATACTGCCAGTCACCTTCCTACAAAGACAATAGACAGAATTATAGATTGCTGGTGTATGTTCTGTACATTCCTCAGGGGGACAGAACATGAACTCCACTACATACACTATATTACCAAAAGTATTGGGACACCTGCCTTTACACGCACATGAACTTTAACCACTTTCTGACCGACTCACGTAGATATACTGCAGTAGGTTGGCAGCCCTGCATTGAATCGACATACCTGTACGTCACATGCGCCTGCAGGTAGCCTGTTTGAGATGTAATAATTTGTAATGTTTTCGTTCTGTCCTCCCTTCACGCAGATACGACTGTCCAAACGGTGACTGGTGTTGTTGAGAAGCCCCTCTGTGTCCACGACTACAACCTTAACATGGGAGGGGTGGACTTCAATGACCAGTAGATGGTGCTATACTCAATTGTCCATAAGGCCAGACGCGGGAATAAAAAACTTCTGTATATCTATTGTAATTGTCTCTGCTGATCTCTTATGTGCTATACAAAGCATCAGGATGAACTACTACTACACTACTACACTACTACTACTACACTACTACTACATTACTACTACTACTGCTACTACTACTACACTACTACTACTACTACTACTACTACTACTACTACTACTACTACTACTACTACTACTACTCCTCTACTACTATTACACTACTACTACTACTACTACTACACTACTACTACTACTACACTACTACTACACTACACTACTACTACTACAACTACTACTACACTACTACACCTACTACACTACTAGTACTACTACTACTACTACACTACTACTACTACTACACTACTACTACTACTACTACTACTACTACTACTACTATGACACTACTACTAGTACTACGACACTACTACTACTACACTACTACTACTACACTACTACTACTACTACTACACTACTACACTACGACACTACTACTACACTACTATTACTACTACTACTACTACTACTACTACTACACTACTACTACTACACTACTACTACTACTCTACTACACTACTACTACAACTACACTACTACTACACTACTACACTACTACTACTACAACTACACTACCACTACTACTACACTACTACTACTACTCTACTACTATTACACTACTACTACTACACTACTACTACACTACACTACTACTACTACTACTACTACTACTCTACTACTATTACACTACTACTACTACACTACTACTACACTACACTACTACTACTACTACTACTACTACTACACTACTACAACTACTACTACACTACTACACCTACTACACTACTAGTACTACTACTACTACTACACTACTACTACTACTACACTACTACTACTACTACTACTACTACTACTACTACTACGACACTACTACTAGTACTACGACACTACTACTACTACACTACTACTACTACACTACTACTACTACTACTACACTACTACACTACGACACTACTACTACACTACTATTACTACTACTACTACTACTACTACACTACTACTACTACTCTACTACACTACTACTACAACTACACTACTACTACACTACTACACTACTACTACTACAACTACACTACCACTACTACTACACTACTACTACTACTCTACTACTATTACACTAACCGGTCTGACATTCTTCAAATACTGCCAGTCACCCTCCTACAAAGACAATAGACTACTACTACTACTACTACTACTACACTACTACTACTACTCTACTACTATTACACTAACCGGTCTGACATTCTTCAAATACTGCCAGTCACCCTCCTACAAAGACAATAGACTACTACTACTACACTACTACTACACTACTACTACTACTACTACTACTCTACTACTACTACTACTACTACTACTACAACACTACTACCACAACTACACTACTACTACTACTACTACTACTACTATTATTACACTAACCGGTCTGACATTCTTCATATACTGCCAGTCACCTTCCTACAAACACAATAGACTACTACTACTACTACTACACTACTACTACAACTACACTACTACTACACTACTACTACTACTACTACACTACTACTACTACTCTACTACTATTACACTAACCGGTCTGACATTCTTCCTATACTGCCAGTCACCCTCCTACAAAGACAATAGACTACTACTACTACTACTACACTACTACTACTACTCTACTACTATTACACTAACCGGTCTGACATTCTTCCTATACTGCCAGTCACCTTCCTACAAACACAATAGACTACTACTACTACTACACAACTACTACACTACTACTACAACTACACTACTACTACTACACTACTACTACTACTCTACTACAGTACTACTACAACTACACTACTACTACACTACTACACTACTACTACTACTACTACAACTACACTACCACTACTACTACACTACTACTACTACTCTACTACTATTACACTAACCGGTCTGACATTCTTCAAATACTGCCAGTCACCCTCCTACAAAGACAATAGACTACTACTACTACTACTACAACACTACTACCACAACTACACTACTACTACTACTACTACTACTACTACTATTACACTAACCGGTCTGACATTCTTCATATACTGCCAGTCACCTTCCTACAAACACAATAGACTACTACTACTACTACTACTACACTACTACTACAACTACACTACTACTACACTACTACTACTACTACTACTACTACACTACTACTACTACTCTACTACTACACTACTACTACAACTACACTACTACTACACTACTACTACTACTACTACTACTACACTACTACTACTACTCTACTACTACACTACTACTACAACTACACTACTACTACACTACTACTACTACTACTACTACTACACTACTACTACTACTCTACTACTATTACACTAACCGGTCTGACATTCTTCCTATACTGCCAGTCACCCTCCTACAAAGACAATAGACTACTACTACTACTACTACACTACTACTACTACTCTACTACTATTACACAAACCGGTCTGACATTCTTCATATACTGCCAGTCACCCTCCTACAAACACAATAGACTACTACTACTACTACTACTACACAACTACTACACTACTACTACAACTACACTACTACTACTACACTACTACTACTACTCTACTACACTACTACTACAACTACACTACTACTACACTACTACTACTACTACTACAACTACACTACCACTACTACTACACTACTACTACTACTCTACTACTATTACACTAACCGGTCTGACATTCTTCAAATACTGCCAGTCACCCTCCTACAAAGACAATAGACTACTACTACTACTACTACTACTACAACACTACTACCACAACTACACTACTACTACTACTACTACTACTACTACTATTACACTAACCGGTCTGACATTCTTCATATACTGCCAGTCACCTTCCTACAAACACAATAGACTACTACTACTACTACTACTACATTACTACTACAACTACACTACTACTACACTACTACTACTACTACTACTACTACTACACTACTACTACTACTACTCTACTACTATTACACTAACCGGTCTGACATTCTTCCTATACTGCCAGTCACCCTCCTACAAAGACAATAGACTACTACTACTACTACTACTACTACTACACTACTACTACTACTCTACTACTATTACACAAACCGGTCTGACATTCTTCATATACTGCCAGTCACCCTCCTACAAACACAATAGACTACTACTACTACTACTACTACACAACTACTACACTACTACTACAACTACACTACTACTACTACACTACTACTACTACTCTACTACACTACTACTACAACTACACTACTACTACACTACTACTACTACTACTACAACTACACTACCACTACTACTACACTACTACTACTACTCTACTACTATTACACTAACCGGTCTGACATTCTTCAAATACTGCCAGTCACCCTCCTACAAAGACAATAGACTACTACTACTACTACTACTACTACAACACTACTACCACAACTACACTACTACTACTACTACTACTACTACTACTATTACACTAACCGGTCTGACATTCTTCATATACTGCCAGTCACCTTCCTACAAACACAATAGACTACTACTACTACTACTACTACACTACTACTACAACTACACTACTACTACACTACTACTACTACTACTACTACTACACTACTACTACTACTACTCTACTACTATTACACTAACCGGTCTGACATTCTTCCTATACTGCCAGTCACCCTCCTACAAAGACAATAGACTACTACTACTACTACTACTACTACTACTACTACACTACTACTACTACTCTACTACTATTACACAAACCGGTCTGACATTCTTCATATACTGCCAGTCACCCTCCTACAAAGACAATAGACAGAATTATAGATTGCTGGTGTATGTTCTGTACATTCCTCAGGGGGACAGAACATGAACTCCAGTACATACATTATATTACCAAAAGTATTGGGACACCTGCCTTTACACGCACATGAACTTTAACCACTTTCTGACCGACTCACGTAGATATACTGCAGTAGGTTGGCAGCCCTGCATGAATCGACATACCCGTACCTCGCATGCGCCTGCAGGTAGCCTGTTTGAGATGTAATAATGTGTAATGTTTTCGTTCTGTCCTCCCTTCACGCAGATACGACTGTCCAAACGGTGACTGGTGTTGTTGAGAAGCCCCTCTGTGTCCACAACTACAACCTTACCATGGGAGGGGTGGACTTTAATGACCAGTAGATGGCGCTATACTCAATTGTCCATAAGGCCAGACGCGGGAATAAAAAACTTCTGTATATCTATTGCAATTGCCTCTGCTGATTTCTTATGTGCTATACAAAGCATCAGGATGAACTACTACTACACTACTACTACTACTACTACTATTACACTACTACTACTACTACTACTACACTACTACTACTACTACTACTACTACTACTACACTACTACTACTACTACACTACACTACTACTAAACTACTACTACTACACTACTACTACACTACTACTACTACTACTACGACACTACTACTTATACACTACTACTACTACTACACTACTACACTACTACACTACTACTACTACACTACTACTACACTACTATTACTACTACTACTACTACTACTACTACTACACTACTACTACTACACTACTACTACTACACTACTACACTACACCTACTACTACTACTACACTACTACTACTACACTACTACTACTACTACTACACTACTACTACTAATACTACACTACTACTACTACTACTGCTACTACACTACACTACTACTACTACTACTACTACACTACTACTACTACTACTACTACTACTACACTACACTACTACTACTACTACACTACTACTACAATACTTCTACTACTACCACTACTACTAAACTACAACTATTACCACTACTACTACACTACTACTACTGCTGCACTACTTCTACACTACTACTACACAACTACTACACCACTACTAGTACACTATTACTACTACACTACTATTACTACTACTACTACACTACACTACTACTACTACACTATTAATACTAAACTACTACTACTACTACTACATTACTACTACTACAGTACAACTACTACTACACTACTAATATACTACTACTACCACTACTACTACTACTACTACACTATTACTACTACTACTACTACTACACTACTACTACACTACCACTACTACTACTATACTACTACACTACTACTACTACTACTACTACTACACTACTATACTACTACTACTACACTACTACTACTGCACCACTACTACTGCACTACTACTACTACTACACTACTACTACTACACTACTTCTACAGTACTACTACTACTACTACACTACTGCTACTACTGCACTACTACAAAAATGTCTGGACAAATGCTTTTTTTTAACCTTTTGCTCAGTAGAATGTATTTTGGGGTGTCATTTCGGCTATGTGTTAGAAAAATCTTCTAAAATGACAACTTTGTGAGAAAATAATAAGGTTTTCATTTTCTTTGTGGAAAGAAATGACATGTTGAAAAGACTCATTATGCCTCATAGAATATACATTGGGTTGTTTTCTTTCCAAAATGGGGTCATTTTGTGGGTAATTCCATTGTCCTGGTGCTCCAGGGCCTTCACAAATGTGGTAGGTACTCAGGAAATGAAATGTGTCATTTATGCCTTTAGAACTCCTGATGGTGCTCTATGGATGTTGGGCCTCTGTATGTGGCCAGGCTGTGGAAAAGTCTCACACATGGGATATCGCCGTACTCAGGACGAGTAGCAGAATGTATTTTGGGGTGTCATTCTTGGTGTGTACATGTTATGTGTTAGAAGCCTGGAGGTGCTACTTGCATGTTGGACCTCTGTATGTGGCCAGGCTGTGGAAAAGTCTCACACATGGGGTATCGCCATACTCAGGACGAGTAGCAGAATGTATTTTGGGGTGTCATTCTTGGTGTGTACATGTTATGTGTTAGAAGCCTGGAGGTGCTACTTGCATGTTGGACCTCTGTATGTGGCCAGGCTGTGGAAAAGTCTCACACATGGGGTATCGCCGTACTCAGGACGAATAGCAGAATGTATTTTGGGGTGTGATTGCAATTATGCCTGCACCGTGTGTGAGAAATAACTTGTAAATATGACAATTTAGTGAAGAAAAAAAAAATCTATATTTCTTAATTTTCCAAAGCATTGTGGGGAAAAAATTTCAACTTCAAAAAATTCCCTATGCCTCTTACTAAATACCTCAGACTGTCTTCTTTCCAAAAAGGGGTCTTTTGGGGGGTTATTGTACTGTCCTGACATTTTAGGGCCTCAAGAAATGAGATCAGTGCATTAGGATTGATACATTTTCAATAATGCGTAGCCTGGCTTGTAGACTCTATAACTTTCACACAAACCAATGATCATACAATTATCAGGATTTTTTTTACCAAAGACATGTGGTAGAATACATTTTTGCCTAAATTTTCGACAAAATTTAATTTTTTTGGTTTCTTTTAAAAGAGAAAGTAGAAAATTTTGGGGTTTTTTTCAAAATATTCGCTCTTTTTTCGCTTATATCACAAAAAATAAAAAATGAAGTGGTGAATAAATACCACCAAAAGAAAGCTCTATTTGTGTGAACAAAATGATAAAAATTTCATTTGGGTGCAGTGTAGCATGACTGAGTAATTGTCATTCAAAGTGAGAGAGCGCTGAAAGCTGAAAATTGGTCTGGGAAGGAAGGGGGTGAAAGTGCCCGGTATTGAGGTGGTTAACCAGGAACGTATTTTTACGGGAACTGGCATAAAATAGTAATTACAGTATTTGCACTGTCACACAAATGTAATGCAACAGCCCAATAGGTAATCACAACAGTTTGTACATAAGGTTGTCTTAGATGACCCCTGGAGGTGCGTCTCCAAGTGGGACTAATGCCCAGAGTGAAAACCCCTTATCTCTGGTCACCTTCCCACTTCCAGTACGCTCTGGTAACCACAGGAAGGTAAAGTTAATCAATAAAGCACAACACAATTTCTAGGGAGCTCCCCCTACTTTATAATGCAGTCCCTCTTATCTTTAGTAGGATGCAAGGCCTTGCAATGAGAGATGCAGTCCTTTCAGTCTTCTGTCTTCTGCTAGCTATTTGTGTTGTGTTCATTATAATCCGACAGTTGAACAAACAAAGGTTAACGGAAATGGAATGTTAGAACTATTCTTGTAGTGCAGTTCACCTGCGACTGCCTCCGGTGCAATTGGCTTGAATAACACAGTGTCAGTAGTACGGTGAAGGATAGGCTTGAGGCCGGTTCAAACTCAGTCCTTTTGCTTAAGATCTTCTCTATGGGACTACAGGTCCCAGCAATGCTGTGTCTATAGTCTAAGTGTGAAAAGGTGTGGTACAAACATTCTGGGCATCAGCCCTCTCACCAATTCTCATGTCCAGACAGATGGACGCCTCCGCTCCACAGTATCTCTGTTCGTTCGTTGATGCCACGCCGTCACGCTGTTCCGTCTCACAGACGACCGGGAGTCCTCGGTTACCTCCTTCAAGGGTCTGTGGATTGATCACACTGCTGCACTAGCACGCTGTGATGTAAGGCAGGATCGCTGGCTGCTGTTCCGCTCCGCACAAGGTAGGCCGCAACTCTGTGGGACACACACACCCACAGAGCCCTGCTGGCAGGCCATGCATCCCAGGAACAAGAGAAAGAAAATGGCCGCGCAGGGCCTTTTATAACCTACCCAGCATGCAGTTCAGTGCTGAGTGTCCATGGGAGGTCACTTGGCATTGTGGGTAGGTCAGCTCCTTGTAAAATGTAAACAGTCACTTCCTGTAACATCTCCATGTACTTGAAAAGGTAAATAAAAGAAGTTCATTTCACATTTTGGCCACTAGATGGTGCCAAATACTAAAAAAATGCATTGTCCATACTTTTACATTACCTTAAGGAAACAGGCAAAAATTTGTCAGCGCTACATGTGTTACTTGTGCAA
This sequence comes from Lithobates clamitans, assembly GCA_037952925.1. Taxonomy (NCBI): domain Eukaryota; kingdom Metazoa; phylum Chordata; class Amphibia; order Anura; family Ranidae; genus Lithobates; species Lithobates clamitans. The sequence continues at coordinate 363,324 of JBBGZY010002272.1, read as the reverse complement.
ACTCCTCAGTGAATGTCTTAAAATGTAAAATGATATATTTTGGGAATTCATACGTTGTAACTGTCCTGGATTAGAGATTAAAACTGGCACATTGACTATGTCCAACCTCCATAGGTGTGTTCTAATTTCTCTACTTTATCATTTTTACTTTCTAACTCTTCTCTTCTAAATAAACTTTTATACCTGATCACTGTGATCAGAGGGTGTTTAGCCTTTTTTTTGGGGGGGTTATATGAAATGCCCCCCCAAACAGGATATTACACTAAACCTGCAGGTGAATAACCAAGAACCAGAACCTTCACTAAGTGGAAGAGGATTGATAATAAAAGTTGGCAGTGCCTCCATCCAGGACGAGGCCCCCACCCAATACAGGACCTTCACTCAGGACAGGACCTCCACCCAAGACAGGGCCCCCACCCAGGACAGGGCCCCCACCCAATACAGGACCTCCACCCAGGACAGGGCCTCCATCCAGGACAGGGCCCCCACCCAGGACAGGGCCCCCACCCAGGACAGGGCCCCCACCCAGGACAGGGCCCCACCCAGGACAGGGCCCCCACCCAGGACAGGTTCCCCACCCAAGACAGGACATCCACCCAGGACATCTTTCTTCTTCCATGATTAGGTTCCCCTCGTTCCTCCAATCTAATAGGGTGGGGTGATGAGTGTCTCCAATATTTCGGGAGAAGTGATTTGGTAGTGTGTAGTAGGGGTGGGGTAATGTCCTTCCTAGAAGATAGAACTGACTCCGGTGTGTCATGAAAGAAGGATGTAAGGGTTTCATTTCCAGGGTTCTAGAGGACAACTTCTCCATCCATGAGAAGAATTCAATCCCAGAATCATTTCATCGTAGGGCAAGTCCACCATAGATGGAGAAATCTTCCTTTTTACCCACAGCCTCTCCAACATCGATCGTCAGCGGATGAATATATCTGTGATCGTTTATAGGGGTCCACTACCATCTGGTGAAGAATTTCTAGGCCATTTCCTGCCCCCTATAGATGAGGAAGGGGTTCATTCAATCATCTTTGTAATTGGTGGGAATGTCAATGTCTGATCCAACTCCCTTCCCCCTCTCTAATAAAATCGGGAAGTGCCCCTTCTTGTCCACTAAGAATCACTCTGTTCATTTGTGATAACCGGGCTCTGGGGTCCGACAATCCAATTCTTCTTCACATATGAGGAGTGAGTTCTCAGGTCTTATTGAGGGATTTGTTTTCTTATAGAAACTCCCCAATTGCTGATATTTCCACTCTGCTAAAGGTTTACTCCCAAAGCCTGACGTCACTTCCCTTAAGGTTCTCAGTCCTCCACATGGAGAGAACTTACTACACGTGTTGTCTCCATCTTCACCCCCCAGATATCTCCTCCCCCGATGGGAACCCTGAGAATCCCTCCAGTGGAGGCAGAGGGGACGTCTGGGGTACATACTCACCCCTATTGTTCAGCTCATCCCATACTACTAGGACGTTACGTGTCAGTGGAGAGGTCCATTGTATGACCCGGGACCCAAGAGACCCCTGCCAGGTTACTCCCTACTATTGTCTTTTCTAATTGGACCCACACTTTATTATGTCAATCGTGACGCCAATTCAGTATCTACACTACTTCTACTACACTGCGACTACTACTACTACTACTACTACACTACTACTACTACTACTACTACTACTACTACACTACTACTACTACTACCACTACTACACTACTACTACCACTACACTACTACTACACCACTACTACTACTACACTACGACTACTACACTACTACTACTACTACTACTACTACTACACTACTACTACTACTACAGTACTACTACTTTACTACTCCTACTACACTACACTACTATTACTACTACACTACTATTACTACTACACTACTATTACTACATAACATTACTACTACTCTACTACTACACTGCTACTACACTACTACATTACTAATACTACTACTACTAATACTACTACACTACTACTATACTATTACTACTACTACTACCACTACTACACTAATATTACTACTACACTACTATTACTACACTACTACCACTACTACACTACTACTACACTACTACCAATACTACACTACTACTACACTACTACTTTACTACACTACTATTACTACTACACTACTATTACTACACAACATTACTACTACTCTACTACTACACTGCTACTACACTACTACTACTAATACTATTACACTACTACTACACCACTACTACTACTACACTACTACTACTACTACTGCATTACTACATTACACTATTATTACACTGCTACTACTACACTCCTACCGCTACTACTACACCACTACTACTACTAATACACTACTATTACTACACAACATTACTACTATTCTACTACTACACTGAAAATCTACTACTACACTACTACTAAATTACATTATTATTACTCCACTACTACTACTACTCTTTAACTTCACTACACATTACTATTACTACACTACCACTACTACATTACTACTACTAAACTACACTAGTACTACTACATTACTACACACCATTACTACTACTGTACTATTACACTACTACTACATTACTATACAACATTACTACTACTCTACTACTACTACATTAAACTGCTACTATTTCTACATTATTACACTTCACTACTAGTACATTACTACACTACTACTACTACTATTACTAAATTACTACAATACACTACTACATTACAACACTATTACTCCTCCTCCTCCATCCCTCCAGCACGGCTCCTTCACTCCCCCCTCCCCCGTCACTTTCCCTTCATACACAGGATTGTCTTGTGGTCGGATGTCTGTCCTGGGGGACGAGTATCAATCGTTGTTTCCGGAGCAGTTCTTTTAATAATGAGTAGCACCCTCTACCTTAGGTAGGTACTAGGTGTAGGTTGTTGTGTAAATTTAGGCCGGCCTATGCTGTGAGCTGTTTGTTTTGATCGGGGGCGGGGGAGGGGTTTAGTGTAGGTGACTGACATGTACTTCAGCTCTTGGGCTCCTCCTCTGTTTCCAGGGAGAATGTTCTGGAAAAGGGGTGGGGCAGAGAGTTGGAGTGACAAGGGGTGCATGTGGGAGCCCTGACCAATCCCCAACTAGGATTGTCAGGGGGCAGGCCTCCTACATATACCCATGGTCAGCCTGCTGCAGGAGGGGTTGTCGGCTGGGTGATCTGGATGATGGAGTGTTAGACTGTCGTGTCTCGGGGGAACCCCCTTTCTGGGGAGTGTACCTCAGGGGAGGAGCTCAGGAGCTGGGAGGGAGCCTCTCCTTATATGGTCATGGGGAGGTGTCCCAGAACAGGAGCTGGGAGGGAGCCTCTCCTTATATGGTCATGGGGAGATGTCCTGGAACAGGAGCTGGGAGGGAGCCTCTCCTTATATGGTCATGGGGAGGTTTCCTGGAACAGGAGCTGGGAGGGAACCTCTCCTTATATGGTCATGGGGAGGTGTCCTGGAACAGGAGCTGGGAGGGAGGCTCTTTATACAGTCATGGGGAGGTGTCCTGGAACAGGAGCTGGGAGGGAGCCTCTCCTTATATGGTCATGGGGAGGTGTCCCGGAACAGGAGCTGGGAGGGAACCTCTCCTTATATGGTCATGGGGAGGTGTCCCAGAACAGGAGCTGGGAGGGAGCCTCTCCTTATATGGTCATGGGGAGGTGTCCTGGAACAGGAGCTGGGAGGGAACCTCTCCTTATATGGTCATGGGGGGTGTCCTGGAACAGGAGCTGGGAGGGAGCCTCTCCTTATACGGTCATGGGGAGGTGTCCCAGAACAGGAGCTGGGAGGGAGCCTCTCCTTATACGGTCATTGGGAGATGTCCTGGAACAGGAGCTGGGAGGGAGCCTCTCCTTATACAGTCATGGGGAGGTGTCCTGGAACAGGAGCTGGGAGGGAGCCTCTCCTTATATGGTCATGGGGAGGTGTCCTGGAACAGGAGCTGGGAGGGAGCCTCTCCTTATATGGTCATGGGGAGATGTCCTGGAACAGGAGCTGGGAGGGAACCTCTCCTTATACGGTCATGGGGAGGTGTCCTGGAACAGGAGCTGGGAGGGAGCCTCTCCTTATATGGTCATGGGGAGATGTCCTGGAACAGAAGCTGGGAGGGAGCCTCTCCTTATACGGTCATGGGGAGACGTCCTGAAACAGGAGCTGGGAGGGAGCCTCTCCTTATACGGTCATGGGGAGGTGTCCTGGAACAGGAGCTGGGAGAGAGCCTCTCCTTATACGGTCATGGGGAGGTGTCCTGGAACAGGAGCTGGGAGGGAGCCTCTCCTTATACGGTCATGGGGAGGTGTCCTGGAACAGGAGCTGGGAGGGAGCCTCTCCTTATATGGTCATGGGGAGATGTCCTGGAACAGGAGCTGGGAGGGAGCCTCTCCTTATATGGTCATGGGGAGATGTCCTGGAACAGGAGCTGGGAGGGAACCTCTCCTTATACGGTCATGGGGAGGTGTCCTGGAACAGGAGCTGGGAGGGAGCCTCTCCTTATACGGTCATGGGGAGATGTCCCAGAACAGGAGCTGGGAGGGAGCCTCTCCTTATACGGTCATGGGGAGATGTCCTGGAACAGGATCTGGAAAGGATAGTTGGTCGGCACGTCCGGAGTAAAGTCATTCAGGAGGGATCCAGGCCAGGTGTCGGTGAGTGGAAAGATCTGGAAGAGACATTCCAGGAGTTGGATGTAGAGCCAGAGGGAGAGACTGTGGGAGTTATGTGTCAAGTCGCTGCAGCCAGGAGGGCGGGCAGGATTCTCACATCGGACTTGCTGGGATCAGTAGTCCATCAAGTAAATTTATTCTTCTCAATCAGATCGGTTGTTACCAAAAAGTTGATATTACAGACCCCGGCCTGCAAAGGGCTATGAAGGAAAGACACCGGGACTTATTCAGAGTGAGGCCTAGTCATGTTCTGATTGGTGGAAAGTGAAGTAAGAGCTCCTAAGTAATGTGCTGGAGGAAGTGTGCTGAGGAACGGACTGTCAAGTTTAGAGTCATCCATCTTTTGTTCTAAAGAGTTCACCGCTCCAGGATGACCCCTCCCCCCTCCCAAAATCAGCCGTCTCCACAATCAAACAGGGCGCAAGAGAGATGAAATAGAGAAAAGAAATGTCTGGATATCCGCACTCCAAATATTCACCTTTATTGGACAATTATAATCAAGGCAGGAAGGGTAAGTACAGAGTAACTGCACAGCCACTGACATGTTTCACCCCAGACACGGGGCTTAGTCATAACTAAAGTACAGAATATACATACAGAGATATATACACACCTAAGTAATTAGACAAATAGATAAAACATCTATGACATAGATAATGATATGGAAAGCACCTGAGACCATCCAGAGTCCAAAGTTTAACCATTAAGAAGATGGAAAAATCCTCCCCACCTGCTGAACATTCACATATTGAAAATGCATGTAGTAATAAAAAACATGTACAATCTTATGTTCGGGGAAAAGAGACACCGGTGCAACCTAAAGAGAAAAAAGACACAACACATAAAATAATGTCATATGTAATAAAAACTCCCATGTACCAAGAAATACACAAGGAGAGAAGAAGCCGAGACGTTTCTCCCCCATGTCTCAATGCTGGTGCATGTAGATCAGAGATATCTGATCCGATAAAGATAATACCATCCTTCCTCAATATTAATTCATATCCATATCATTGTACAGAGACAACATTTAGGTCACTAGAATCTTCCACTTTTCTATTCTCTACTATAAATCATCAATGTCCCCCCATAAAATCACTGAGGATAGACCACACATAGCCCATAAAGGGATAAAAAGATGAGAGATCAATAAATGAATGCTGATATCACCCGGCATAAAGTCATAAGACACCTGACAAAATAGTCCCCCATCCGGGGAACATACTACATACATACACACATGGAGCACACACACAGTGCAAAAGTTTAGGAACCCCTGACAATTACCATGATTGTCATTTATAAATATTTGGGTGTTTGGATCAGCGATTTCATTTTGATCTATCAAATAAGTGAAGGACATATTTCAGTAGTGAAATGAGGTTTATTGGATTAAATGCAGAAAATGCTCAATATGCAGCAAAATGAAATTAAACAGGTGCATAAATTTGGGCACCCCAACAGAAAAATCCCATCATTATTTAGTAGAGCCTCCTTTAGTAGAAATAACGGCCTCTAGATGCTTCCTATAGCCTGTAATGAGTGTCGGGATTCTGGATGAATGTATTTTGGACCATTCCTCCTTATAAAACATCTCCAGATCAGTTGGGTTTGATGGTTGCCGAGCATGGACAGCCCACTTCACATCCCCCCACAGATGTTCAATGGTATTCAGGTCTGAGGATTGGGATGGCCATTCCAGAACATTGGACTCGTTCCTCTGCATAAATGCCGAGTAGATTTTGAGCCGTGTTTTGGGTCGTTGTCTTGTTGAAATATCCAGCCCCGGCGTAACTTCATTTTTGTGATTCCTCAACATTATTCTCAAGAATCTGCTGATATTGAGTGGAATCCATGTGACCCTCAACTTTAACCAGATTCCCAGTACCAGCACTGACCACACAGCCCCACAGCATGATGGAACCTCTCCCAGTACCGGCACTGGCCACACAGCCCCACAGCATGATGGAACCTCTCCCAGTACCGGCACTGACCACACAGCCCCACAGCATGATGGAACCTCTCCCAGTACCGGCACTGACCACACAGCCCCACAGCATGATGGAACCTCTCCCAGTACCGGCACTGGCCACACAGCCCCACAGCATGATGGAACCTCTCCCAGTACCGGCACTGGCCACACAGCCCCATATCATGATGGAACCTCTCCCAGTACCGGCACTGGCCACACAGCCCCACATGATGGAACCTCTCCCAGTACCGGCACTGACCACACAGCCCCACAGCATGATGGAACCTCTCCCAGTACCGGCACTGGCCACACAGCCCCATATCATGATGGAACCTCTCCCAGTACCGGCACTGGCCACACAGCCCCACATGATGGAACCTCTCCCAGTACCGGCACTGACCACACAGCATGATGGAACCTCTCCCAGTACCGGCACTGACCACACAGCATGATGGAACCTCTCCCAGTACCGGCACTGACCACACAGCCCCACAGCATGATGGAACCTCTCCCAGTACCGGCACTGACCACACAGCCCCACAGCATGATGGAACCTCTCCCAGTACCGGCACTGACCACACAGCCCCACAGCATGATGGAACCTCTCCCAGTACCGGCACTGGACACACAGCCCCACAGCATGATGGAACCTCTCCCAGTACCGGCACTGGACACACAGCCCCACAGCATGATGGAACCTCTCCCAGTACCGGCACTGACCACACAGCCCCACAGCACGATGGAACTTCTCCCAGTACCGGCACTGGCCACACAGCCCCACAGCATGATGGAACCTCTCCCAGTACCGGCACTGGCCACACAGCCCCACAGCATGATGGAACCTCTCCCAGTACCGGCACTGACCACACAGCCCCACAGCATGATGGAACCTCTCCCAGTACCGGCACTGACCACACAGCCCCACAGCATGATGGAACCTCTCCCAGTACCGGCACTGGCCACACAGCCCCACAGCATGATGGAACCTCTCCCAGTACCGGCACTGACCACACAGCCCCACAGCATGATGGAACCTCTCCCAGTACCGGCACTGACCACACAGCCCCACAGCATGATGGAACCTCTCCCAGTACCGGCACTGACCACACAGCATGATGGAACCTCTCCCAGTACCGGCACTGACCACACAGCCCCACAGCATGATGGAACCTCTCCCAGTACCGGCACTGGCCACACAGCCCCACAGCATGATGGAACCTCTCCCAGTACCGGCACTGACCTCACAGCCCCACAGCATGATGGAACCTCTCCCAGTACCGGCACTGACCACACAGCCCCACAGCATGATGGAACCTCTCCCAGTACTGGAACTGGCCCTACAGCCCCACAGCATGATGGAACCTCTCCCAGTACCGGCACTGACCACACAGCCCCACAGCATGATGGAACCTCTCCCAGTACCGGCACTGGCCACACAGCCCCACAGCATGATGGAACCTCTCCCAGTACCGGCACTGGCCACACAGCCCCACAGCATGATGGAACCCCTCCCAGTACCGGCACTGGCCACACAGCCCCACAGCATGATGGAACCTCTCCCAGTACCGGCACTGGCCACACAGTCCCACAGCATGATGGAACCTCTCCCAGTACCGGCACTGGCCACACAGCCCCACAGCATGATGGAACCCCTCCCAGTACCGGCACTGGCCACACAGCCCCACAGCATGATGGAACCTCTCCCAGTACCGGGACTGGCCACACAGCCCCACAGCATGATGGAACCTCCACCAAATTTTACTGTGGGTAGCAAGTGTTCTTCTTGGAATGCTGTGTTCTTTTGCCGCCATGCATAACGCCCCTTGTTATGACCAAATAACTCAATCTTTGTTTCATCAGTCCACAGCGCCTTATTCCAAAATGAAGCTGGCTTGTCCAAATGCGTGTTTGCAGACCTCAAGCAACTCTGTTTGTGGCGTGTGCAGAAAAGGCTTCTTTCCCATCACTCTCCCCTACAGCTTCTCCCTGTGCAAAGTGCGCTGAATTGTTGAAGGATCCACAGTGACACCATCTGCAGCAATTCGATGTTGAAGGTCTTTGGAGGTGGTCTGTGGGCTGGTTTTGACCTCTCACCATCCTTCGCCTCTCCAATATGTTATGTGGCCTGCCACTTCTGGCCTTAACTGTGCCTGTGGTCTTCCAATTTCTCACTATGGTCCTCACAGTGGACACTGACAGCTTATATCTCTGCCATAACTTTTTGTAGCCTTCCCCTAAACCATAATGTAGAACAATCTTTTTTTCAGGTCATTTGAGTGTTGTTTTGAGGCCCCCCATGTTGTCACTCTTCAGAGGAGAGTCAAAGAGAACAACTTGCAATTGGCCACCATAAATACCCTTTCTCATGATTGGATGCTCCTGTCTATGAAGTTCAAGGCTTAATGAGCTCGCCAAACCAATTGTGTGTTCCAACTAATCAGTGCTAAGTAGTTACAGGTATTCAAATCAACAAAATGACAAGGGTGCACAAATTTATGCACCTGTCTAATTTTTGATGCATATTGCGCATTTTCTGTTAATCCAATAAACCTCATTTCACTACTGAAATATTACTGTGTCCTTCACTTATTTGATAGATCAAAATGAAATCGCTGATCCAAACACCCAAATATTTATAAATGACAATCATGGAAATTCTCAGGGGTTCCTAAACTTTTGCATACAACTGTATCCACATGGGTACATATCCACAGACAAAATAACTAAAAAGATAAATAAATAAAGAATTGATGTCTGTGAATTATGATAAATGCACAAATGGAACTAATCCTAAATATAAATGTTTAACCACTTGCTGCCCGCCCACCATCATATGACGGCGCTGCCTTCCAGGATCCCTAGGGGGCGCACATGGTTTTTAGGATCCTTTCACACTGAGGTGCTTTGCAGGTGCTAAAGTGATAAAAATAGCGCCTGCAAAGCGCCCCGAAAGAGCTGCTCAATGCACTCCTGAGGGCTTTCACACTGGAGCGGTGCGCTTGCAGGGCAGTCATAAAAGTCCCGCAAGCCGCATCTTTGAAACGCATTAGTAGAGGTGTATTTACCGCTCCTAAAGCGCCCATTCCCATTTAAAACAATGGGGCAGCGCTGCAAACCCGCCCGCAAAGCGCTGCTGCAGCGGTGTTTTGCGAAAGTTTTAACCCTTTTTGTGCCGCTAGCGGGGGGTTAAAACCGCCCCACTAGCGCCGGTAAAGTGGTGCTATATTTAGCGTCACTGTATCGCCGGCGCCCACATGCCTCAGTGTGAAAGTAGCCTTAGTGAAACAAGGATTGGTTATAAAGTATCAGTGGAAAGGAGAAATTGTTTTCCCATATTAACTCTTACAGGAGAGAATTTCCCTTCCTAGGGGTAGATTTCATCTCACTTCCTGTTGTCTCCTTCCGTTTGCAAGTAGGAGTCGTTTGTAAGTTAGATGTTTGAAAGTAGGGTCCTGCCCTATATACTCAGCAGAAATTGGGGCCCTAGGTGTTGCTGTGGCCACAACACTGTCATAGTTGCCAACAGTCCAGATTTTCCCGGGACAATCCCGATTTTGGGACCCTCGTCCCGATCTGAGGCTGTCCCAAATCAGGATTTTCGGGAAAATCGGGAATGTTTGTTTTTTAATTTTTCTGGCTCCAGCAAAATGGCCGCCGGCACCGCCGCTAGATCTTCCCCTTTGTGTTCAGTGGAAAGAGGAATGGGGCTCGATCTGTGCAGCCAATGAATCGGCTTCTTTAGCTGCACGGATCGGCCCCTCCTCTGTCCACTGAACACACGGCGCCTGCGCAGTACGGAGCGGACACTATCCGATGGGGGGACACTTTTTGCCAGAACACCGGCCGCTCCTGGAGTTCCTGGACGTGTGCTGGGGGCATTATGGAGGGGAGGGTCTGCACTGGCACTGATGGAGCGCTAAAAATATTAATGTAAAAATGTCCCAATAAGAACCAAAATAAATGTGGTCAAACAAAAGTCCTCTACGTCAGGAAGAAATAATACTCTAATCAGCGAGATCCATAATGAAAGGAGACACAGAAGAGAGATGAAAACACCGTCACCAACACCCAAACAAACTGACCCTTACCAGCAGTGTATGGGTTATACATGTGTGTAGAAAAAAGGCCGTCTTCATAGAATAAACTAACGAGTTGCTTAGTTCAGTTTTTTCTTGGGGGCGTGGCCTGGACATGGCGGTGTGAAGACACGCTATAGTGGAGCTCCGGGACTACCATGCTCTCCCCGACCAAATAATAGCCGACTAATAGGCGCTACCGCGGCATGAGGACAGCTCGGGAGACACGATCTACAACAAGGAGAGTTCAGCCTCCTGCCTCTCGCACCATACAGGGAGATATTCAGCAATATTTCGTCCCACCTTCATGAGAGTCTCCAGGCGTTACAGTGGCTGCTTTACATAGTCCTAGCCGGGCTGTCAGTACTAAGCCGAGCCTACCTGCTCCACCCCATATGCCGGACTCTAAGCTGGAAATCCCGGCATCCTCACATCATGCGCAGGCGGAAGCCGGTGATCCTCTACAAGCTGAGGATACAGGCAGTATGGAAGGAGACATCCGAGCGCTGCTGAGAGAGCTTCCCACACGCCGGGATATCGAGGACCTGATTCGCCGGGTAGAAGAGTCACACCGCCAGGATATTCAAGCGGTAAGGACAGATATTGAAACACTCGTGGAGAGGGTGAGCATAGGAGAGGGAACTGTGTCTTCCCTCGAACAGCGGGTAAAAACTATTGAAAGAACACAGACTATGCAGGCTGATACAGCGGTGGAATTACAGATCCATATGGAGGTTTTGGAAGATAGAAGCCGCCCCAACAATTTGTGGCTTCGGGGTATCCCTGAAGAGACAGAGGTAGAAGATCTCCAGAAAGTAGTGAATACCATATTTCAGACGGCTTTAAAATCCCCCCAGATGGTGGTTGAGTTAGATAAGGTCCATAGAGCCCTGGGCCCCAAATCAAGAGATCCAGAAAGACCCAGAGATGTTATATGCCGATTATCTAGATATTCACAGAAGGAGCAGATACTTAGAGCGGGGTGGGGGGCAGGGAATATTGACTTTGAGGGGAACCCTATTAAAATCTTGTCGGATCGATCTCGGGCTACCCTCCAGCGAAGAGCATGTCTGCGACCAATTTTAGATCTGACTAAAGAACAGGGGTACACATATAGATGGGGGTATCCATTGGCGGTGACATTCCGTAAGACATCATCTTCATATATGCTTCATACACTGACAGACCTTCCGGGACTATTTGCTTTTATGGATGTGCCACCTATTCAGATTCCCAACTGGCTCTTTTATATTCCACATATGGGGGGTAGATCGGGCCCCCAGAGTAAGCAAGGCCGTGGAAATAATACTTAAGTGCTATAACAACAGCAGCCTTAATGCGGACCCCAAATTTTCACAGGGCACAGAACTAAGAACCAGAACTTAGACCTTTTGTCCAATTGGGGGAAAGAGGTGACAGAGAGGACACCAGTGGACATTTTTCATGATTCCTCCTATCCTAGATCTGTAATTTTGGCCTCTGCCATATGTATCAAGATAAGCACCCTGGAATTTCTGAGAGGACGCTATAGACGTTCTAAGACAGGACACCAATGTAATCATTTATTGCACTAAGAAGCGGCAGGCTTTTTATTTAGGATGCATTAAGAAGATAGTTATTTGCATTCAGTATGGAATTTATTTTTTTTTGTGTGTAATTATTTAGGAGGGCCTGCACCTGTTGCCTCATAGCACTTAGTATGTAATTAATTATTCACATTTGAAAGGGTATCTCCCTCTCTCTTTTTTCTTAACACGAATGGAATCAGTCTTTATGGGCTCGTTAGTTACACGATGTTGCTGGGTTGAGATTTGTGCAACTTAAAAGGATTTGTCCTTTTTCTTTTTATAAGGTCACATTTGGATGTACAATTACACGTTTTTTTTTTTTTTTGCTTTTTTTAGACACTTGGGTATCACTGTGTTTTTTGAGTTGCAGATTCTGCAACTCGTATTTGATAATTTTTTTGTGTTGTTGTTTTTTTTAACACTTATTTGTGTTTGAATTTATTAAGGCAACAGGTGTTTTCTTCCTCCTCCTAAAAATGTTTATGGCCCTTGTTTTTCTTCAGAATTTGTGATTTCTTTTTTTTTCTTTAGGTGTCCATTTGTAGCAATATTTGTTTAAGGTCTAGTGGTAGCCCCTTTAATATATGTATGATATATTCTTTTTTTATTTTATTTTATTTTATTTTATTTTTTTGGGGGTCTGGAAGTAGAAGAACTAGAAGAAACATAAGTGTATAGGTCCGTTTTGGTTAGATATTGGGGTCATCTCCCTTTTTTTTTTTTATTTATATTTTTCTTTTTTGCAGAGGTTTTCACCTGTTGCTCCAGAGGTAGAAGATAGGTAATTAACTATCACAATTGGAAGGATATTTCCCTTCCCCTCCCTTCCCTTTTTTTTTTTTTTTTTTTTTTTTTTAGGGTGCTTTAGCAACACAATGTTATTATGTTGCGGTTTATGCAACTTAAAAAGGATATAGGGTGTTTTCCTTTTTTTTTTTTTTTTTGGACTTACTGGTGTTTTCACCCATTGAAGCAACAGATACCCCCCTTTTTTTTTTTTTTTTCCTCTAGATGCAATGACGTAAACTAATATTTGGTTATTTTTTTGGGTACATATATGTGTATACGTGTGTAGGTGTGATTAGCCACATATAGGTTAATATGTGTGTATGCATATTTTGTACCCTGCTTTGCGCCTCTTAGAATAGGGGATAGGTTATATGTCTAGGTCGTACCTAATGTCCTCCTGTTAACTATCTGTCGGTGGTATTATAGATATTAGAAAGAGAAGAGAGACAATGACAATATAATAAACAGTTTAGATAAATTAAATAGGGTAAGGTGACCAGATTTTTAAAATGAAATCCGGGGACATATTTTTTTTTTTACTTGTAATGGCGGCAATCAACGACTCTTTGCCCGTCTCCGCCGCCGCCTCACAGCCTGTCAGATTTTCTGCTGATTTTTCCCTTCAGATTTACCAAAACCATATAATATGAGGTCAATCCTTAGGAGTTTCAATTTGTATGCAATCAGGCCGGCCCTCGCACTACATGGTTTTGGTAAATCTGAAGACAAAAATCAGCAGAAAATCTGATAGTGTGTATGGGGCTTTACTCTTCGGGCCCCGGCTACTACTGGGTGGGGAGCAGAGGAAGATCACTCCACCAGGGAAGGCAAGGAGATAAGCAGGCAGGCGGCTGGCCGGGATTTGAGCCAAGGCAGAAGAACATGCGAGTGGAGCTAAATGGGCATGCGCCCGAAACTGAAGAAATTGTCCCTCCGCTCCGACCAGCACATGATCATCAGAAAGGGGCACAGATAATGGAAAAAAATAAACCCCCATAAGCTAGTAGGAGCGGCAGAGGAGGGGGAGGTGCAATTCAGATTTTTTCTTTTTATTCGGCACAGGCTGTCTTTGAAATTGCCCCAGCCCCTGTTCAAATCCAATCCGGGGACAAAACTGGGGACAGACTTAGTCCGGGGACAGTGTCCTCAATCCGGGGACTGTCCCCAGAAACTGGGGATGTCTGGTCACCCTAAAATAGGGGGCCCCCTTTTGTAGAAGGTGACTGAAAGGTGTGTATAATAGGGAAGATTGGTATCTCCCCCACTTGAAATAGAAGTGAGCCCTACGGAGGTATACATATAACTTGTATTTTTATTTAAAAGGTCTATTTAAGAAGAGAGAGGATCTTAGAAAAGGGAAACCCTCAGATTTTGAAGGGAACCTACCATATGCTTTAGACTATAAACTGCTAATTATAAGATAGTACCCTCTTGCAAGTCGATACCGTGTAGTATATAAAGATTTTTATATGCCGTTCGATATGGTCTAGAAGGTCGGCTTCTTTCTATTTTTGTTTTTTTTTGTTTTTTTTTATATATAAATTTTTTTTATGGTTGGAGGAAGACGGGTATACCCGAAGCTCTACCTCCGACCATTTTTGTTCACAACCCCACATAAGTCAACGCTCAAGTACCGGGTTGGACCGGGGAGCGTTTTAGCAGTATATTGCTTTTTTTTTTTTCCCTTTAAGGTTAAGTGCTATCCCTTATTGCTTTTACCCCCCCTCCCCCTTTTTTTTTTTTTCTCCCTACCATGGAAACCCTCAATGTGCTCTCGCTTAATGTCAAAGGTCTAAATACGCCAGAAAAAAGGAGGATGCTCCTTCATGATTTGCAGCGTCTTAAAATAGACGTTGCATTCATACAGGAGACACATTTTAGAGATGATAAAGTACCTATTTTAAAAAGCCGGCCATATCCAATAGTTTATCATTCTACAAATCAAATCGTGAAGTCAAGGGGGGTGTCTATTATCCTCTCAAGCAGAGTACCATGGTTTTTTGTAGATGCAGTTAGAGATCCTGGAGGGCGCTTCTTGTTTGTAAAGGGCAGAGTGGGCGATGTTGGGGTTACATTGGCGACAGTATATGCTCCCAATGTACATCAAGGGACTTTCTTGGTTAAAACGCTTAAGCGGTTAACTGAATTCTCAGAAGGACAGTTGATCTTAGGAGGAGATTGGAATATGTCATTAAATCCAGTGGAGGATACTTCCACTGGATTGTCATCCACTTCTCTTAGTACACGGAATGGTATTGCCCAAATCTTGCACAGGAATCAATTGATCGATATATGGCGTTTACTCCATCCTACAGAAAAAGATTATACTTTTTACTCCCTTCCGCATAAATCTTACTCCCGTATAGATCTCTTCTTCGTTCCACATGCCCAACTTCATTCAGTATGAACTGCTACAATTGGCTCTATTAATTGGTCAGACCATGCACCTATATTTTTGACATATGACCTATATAAATCTCAGACGAATAGACCGACTCAATGGAGACTGAATGAGAGTCTCCTACGGGACAAAGATGTCCTGGAAGACATAATCAAAGAGTTAGAATTTTACTTTAGCGCCAACGATACCCCAGATTGTGATCCCGGAATTGTCTGGGCAGCACATAAGGCGGTTATTAGAGGGGTGCTGATCAAACATGGAGCCAGGATTAAATGGAAATGGACGGAACAGCTCAAATTACTACTAGAGGATTTGACTTCTTTAGAGCGGCGGCATAAACAAGCTCAGTCCGCTTTATTAGAAAAAGATCTTCTGGCTAAACAAGCACAAATTTCGGATCTTCTTCAATATAAAGAGAAGGCAGCACTACAAACTTGTAGGAAGTTTTCTTACGAGTCTGGGGACAAGTGTGGGAAATTCTTAGCTAGGTCTTTGCGTGAGCAGAAATGAAGGAACTATATCCCACACGTGGTTACATCTAATAAGCTCAGGGTTACGAAACCAGATGACATAGCTCAAGAATTTCAAAAATTTTACAATTCTTTATATAATTTGCAGACGCAACCCCCCACCCAAGCTCAGATAGATCGGTATCTTTCGCGGTCATTAATGTCCCGATTGTCGGATGAGGATAGAGATAATCTTGAAAGCTCCATAACTTTGGAAGAACTTCAAGAAGCTGTAAAGGCCACTAAAATGGGTAAAGCACCAGGCCCTGACGGCTTGACGGCCCAATATTATAAGATTTTGCTCCCTTCTTTAGCTCAATATATGATTAAATTATTTAACGCTTTTGGTTCGTCAGCAACATTAACACAGGACACCTTGCTAGCCCATATTTCGGTAATACCGAAGGAGGGGAAAGATCCAGCTTCCTGTGGAAGCTATAGACCGATTTCTCTGCTTAATTTAGATTTCAAACTCTTTACCAAAATTTTAGCAAATAGGATCCAACAGTATATCCTGAACTTGATACACCTGGACCAAGTGTGTAGCAAGCAAGAAGCAAGAGATAATACTACGAAGGTCCTGAATCTTTTACAGGTAGTGAATAAAACACAGACACAATGTGTGTTTTTAAATACAGATGCAGAGAAAGCCTTTGATAGGGTGAACTGGAGGTATATGTTGGCAGTTTTGCGATATGGAGGCTTTGGGAGTTGCAGTGGATCACCTCCATTTACTCTCGCCCGGCAGCTCGAGTTCGGGCTAACGGAGTATTATCAGAAATTTTTTCAATCTTTAATGGGACACGCCAGGGATGTCCTCTGTCACCGCTCCTGTTCTCCCTGTCATTGGAACCATTTCTCTGCACAATACGGCTAAATCAAGATATTACAGGAATACAGATAGGGGAGGATCAATGTAAAATTTCAGCGTATGCAGACGATATGCTATTCTCTCTTACGAACCCTTTGATCACAATTCCAAATTTAATGAGAGAATTTGAGTAGTATAGTCTTATTTCCAATCTCCGTATTCATTTTTCTAAGTCGGAAGCAAGGGGGGTTAATTGTCCTCGAATATCAATTGAGCATCTTAAGCAAAACTTTAAGTTTAAATGGACGGATAAAGCACTAACATATTTGGGTACGCTGATCCCACCCAATATAGGTAAGATCTTTGAGTCAAATTTCCCCCCATTGCTTAAAAAAGGTAAAGAGTCTACTGGATAATTGGCAAACGGGCTTTCACTCATGGCTTGGACGCTGTAACATCATTAAGATGAGCATCCTCCCCAAATTTCTTTTACAGGCATTGCCGATACGTATACCATCTACATATTTTAAACAAACTCAGAGGTTTATTTTTGATTTTATTTGGGCACATAAACAACCTCGGCTGCAACGCAACCTACTAACACTTCCAGAAAGATTTGGGGGAATGGCGGTTCCAGATATAGGAAAATACCATCAAGCCATACATCTGAGCAGAGTAATTGATTGGAACAGACATAAAGATCCTTAACTTTGGCTACAGTTGGAATATGCTCAGTCGCCCGTTCCATTGGACGGAGCCCTATGGTGCTCTGCCCATCTTCCTGGAGAACTTACCAAACACCCTTTAATAGGTACTATTATTAGGCTCTGTTCAGCTTTGTTACCTAGTATGGGCATAACATCTGAGGAATCCCCTTTATACCCGATACTGGGAAACCCCTGCTTTCCTCCTGGGATGGAAGGGGGGGCGTTTAAGCACCTATGGAATATGGGCTATGTACAGGTGTCTAGCTATATAAAAGATGGGATGTGGCCGACAGTCCCGGAGTTGATGGAACAGGCCGGTAAGTTTAGACTAAGATTCTGGAGTGCTCTTCAGATCACCCACTTTCTTAGCACTCTTCCGGCCCCGAGACGGTTTGCCAGGCCCCTTACTACTTTTGAAAAAATGTGCTCAGAGGCTGGAGCAATATCTCATACCCTATCGGTCAATTATGAACTGCTGATTACACCTAAGGGAACTAATCTTTTGAAATGTGTTCAGGAATGGGAACAGGACCTGGGAAAGCCTTTTAGCTTAACACAGTTACAACATATTCTTAAATTTACGCATGAATCATCGATCTGTACGAAAGTTCAAGAGACCAATTTCAAAATTTTTACTCGGTGGTACAGAACGCCAGTGAAACTGAAGAGAATCTTTCCTGACTCCTCTGACCTGTGTTGGAGATGTCAGAGAGAAGTTTTGCACAGAAATTAGACGTATTGTCCACATTTTTATGGATAGTGAAACACCTGAAGACCCGGCTTCCTTTCTTCTCCATGCATCTCATATACCAGAAAAGACCTACAAGGAATCTATTATTCATCATCTTTTAGATGCTGCTAAGGCATGTATCCCCCAGACATGGAAAACACCGACGCCTCCGACAATAGGGATGTGGTTACGTAAAGTAAAAGAGATTAACAAACTAGAAGACCTGGTTCTTTCTGCGTGACATCATCAGGAGCGTTACTCTAAGACCTGGTCACTTTGGAATGTGTTTATGGCCTCAGGGGAGGGGAGCACCCTCCTTGACCATAATTTGGGTAGTTAGAGTGGGTACTTAATTCAAGGTTCCTAGCTCAATCCTCCTTTTGATATACGAGCACAATTGAGGTGTATTTCCATGGAGGGGTTTGACCCTTCCCCCCCCTTTTTTTTCTTCCCCCTTTTTTTTTTTTTTTGGTATAAAATAGATTAAGACGAGTTTGAGATTACAAGCTGGCTGGACATGGGATCCTTGGTTAAGAATATTGTGTTGATGAGTAGTGTCTGGGTAGCGACTTAATTAACTGCATGATAGATATAAGGATATGATTTTATTATGATAATTGATGTTGTGTTATCCTGTTCGACTGTATATGTATTTGAACTTGTCTTATGATTGAATAAATAAAATAATTGAAAGAATAAACCAACCATCTTCTAATGGAGTAGCACCAACATATTCCCCTCTGACCTAAATGGAAGGCTGTAGATCTCCTTTTGGTAGCTGGATATTAAACCAAGTATACTCCAGTATGAATATACACCTCAAGATCGTGGTACGTAGGGAATAAAAAGAAAACGCTCATTGCCCAATCTCCATAGACAAGGATCATTTATTGAAAAGATAAAAACCACTCACATTTAGTAAGAAGGTATACAGCAGTGTGAAGCGTCCAGCGCTTCTAACCACAAAGATGGCCGCCGTGTCACCGTCCCACCGCGTCCTGCGTCGCCAGTCTCTATCATCGCCCAACGTTTCGTCATCAACATGCGTCTTCAGGGGCGTAGTTATGACGCAAACTGACGTGTATTTATAGGAACAACAGAACTGGACAGGCGGAAATCAGAGAACAGGAAGTGTGACCTTCCGACCCGGAAGTAACATGTCTCAAAGAGATTGATATATTAGATAGTAGTAATATTCAGTTTAGGCAAAGGACTTGAATCAAAGATAAAAATATCCTCAAAACAAATCTTATTATAAAACAATGGAAATCTGGGTGATCATTAAATCAGAAATGTAGAGACAGAGCAGCGGTGGTTACCGGTGGTGGCGACATCTTGTGGCCAAAATACAAACTACCATATAAATAATGAATAGAAAGAATTTGGATACAAAAAATGCCTTACCCCAATGAATATCACTGGAGGTGGCGGCATCTTGTGGCCAAAGTACAAACTACCATATGAATAATGAATGCAAAGAATCTTGATAAGAAAATACTTTACACCAATGAATATCAGGAGGTGAAGAAAAATGACCACACTACATGATACCCAAAAAACATACTGAAAACATAATCAATAATGCAAAAAAGAAACAACATAAAATTAAATAAAATAAGATAGAATAAACGCAGGAAACCTAGCTGTTGCTAATAAAGGCATTCAAATCCCATTCCACATTCATCCCGTATGGAAAATAGGTCCTGGCTTGGTATATCCATTTGGTCTCTAGCTGAGTGACCCCTCTAGTCATGTTGCTTCTCCTCCAATGGCCAGAGAATTTATCAATTCCCAAAAACACAGTGCCCTTTGGATTACAGTCATGTTTTAGAGCATAGTGCTTAGATAGACTATGCTTAGGGAACCCCCTTTTTATATTATCAACATGTTCTTTAAGCCTGATGTGTAATTTACGGATAGTGCGCCCCTATGTACTGAAGCCCACAGGAGTAAATAATAATATACACCACATGTCTAGTAGTACATGTAATGAAGGGCTTAATTGGAAAGGATTCATGGGCGGCAGTGGATTGGAAGGAATCTACTTTCCTAGATTTGTTGGTGCTAAGCTTACAAATTGGGCATCTCCTACAAGGAAAGAAACCCCCCATCTTTTGGAAGAATGAAATCTGCTTAGGTGGATTGATAATATTGGGAGCATACACCCCAGTTGAAGTCCTAGCGGACGAAACGCGTCGGGTTAGATATGCCTACTATGCCACAACTTAACTAAGCGCTTTTTATTGATTTTATTGTTTTTTGTCTTTTGGCCTCTGTCATTGTCTATGGGCCTTCGGATCTTTGCCAGACCTGGTCTCTGATTTGGCTCATGAGCCAGCGGCTTCTTTGTATTGTAAAGCTTTTTATTAAAGTCTTTTAAGCGGATTTACGCTATGTGGAGTTTCTCCTTTTGATTTCTCCATCAGAGGAGCTATAAGGTGACTGAAATACCTGACTGTAGGAGACCGTTTGGTGGTGACTCTTACCTCCCAGCATCTCTACCAAACAGATGAAGCAGCACTCCATCTACTGCCGTTCGTGCTAGTACAAGCTTACCTTGACTCCGAAGCCGCTGGCCGGTGAGTCCACCACTCTTGGTAAGAGTATTTTATACATACCTGTATCCATAGTTCCTACTTTAGTACTTCGGTATGTGAGCCATCCGGGCAGTTCAGAGGGAGTTCAAGCAGCCAAGCATCCAGGTGTACCTCCATAGGTCCACCATTGGGACTTACATCTGATTTATATTCAATTTACTTATGAACATTATTTTCATCATTGTCATCACATCGAGTTTAGAATTTTTTTCACCAATTTTCGAATTTTATTTTTCACTCATTAATACGATATATGTACTCTCATGATGCTTGTTTATATGTCTGGTGACATCACGGTTTAATTTATTTTGTGTTTCTTCACGAGATTCAAATACCACACATTTTTCTCTTCCCCTTGATGGGGATCTTGCTTCTGTGTTCTAGATAGCACATATATTAATCCCCACATAGATATCCCCTTTAAGATATTGATACTGATTTCTAGTCAGGTACACTTGATTTGATACAGTGCAATATATGGGGTGGACTATAGGGGGGTTTACTTAAAGTATTTAGTATTTCTTCTTTCTTATAATATCTTAAAAGATTTTATTTGAGCAAATACCTCATAGGGGAGTTTTGACCCTCTGATTGTCATTTCAGTGGGGCTGACCTAAATGAGAAACAAGTTCATTTTAGCGCCACACTTTATTTTTATTCGTGATTTACAATTTGTCTGATTGTTGTGTTGGCAGCTTTTCACTTTTTTTCTTTGGGACTGGCGCAATATTATTTTAATTTTAATATTGGGAGCTACCTGTAGCCTCAATGGGGGAGCTCCCCTATATACCATACGCGGTAGGTCGGGCAAATCAGGGCCCAAAATCCTGTCCCCCTTCAAGACTTTCCAATGCCTTTGAATAGTTTTTTGAATCTCATAATATTGGTTAGAGTAGGCAGTGATAAACAAAAATTTATAAGAGGTATCTTGAATATTCGCAGTTAGCAAGTCCTCCCTATTTTTCTGTCTTGCAAGATTAAACGCCACATCCAAGGCTTCCGCTGAATAACCCTTTTCAAGAAACCGCTGCCTGAGAATAGAGGATTCGGACACAAAGTCCTCACTAGTTATGCCTCAACCTTAGGAATTGGCTCTTAGGTATTGATCCCTGCCAGGCCTTATGGTGACATCTTTTAGTGTCTATATAGCCATTGCAATCTGTAGCTTTAAAATAGGTGGAGGTAATAAGAACACCTTCATTCACTCTAATCCTAAGGTCAAGAAAATGTATCTCAGTAGTGCTAGCCTCAAATGTAAGGGCAATACCCCTATCGTTAGCATTGAGACCAGCAATAAACTCCGACAGGGACTCAAAACTACCATCCCATAGGAGGAGGATGTCGTCTATATATCTTTTCCAGAACACCAGCTCTACCCTGGGTTCTTGATAGGCGACATCCTCCTCCCATTTTTGCCATGAAAAGATCGGCCATGCTCGGGGCAAATTTAGCCCCCATGGCCACACCCCTATTTTGCAAATAATAAGAGCCATCATGCCAAAAATAGTTTAGTTGCATGGCATATTGTGTGACACAGTAATTAAACGCTGTCAAAACACACTTTGGAGCCACTCCTGGGCTCTATGGGATCAACGGTGTAGGTCTCCAATGCTCTCAAATAACGTCATAACTAAGGTGTGGGTGCGTGAGTGCACCATCCTATTCAGGTATTAGCATAAAAAAGCCGATCGTTTGGTATAGTGTGCGGTGCGGTGTACTCATCCAACTCTTTCTCCTTGCTGACAGCTCCGTCCTGGCCCCTCCCCTACGCGTGTTTGGCACAGAGATCACGTGCCTTCATCAGGGGGATCTGATTGGACGGACGCTCTATGCTCAAGTTATAGTAACGGCGGCCATTTTCCCTTAGACCGCAGACAAATCTAGCAGAAGGCTACAGCCATACTTATCCCTTATTAGTAATCTAACCCCTTTGACTAACAGTTTGCTTCTTATCTGACCATCAAGGGATCAAAGACACCCAGCTAAAAAGCTGAATGAATAGCATCCTTAAAACCTTTGAGAGGACATACCATATATATTATAATACACCCCAGAGCGGAGCTGCCAATTGTAGAGAACACCGCAACGCACCTCATACATGAATATAGCAACAAATACCAATAATACAACATCATTGCTTACTACATATGTTGGGTCAAAGCAAACAACTAAAAATACACATATATATACATTAATCTTTCATACTTAAAACTTAGAAAATCAATCCTGACTTATAATTAAATATGTTATCCCGTTGGGGAACCTACTCTATATAATTCTTATAGCAAGTTCACATTTATTTTTATAAGCTCAGTTAAGCTCACACATAATGGCCAGATTCTATCTGATATAAATCCATAATATGTGTCTAAAAATCTGAATAAAAAATGTATTTATTTCTAAAAAGTATGAAAATAAAAATATGTAAAAAATATATAAAAAATATGATATAAAAAATCCCAAATTATGGAATTATGGAATTTCTCATTAAGAGGAAACAACGAAAGTTGAAACTCTTAGAGAATCAAATGAAAGAGATTAGAGATAAGCTTATCCCTTTCATTAATACTCCTGAATATACTAGACTCATGAGTGAGCTGCATAAGAATATGCAGAAAAAAGATATTGAGAACAAGAATGTAAAGAGGAAGAAATATTTGAGAGATTTTAAGGATTACCAAAATAAACAGGTTTTTTGTTGGCAATCCACGGTAGCATCTAACACAGTGGCTAATCCACAGCCACAAATAGGGGCAGTTGGGAATGGGGATATTAGAGCACCACAACCACAGGGACAACAACATCTACAACAGCAGAATATCAAGCAACCTAATAGGGGGTATCCTCCGTATAGACAGGAGGATACGCAACCCCACACACCTTATCGCCAGCCACCTAAGAGGCCTTATCATAATCAACAAGGACGATCGGGCAATGAGGGGGGTAGTATCCCACACCCTCGAAATGGCCCACCACCCAATCAAGGGAATTGGGGTTATGGGGCGCCAACCTATCAAGGTAATGGGAATAGAGCCCAATATGAAGGAAATCAATATGGTAGGGGTTATCAATCTAACCCCCCCACCAGCATAGAGGTGGACAGCAGAACTCATATGGCTATCACAGACAATATGGGTACCAACACAGTACCCCATACTGACAACAAAGGCATTATGGGTACCAACAAGGCACACCCTATAGAGGGAACTATCAATTATACAGGGGTCCCCCACCTAATCAACCTCCGTATAGGGGTCATCCCCCCAACCCAATAGAAGATACACGAAGGGATGGAACTTACTACTCGCCTAAACCACAAAGAGTGAGATATGAAAAACCTCCACAGGATCAATACAGAGTACCGGTTTATAATAGTTTTCAACCTTTGGAGGATAATGAGCACTTTCTGGATGAATCTTTTTTAGGGGGGACCAGGGAAGGGTCCACCCGCGAGACAAGAAACCCAGGAAGAGAGGAGGGAGAGCTGGAGGAAGAATACAGCAGAAAAAGAAGGCGGGAAGATTAGGGGAAGGAATTTACAATTTAAGTCACACTATCAAGGGAAGAATTATTGGTGTTGGATAAGGGTATTAAGTTTGCCCCAAAAAAAGGGCTCAATAAATTTGAGACATACGTTAGTGTAAAAAAGTTTATCAGAAAACTTAATATTAAGAAATATTATGCCCTGAATCCTATAGAAAGGACCATTACCAATAACAGATTTACCAGCTTGAGAAACAATTCCGTATTCAACCCTTATATATCCAACAATAAGTATGTAGATTTATTCAAAAAACGGGTCACCACAGAACTGGAGCAATTGCCAGTTAAGAAGTTTTACGAACATAAGGACCTAAGAGAGGAATGAATTCACTGGAAAAAAGGACAGATATAGTGGTTAGACCAGCAGATAAAGGGGGGAGGGGATTGTTATACTCTCATTACAACAATATAAGGATGAAATGGAAAGAATATTGAGCGACACGGATACATATCAGTTGCTTGATAACAATCCCTCCACAGCCTTTATAAACACATTGGAATGCATTATTAAATATGGCATTGATAAAGGATTTTTAAATAAACAGGAAGCAAAATATTTAGTTCCCATGGTTAGCAAGATACCTGTGATCTACTACTTACCCAAGATCCACAAGGATAGCACCAACCCTCCGGGTAGACCGATAGTGAGTGGTATTGAATCTTTGACATCTAGATTGGGGGAGTATATAGACATCCATCTGCAGCCCTTAGTGAAGAAGACTAGAGCCCATCTCAAGGACACCAAGCACACTTTGCAGCCCTTAGTGAAGAAGACCAGAGCCCATCTCAAGGACACCAAGCACACTTTGCAGCCTTTGAATGAGTGTACTGCACATGAGGATATTATTATGGCCACAGGTGATGTAGCCTCATTGTACACCAATATTGATCACGGGGGGGGGGGGGGGCCTTAAATGCTGTAGAATGGGCCTTGAAGAAAGAAAACTCAGTGGATGAAGGTTTTATTACATTTATTTTGAAATGTCTAGATTTTTGTTTGCGGCACAATTTCTTTTGGTATGATAATAAAATTTACCTGCAGAGTAAAGGTGTCGCTTATGGGCGCTAAATTCACCCCGAGTGTGGCGAACCTTTATATGGCCAAATGGGAAGAGGAGGGGATTTTTAGTAATGATTGTGGTAATATTTTACTATACAAGAGGTTTATTGATGACCTTTTGGTTATCTGGAAAGGCAATATGGAAACATTGATGGAATTATTGGACTCCATGAATGTTAATGATCGGAACATCTCTCTTACCTGGGATGTCAGTAGAGAAGGCATACACTTTTTGGATCTGGAAATTTTTAATACCAATGAGGGCATTATTACCAAATCCTTTTTTAAGACCACAGACCGCAATTCTTATATTCCGACCACTAGTTGTCATTACAAACCTTGGCTGAGCAACATACCTAGAGGACAATTTACAAGGATGAGGAGAAATTACATGAGGGCTGAGGATTATGAGCTTCAATCCCACAGGTTAAGTAATATGTTTTTGGATAAGGGGTACCAGAAGGAATTTCTGGAGAGAGAAAAGATTGAAGTTGGATGTCTAAACAGGGATGACTTATTAAGGGATAAGACCAGGACTATGGGAAGTGATGGGAATGATGGCATCAGTGTTGTTCTGGATTACTCCGTACAGAGCAACCAAGTAAGAAGGATTCTATGCAGATATTGGAACGTACTCAAGCAAGATATTCATCTTAAAGATATACTTCCAGAAAAACCTAAAATTGTTTTCAAAAGAGCACCTAATTTACGCATGGCGTCTCCTTGACGCCGTGCGCACAAGCTGTGTTTACTACACCTGTGTACAATGGGAGAGCCGCCTGTATGTCGACCCCGGAAATCCGTCTTCTTGCACACGGGGCTCCTCCCCTCATTACACGGCGTGACATTGGTGGTTTCCCCCCCGCGGCTGGTTTATATAGGGACGTTCCATGGATGGCCTCGGCACTTGGGGTTCCGCTCACTCTGACCCTCACACGATTTGGCAATCCCTCTGGTCCCCTTCAATAGGGCTCCTCATCCTCACAAGGTAATTCGGCACATTCACCATGACTTGTACGGCTTTATCACTTTTTGCCACCTTAGTTTCCTCACTTTTCATCCACCACTCAGCCCCCTACTCCTATTTTACCTCATCACTCCCTTCCCCTTCTCACCGTTTCACCCTCCCTTCTTTCTTTTCCCTTTCCTTTCTCCCTCCCTTCTCCCCCCCCCTCCCCCCCCCTCCCCCCCTCCTTTCCCCCTCCCCCTCCTTTTATAACCTACCTTTCCATTCTTATTTTTTCCCCCTCCTTTCTTTCTTTGTTTCTCCCTTCTTACCTTCTCTTTTTTCTCTCCACCAACCTGGCTCACACACACACATTTGTTCTCCTTTCAGTTGTCCTCCAATTGCCGTGCCTGCCCCTCGTATCGCCCCCTTTCCAGTCCGCGGGACTTTCCACCTCAGCTCCCGGTTGGGTGCTACTTCCGGAGTGCCTGTGTGGCCTCACCACCACCTCGGCAATGTCTCAAGCCTCAACAAGTAAGCCTTGGTTATGGGGGATGACATCCCACCCCCAACCTTGTCTTTCTTTATATTTATCATTCTTTCCCCTTATCACTATTACTTCTTCAGATACTACACGTGCTTGCTCCTGACGAGTGGCACATTAGCCACGAAACGTGTAGAGCTACCGGTTGTCGTGTCCTTATTAATTTATCAAGATTTTTCAAGATATTATGCATGTCTACCTCTCCAGGCTCCATGAGGCCATAGGTCCCGCAGATTCACCATTTGAATCATTTTATACACCTTTTTCTTCCAAGATGAACTGAGGAATTTAATGTATTTACATTATGTGAAATTATCATCAATTTGAGTATGTTGTTGAATGTTTACCGTTGTTACTACTATATGTGTACATGGACTGTCATCAGGAGTAGGGATGAGCCGAACACCCCCCTGTTCGGTTCGCACCAGAACATGCGAACAGGAAAAAAATTCGTTCGAACACGCGAACGCCGTTAAAGTCTATGGGACACGAACATGAATAATCAAAAGTGCTAATTTTAAAGGCTTATATGCAAGTTATTGTCATAAAAAGTGTTTGGGGACCCGGGTCCTCCCCCAGGGGACATGAATCAATGCAAAAAAAAGTTTTAAAAACGGCCGTTTTTTCAGGAGCAGTGATTTTAATAATGCTTAAAGTCAAACAATAAAAGTGTAATATCCCTTTAAATTTCGTAGCTGGGGGGTGTCTATAGTATGCCTGTAAAGGGGCGCATGTTTCCCGTGTTTAGAACAGTCTGACAGCAAAATGACATTTGGAAGGAAAAAACTCATTTAAAACTACCGCGGCTATTGCATTGCCGACAATACACATAGAAGTTCATTGATAAAAACGGCATGGGAATTCCCCACAGGGGAACCCCGAACCAAAAAAAAAAAAAAAAAATGATGTGGGAGTCCCCCTAAATTCCATACAAGGCCCTTCAGGTCTGGTATGGATATTAAGGGGAACCCCAGCCAAAATTTAAAAAAAAAATTGACGTGGGGTTCCCCCTAAATTCCATACCAGACCCTTCAGGTCTGGTATGGATTTTAAGGGGAACCCCGCGCCAAAAAAAAAAAAAAAAACGGCGTGGGGTCCCCCTAAAAATCCATACCAGACCCTTATCCGAGCACGCAACCTGGCAGGCCGCAGGAAAAGAGGGGGGGACGAGAGTGCGGCCCCCCCCCCTCCTGAACCGTACCAGGCCACATGCCCTCAACATTGGGAGGGTGCTTTGGGGTAGCCCCCCAAAACACCTTGTCCCCATGTTGATGAGGACAAGGGCCTCATCCTCACAACCGTGGCCGGTGGTTGTGAGGGTCTGCGGGCGGGGGGCTTATCGGAATCTGGAAGCCCCCTTTAACAAGGGGACCCCCAGATCCCGGCCCCCCCCCTGTGTGAAATGGTAAGGGGGTACTTACCCCTACCATTTCACTAAAAAACTGTCAAAAATGTTAAAAATGACAAGAGACAGTTTTTGACAATTCCTTTATTTAAATGCTTCTTCTTTCTTCTTTCATCTTCTTCTTCTTCTGGTTCTTCTGGCTCTTCTGGTTCTTCCTCCGGCGTTCTCGTCCAGCATCTTCTCCGCGGCGTCTTCTATCTTCTTCTCCTCGGGCCGCTCCGCACCCATGGCATGAGGGGGGAGGCTCCCGCTCTTCTCTTCATCTTCTTCTCTTCTTCATCTTCTTCTTCATCTTCTTCTTCATCTTCTTCTTCTTCTTCTTCTTCTTCCTTCTTCTCTTCTTCCTGTCTTCTCCGGGCCGCTCCGCAATCCATGCTGTGGCATGGAGGGAGGCTCCCGCTGTGTGACGGCGTCTCTTCGTCTGACGGTTCTTAAATAACGGGGGGCGGGGCCACCCGGTGACCCCGCCCCCCTCTGACGCACGGTGACATGACGGGACTTCCCTGTGGCATTCCCCGTGACGTCACAGGGAAGTCCCTCAAGTCACCGTGCGTCAGAGGGGGGCGGGGTCACCGGATGGCCCCGCCCCCCGTTATTTAAGAACCGTCAGACGAAGAGACGCCGTCACACAGCCGGAGCCTCCCTCCATGCCACAGCATGGCTGCGGAGCGGCCCGGAGAAGACATGAAGAAGAGAAGAAGGAAGAAGAGAAGAAGAAGAAGAAGATGAAGAAGAAGATGAAGAAGAGAAGAAGATGAGAAGAAGATGAAGAGAAGAGCGGGAGCCTCCCCCCCCATGCCATGGGTGCGGAGCGGCCCGAGGAGAAGAAGATAGAAGACGCCGCGGAGAAGATGCTGGACGAGAACGCCGGAGGAAGAACCAGAAGAGCCAGAAGAACCAGAAGAAGAAGAAGATGAAGGAAGATAGAAGAAAGAAGAAGCATTTAAATAAAGGAATTGTCAAAAACTGTCTCGTCATTTTTAACATTTTTGACAGTTTTTTAGTGAAATGGTAGGGGTAAGTAACCCCTTACCATTTCACACAGGGGGGGGGCCGGGATCTGGGGGTCCCCTTGTTAAAGGGGGCTTCCAGATTCCGATAAGCCCCCCGCCCGCAGACGCTCACAACCACCGGCCACGGTTGTGAGGATGAGGCCCTTGTCCTCATCAACATGGGGACAAGGTGTTTTGGGGGGCTACCCCAAAGCACCCTCCCAATGTTGAGGGCATGTGGCCTGGTACGGTTCAGGAGGGGGGGGGGGCCGCACTCTCGTCCCCCCCTCTTTTCCTGCGGCCTGCCAGGTTGCGTGCTCGGATAAGGGTCTGGTATGGATTTTTAGGGGGACCCCACGCCGTTTTTTTTTTTTTTTTTTGGCGCGGGGTTCCCCTTAAAATCCATACCAGACCTGAAGGGTCTGGTATGGAATTTAGGGGGAACCCCACGTCAATTTTTTTTTTTAATTTTGGCCGGGGTTCCCCTTAATATCCATACCAGACCTGAAGGGCCTTGTATGGAATTTAGGGGGACCCCCACATCATTTTTTTTTTTTTTTTTTTTGGTTCGGGGTTGCCCTGTGGGGAATTCCCATGCCGTTTTTATCAATGAACTTCTATGTGTATTGTCGGCAAAGCAATAGCCGCGGTAGTTTTAAATGAGTTTTTTCCTTCGAGATGTCATTTTGCTGTCAGACTGTTCTAAACACAGGAAACATGCGCCCCTTTACAGGCATACTATAGACACCCCCCAGGTATGAAATTTAAAGGGATATTACACTTTTATTGTTTGACTTTAAGCATTAATAAAATCACTGCTCCTGAAAAAACGGCCGTTTTTAAAACTTTTTTTTGCATTGATCCATGTCCCCTGGGGCAGGACCCGGGTCCCCAAATACTTTTTATGACAATAACTTGCATATAAGCCTTTAAAATTAGCACTTTTGATTTCTCCCATAGACTTTAAAAGGGTGTTCCGCGGCATTCGAATTTGCCACGAACACCCCAAATTGTTCGCTGTTCGGCGAACTTGCGAACAGCCAATGTTCGAGTTAGAACATGAGTTCGACTCGAACTCGAAGCTCATCCCTAATCAGGAGTCTAATTAGTATATGTATGTTATCTTTGTACCATTGTAATCAACACTCTTTACACTTTTATATCCAGTCTTTGAATAATAATATTCCTTTTATTCATCTAAGTACTCCCTTGCTGTCCGATGCTTCATTTAAAGTCCCACCTTCCTTGCCAACATATCCTCCTTTCCAAATGTACATGGGATGGATATTTGTGATCTCACCAGATAGTCCCTAGGGATGGAAACACATGACCTTACCTGGTCATGGATTCCTGAAAGTCCCCAAATCTCTCCCCCTTTCCTTCATTGTATAAGTTAGTACACAACGTAGTTGAACCCACCCCCCCCCCAAAACCAAAAATGTTTTGGGATCTTAAAGGTTTCTATGGCTGTGGCAGATGCAACAGCTGTATTAGGGTTCCGGATAATAGTAAAAGGGTAAAAGATTTTCCGAATCCCAGAACTAACCAATCTTATATCCTAAGAGACTTTATATCCTGCGATACGATTGGGGTTGTCTAGGCGATGAAATGCCATTTGATTTATGTGGGGCGTACTACTAGGGCTCTGAAAGA
Organism: Lithobates clamitans; assembly: GCA_037952925.1. Lineage (NCBI taxonomy): Eukaryota > Metazoa > Chordata > Amphibia > Anura > Ranidae > Lithobates > Lithobates clamitans. The sequence continues at coordinate 332,360 of JBBGZY010002272.1, read as the reverse complement.
CCGTTTAGAAGAACACGTGAGAAACATACGTAAGGGGTCAGATAAACATAATCTATACGTACATTCATCACCAAAGTACAGCTGGTATGAAATTTTGGGGAATAGAAGAACCCAAACCCCACTGGAGAGGCTGTAATTACGTTAGAGAAATTAGTAAAGGAGAATCCTGGTGGATACACGAGCTTAGCTCTCTGGTGCCTGGTGGATACACGAGCTTAGCTCTCTGGTGCCTGATGGATACACGAGCTTAGCTCTCTGGTGTCTGGTGGATACACGAGCTTAGCTCTCTGGTGCCTGGTGGATACACGAGCTTAGCTCTCTGGTGCCTGGTGGATACACGAGCTTAGCTCTCTGGTGCCTGATGGATACACGAGCTTAGCTCTCTGGTGTCTGGTGGATACACGAGCTTAGCTCTCTGGTGCCTGGTGGATACACGAGCTTAGCTCTCTGGTGCCTGGTGGATACACGAGCTTAGCTCTCTGGTGCCTGGTGGATACACGAGCTTAGCTCTCTGGTGCCTGGTGGATACACGAGCTTAGCTCTCTGGTGCCTGGTGGACTAAATAGAGAATTTGATTGAAAATGCTTTCTTAGTCATTTTTATATTTTTAATTCGCCATGGAGTTCCATTCAAGTAGTAGTAGTAGCAGTAGTGTACTAGTAGTGTAGTAGTAGTGTAGTAGTAGTAGCAGTAGTGTAGTAGTAGCAGTAGTGTAGTAGTAGTGTAGTAGTAGTAGTAGTAGTGTAGTAGTAGTAATAGTAGTGTATTAGTAGTTGTAGTAGTAGTAATAGTGTAGTAGTAGCAGTAGTGTAGTAGTAGTGTAATAGTAGTAGTAATAGTAGTGTATTAGTAGTGTAGTAGTAGTAGTAGTGTATTAGTAGTGTAGTAGTAGTGTATTAGTAAAGGTAGTAGCATTAGTGTAGTAGTAGTAGTAGTAGCAGTTGAGTACTTGTGGTGTAGCAGTAGTGTAGTAGTGGTAGTGTAGTAGTAGTAGTTTAGTAGTACTATAGTAGTGTAGTAGTAGTAGTAGTGTGGTAGTACTGTAGTAGTGTATTAGTAGTACTAGTAGTTTAGTAGAAGTGTAGTAGTAGTAGTGTAGTAGTGTAGTAGTAGTAGTAGTGTAATAGTAGTAGTAGAGTAGTAATAGTGTAGTAGTAGTAGTCGTAATAGTAGTAGTAGTAGTAGTAGTACTGTAGTAGCAGTAGTGTAGTAGTAGCAGTAGTGTAGTAGTAGTAGAGTAGTAGTGTATTAGTAGTAGTAATAGTGTAGTAGTAGTAATAGTAGTAGTGTAGTAGTAGTAGTGTAGTAATGTATTAGTAGTTGCAGTAGTTGTAGTAGTAGAGTAGTAGTAGTGTAGTAGTAGTAGTAGTGTAGTAGTAGTGTATTCGTAGTAGTAGTAATAGTGTAGTAATGTATTAGTAGTAGTAGTGTATTAGTAGTTGCAGTAGTTGTAGTAGTAGTGTAGTAGTAGTAGTGTAATAATAGTAGTAGAGTAGTAGTAGTAGTAGTAGTAGTGTAATAGTAGTAGTAGAGTAGTAGTAGTAGTAGTGGAGTAGTAGTACTAGTAGTAGTAGTAGTAGTAGTAGTAGTAGTAGTGGTAGTAGTAGTAGTAGTATAGTAGTAGTGTAGTAGTAGTAGTAGTAGTAGTAGTAGTAGTAGCAGTAGTGTAGTGGTAGTGTAGTAGTAGTAGTAGTGTAGTAGTAGTAGTAGTAGTAGTGTAATAGTAGTAGTGGAATAGTAGTAGTAGTAGTAGTATAGTAGTAGTAGTAGTAGTAGTAGTAGTAGTGTAGTAGTAGTAGTGCAGTGTAGTAGTAGTGTAGTAATAGTAGTAGCAGTAGTAGTAATAGTGTAGTGTAGTAGTAGTAGTAGTGTAGTAGTAGTAGTAGTGTAGTAGTAGTAGTAGTAGTAGTAGTAGTTGTAGTGTAGTTTAGTAGTAGTGTTAGTATTAGTCGTAGTAGTAGTGTAGTAGTAGTAGTGTAGTAGTAGTGTAGTGTAGTAGTAGTAGTAGTAGTGTAATAGTAGCAGTAGTAGTGTAGTGTAGTAGTAGTAGTAGTAGTAGTAGTGTAGTAGTAGTAGTGTAATAGTAGTAGTAGTAGTGTAGTGTAGTAGTAGTAGTGTAGTAGTAGTAGTAGTAGTGTAGTGTAGTAGTAGTGTAATAGTAGTAGTAGTAGTGTAGTGTAGTAGTAGTAGTGTAGTAGTAGTAGTAGTAGTGTAGTGTAGTAGTAGTAGTAGTAGTGTAATAGTAGTAGTAGTAGTAGTAGTAGTGTAGTAGTAGTAGTAGTAGTAGTGTAGTAGTAGTAATAGTAGTAGTAGTAGTAGTAGTAGTAGTAGTAGTAGTGTAGTGTAGTAGTAGTAGTGTAGTGTAATAGTAGTAGTAGTAGTAGTGTAGTGTAGTAGTAGTGTAGTGTAATAGTAGTAGTAGTAGCGTAGTGTAGTAGTAGTAGTAGTAGTAGTAGTAGTAGTAGTGTAGTAGTAGTAGTAGTAGTAGTAGTAGTGTAGTGTAGTAGTAGTAGTAGTAGTAGTAGTAGTAGTGTAGTAGTAGTAGTAGTAGTAGTAGTAGTAGTAGTGTAGTGTAGTATTAGTAGTAGTAGTGTAGTGTAGTAGTAGTAGTAGTAGTAGTAGTAGTAGTAGTAGTAGTGTAGTGTAATTGTAGTAGTAGTGTAGTGTAGTAGTAGTAGTAGTAGTAGTAGTAGTGTAGTAGTATAGTAGTAGTAGTAGTAGTAGTGTAGTGTAGTAGTAGTAGTAGTAGTGTAGTGTAGTAGTAGTAGTAGTAGTAGTAGTAGTAGTAGTAGTAGTGTAGTGTAGTAGTAGTAGTAGTGTAGTGTAGTAGTAGTAGTAGTAGTAGTAGTGTAGTGTAATAGTAGTAGTAGTGTAGTGTAGTAGTAGTAGTAGTAGTGTAGTGTAGTAGTAGTAGTAGTAGTAGTGTAGTGTAGTAGCAGTAGTAGTAGTGTAGTAGTAGTAGTAGTAGTAGTAGTATAGTAGTAGTAGTGTAGTGTAATAGTAGTAGTAGTAGTAGTAGTGTAGTAGTAGTAGTAGTAGTAGTGTAGTAGTAGTAGTAGTAGTGTAGTGTAGTAGTAGTAGTAGTGTAGTGTAATAGTAGTAGTAGTGTAGTGTAGTAGTAGTAGTAGTAGTAGTAGTAGTAGTAGTAGTAGTAGTGTAGTGTAGTAGTAGTAGTAGTAGTAGTGTAGTAGTAGTAGTAGTAGTAGTAGTAGTGTAGTGTAGTAGTAGTAGTAGTGTAGTGTAATAGTAGTAGTAGTGTAGTGTAGTAGTAGTAGTAGTAGTAGTAGTAGTAGTAGTAGTAGTGTAGTGTAGTAGTAGTAGTAGTAGTAGTAGTAGTAGTAGTGTAGTGTAGTAGTAGTAGTAGTAGTAGTAGTAGTGTAGTGTAGTAGTAGTAGTAGTAGTAGTAGTAGTAGTAGTAGTAGTAGTGTAGTGTAGTAGTAGTAGTAGTAGTAGTAGTAGTGTAGTGTAGTAGTAGTAGTAGTAGTAGTAGTAGTAGTAGTAGTAGTAGTGTAGTAGTAGTAGTGTAGTGTAGTAGTAGTAGTAGTAGTGTAGTGTAGTAGTAGTAGAGTAGTAGTAGTAGTGTAGTGTAGTAGTAGTAGTAGTAGTAGTAGTAGTGTAGTGTAGTAGTAGTAGTAGTAGTAGTAGTAGTAGTAGAGTAGTAGTAGTAGTAGTAGTAGTAGTAGTGTAGTGTAGTGTAGTAGTAGTAGAGTAGTAGTAGTAGTAGTAATGTAGTAGTAGTGTGGTAGTGGTGTAGTAGTAGTAGTAGTAGTAGTGTAGTAGTAGTAGTAGTAGTAGTGTAGTGTAGTAGTAGTAGTAGTAGTAATGTAGTAGTAGTGTAGTAGTGGTGTAGTAGTAGTAGTAGTAGTAGTAGTAGTAGTGTAGTAGTATAGTGAAGTAGTGTAGTAGTAGCAGTAATAGTAGTAGTAGTAGTGTAGTGTAGTAGTAGTAGTAATGTAGTAGTAGTGTAGTAGTAGTGTAGTAGTGTAGTAGTGTAGTAGTAGTGTAGTAGTAGTAGTAGTAGTAGCAGTAGTAGTAGTAATGTAGTAGTAGTGTAGTAGTAGTGTAGTAGTAGTAGTAGTGTAGTAGTAGTAGTTCATCCTGATGCTTTGTATAGCACATAAGAGATCAGCTGAGGCAATTACAATAGATATACAGAAGTTTTTTATTCCCGCGTCTGGCCTTATGGGCAATTGAGTATAGCACCATCTACTGGTCATTGAAGTCCACCCCTCCCATGGTAAGGTTGTAGTGGTGGACACAGAGGGGCTTCTCAACAACACCAGTCACCGTTTGGACAGTCGTATCTGCGTGAAGGGAGGACAGAACGAAAACATTACACATTATTACATCTCAAACAGGCTACCTGCAGGCGCATGCGAGGTACGGGTATGTCGATTCATGCAGGGCTGCCAACCTGCTGCAGTATATCTACGTGAGTCGGTCAGAAAGTGGTTAAAGTTCATGTGGGTGTAAAGGCAGGTGTCCCAATACTTTTGGTAATATCATGTTCTGGTGCGAAGTGAACCGGTGGGTGTTGGGCTCATCCCTAATCCCTAGTAGAGAATAGAAAAGTGGAAGATTCTAGTGACCTAAATGTTGTCAGTGTACAATGATATGGATATGAATTAATATTGAGGAAGGATGGTATTATCTTTATCGGATCAGATATCTCTGATCTACATGCACCAGCATTGAGACATGGGGGAGAGACGTCTCGGCTTCTTCTCTCGTTGTGTATTTGTTGGTACATGGAAGTTTTTATTACATATGACATTTTTTTATGTAAAAATTGAATTCTATGAGAATTGGGTGGTGTGCAGGCCTGCCATCATCCTAAAGAATATTTAATAAATTATATGTGACAGAGTGCATAAAAGGGATGCCCCTTTGGACTTTTTGGGGCAGGAAAAAAGTAGGAAAAGTAATTATGAGTAAAAGGCAAACATATGCCAGCTTTATTGATTTACAAAAATGAAAAATATATCTAAAAGACAAAAATACAATAAACAAAGTGAATAATGTAGAAATGAGCTGATATAAGACATACAAAGCATGGATATAAACTATCACCCAAAGCCATCAAACCCAGGAGACCAACCCAATCCAGGTGGGTACTATAGACGAGGTTGCTAAATTACTTGCTAATGTCCATCTTACCACCTGCCCTCTGGATCCTGTTCCCTCACAAATGCTACGTTCACCCTCTGTCTCTATTCTACACTCCCTAACCCACATCTTCAATCTCTCCCTCTCTTCTGGCATCTTCCCCAACTCTCTAAAACATGCACTTGTCAGCCCCATACTTAAAAAGCCCTCACTGGACCCATCCAATCTTAACAACCTACGCCCCATCTCCTTGCTCCCTTTTTATCCAAACTCCTTGAACGTCTGGGCTACAATTGAGCGACCACCTTGCTGATAATAGCCTTATTGATCCCCTCCAGTGTGGATTTCGTCCTCAACACTTCACAGAAACTGCTCTCCTAAAACTAACGAACAATCTACTAACAGCCAAAACCAATGGACACTATTCTGTACTCCTACTCCTGGACCTCTCTGCTGCCTTTGATACGGTTGACCACACCCTCTTCCTAAAAAAACTCCACGCCTTTGGTCTCCGTGACTGTACTCTTTGCTGGTTCTCTCCCTACTTATCCAACCACAACCTTAGTGTTTCTTACAACTCTACTATCTCTTCTCCTCTTCCTTTCTCTGTTGGGATCCCCCAAGATTCTGTTCTTGGACCTCTTTTATTTTCAATCTACACCTCCTCCCTGGGTCAGCTGATAGCCTCCCATGGCTTCCAATACCACCTCTATGCTGACAACACCCAAATCTATTTTGCTACCCCTCAGCTCACTCCCTCCGTCTCCTCATCTATCAGTAATTTACTTTCAGATATATCAGTCTGGATGTCACACCACTTCCTCAAACTCAATCTATCCAAAACCGAACTTATATTTCTTCCTTACCATGTGCCCCTTCCCCTGATCTCTCTGTCAAAAATCGATGGCACAACTATCAGCCCATCCCCCACATGCCAAGGTCCTAGGTGTAGTCTTGGACTCTGAACTCTCCTTTAAGCCCCACGTCCAATCACTGTCCATATCTCCAACATACGCCCCTTTCTAACAAATGACACAACAAATGTCTTAGATCACTCCCTGGTCATCTCTCGCCTTGACTACTGCAACTCCCTTCTCATTGGTTTACCTCCACATAGGCTCCTCCCCTTTCAATCTATCATGAATGCTGCTGCCAGACTCCTCCACCTTACCCATCGCTCTGTGTCTGCTATTCCTCTCTGTCAATCAAAATACTAACAGCTACATCCCCCAGCTACATCACTAGCCTAGTCTCTAAATACAACCTATTCGTTCTCTTTGTTCCTCTCAAGACCTCCTGCTCTCTAGTTCCCTCATCACCTCCTCCAATGCTAACTTCAAGGACTTTTCCAGAGCCTCTCCCATCCTATGGAACTCCTTACCCCAATCTGTCCGATTATATCCTACTCTATTAGCTTTTAGACGGTCCCTGAAAACCCTTCTCTTCAGAGAAGCCTATCCGGCCCCCACCTAACAACTGTATTTTCATTTTCTTGATCAGCTCACCCCCCCACAGTTATTACCTTTTGTTCCACTTTACCTTCCCTCCTAGATTGTAAGCTCTGAGGATCAGGGCCCTCTGATCCCTCCTGTATTGATTTGTATTGTAAATGTACAGTTTTCCTCATGTTGTAAAGCGATGCGCAAACTGTTGGCACCATATAAATCCTGTATAATAATAATAAATAAACAAGCGGGGAAGAGAATGGCCCCTATACTGGGGGAGGTCCTGTCTAAAGTGCAATACTAGAACTAGAACAGTCCAGCTGTCTTTGTCCAACCCTCCCCTGCTGGCCAGTACATTGGGGCCCAAATACAGCATTGGAATTCTCAGCATGAACCCCTTTGTACCCAGGTGTAGGGGTCTGAATGTGTCCCCAATAAGTGAGTTCTACAGGTGACACAAAAATTGCTCATAAAGCCACCTACCGCAGAAGAGACTCAGGAAGGAGTTAACTTTGTGGCAGATGAACAGAATGAACCATCCCCACTGAGGAATGTAACCCCCGAGCAGGAAATATTCATCTACCATCTGCCATTATGGTAAAGGCATTTTCTACAACTCTCCCGAGTTCTGGACAAACCGGTCTGACATTCTTCAAATACTGCCAGTCACCCTCCTACAAAGACAATAGACAGAATTATAGATTGCTGGTGTATGTTCTGTACATTCCTCAGGGGGACAGAACATGAACTCCAGTACATACACTATATTACCAAAAGTATTGGGACACCTGCCTTTACACGCACATGAACTTTAACCACTTTCTGACCGACTCACGTAGATATACTGCAGCAGGTTGGCAGCCCTGCATGAATCGACCTACCTGTACGTCGCATGCGCCTGCAGGTAGCCTGTTTGAGATGTAATAATTTGTAATGTTTTCGTTCTGTCCTCCCTTCACGCAGATACGACTGTCCAAACGGTGACTGGTGTTGTTGAGAAGCCCCTCTGTGTCCACGACTACAACCTTAACATGGGAGGGGTGGACTTCAATGACCAGTTGATGGTGCTATACTCAATTGCCCATAAGGCCAGACGCGGGAATAAAAAACTTCTGTATATCTATTGCAATTGCCTCAGCTGATTTCTTATGTGCTATACAAAGCATCAGGATGAACTGGATCCTTCCTTAAATTCCAGGAAGAGGTCATCACAGCTCTTCTGTTTCCAGACGGTGCTGTGCCCCAACTTCCCAATCCAAATGCAGTGAGCCGGCTGCATGAAAGGCATTTTCCGTATGTCCTCCCTGGTACCCCTACCCAACGATCACCCCAAAGAAAATGTGTCTGTAGCAAGAGCGGATATAGGCGTGACACCCACTATTATTGTCCCTCTTCCTGTCCTGACCAACCTGGTGTTTGCATTGGTGAATGTTTTCATCGCTACCACACACTAGTGGAGTATTATCGTAGGGTACAGCACTGCACAGTTCTAGGGTACACTTTCACAGGGTCTCCAAGGATGCCATCGCATTTTTAGAGACCCGAACCTGGAACCATTACAGTTATGCCGCGTACACACAATCGGGATTTTGGTCAGAAAAAGATATGATGGCTTTTCCGACGGGATTCCGCTCAAGCTTGCCTTGCATACACACGGTCACACAAAAGTTTGCTGAACTTTTGACCGTCAAGAACGTGGTGACGTACAACACAACAACGAGCCAAGAAAATGAAGTTCAATGCTTCCGAGCATGCGTCTAATTGTTTCCGAGTATGTGTAGGAATTTTGTGCGTCGGAATTGCTACAGACGATCGCATTTTCGGATAGGAACTTTTTCCAACCGAAAAATTGAGAACATGCTCTCAATCTTTTGCTGGTTGGAATTCGGCCAGCAAAAGTCCAATGGAGCGTACACACGATCGCATTTTCTGACCAAAAGCTCTCATAGGTCTTTTGCTGGCCAAATTTCCCATGGTGTGTTCGCAGCATTACAGTTACAAATAAAAGTGTAAAAAAATAAGTTAAAAAAAATATATAAATTAAAAAAAGCCAAAAATAGTTGTAATTTTCATTGTTCTTCTCTCTCTATTGTTCTCTCTCTCTATTGTTCTGCTCTGTTTTACTGTGTTTTCTGCTTAACTGATTTATTGTTACTATGTTTTATCATGTTTGCTTTGCAGGTATGTAATTCTTTTATACTTTACTGTTTACTGTGTTTTATTGTTAATCATAATTTTTTTTTGCAGGTATGCCATTCAGCTGCAGCACTGATTTATTTATCTTGACAGCAGCAGCATTTGCTCTCACGATACGTAAATCAGCAACTTCAGCGCTTTAGGAGGTGATTTCACCACCACAGTTAAAAAAAGCATATATGCTGAAGCATGGGGACAGGGGTGAAGGGGTGATTTGCCCCTTACATTAGGGATGGATTGCCCCCATGCTTCAGCATATATTTTTTAGGCAAAGTTTGCAATAAAAAAATAGTTTTATTGTTACCATTGTTTGCTTTTGTTTGTTCTCATGATACGTAAATCAGCGACTGCAGCACTGTAGGAGGTGATTTCACCACCACAGTTAAAAAAATGAATGGTGCATGTATGGGTGGATGCAGGGCGATATTCTAAATGTGGGCATACCACCGATTGATCAATGTGAATTGAGGAATCTTTTAAGGTCTCTTCTTTCGTTCAGCCCACAGGCTGCATGAAAAAAAAGAACATTACAATATATGCCCAACAAGGACCAGCAACGTACTGGTATGTTGCTGGACTTTGAGTGGTTATACCAGAATGATGGCAGCAGGTTTAGGAATCATCTTGGTATCGTTCTTTTCAGCCGGAAGTCGGCTTTCATGTAAAAGCAATCCTAGCAGCTAATTAGCCACTAGACTGCTTTCACAAGCAGTGGGAGTGAATGTTCCCCCCTCCCGCCTGCGGTCTTCCATGGTTTTTCTCGGCCTCTCCTGTCCCATCGGGGAACCCGAGAATGCAGCTGCCAGCTGACCATAGAGCTGATCAGAGACCAGAATGGCTCCAATTAGCTCTATGGCCTAAGAAACCGGAAGCTATGAACATTTCATGACTTAGATTTCGGCGCATATAAACAGCACCATTGGGAAAGCATCTTATCACACTGATCTTGGTGTGGTCAGATGCTTTGAGGCAGAGGAGAGATCTAGAGTCTAATAGACCCCAATTTTTTCAAAAAGAGTACCCGTCGCCAGGGCTCAAAATTTCAAGTTAACTCATGAAATGACACTTAAATGTTTTATGCAGAATTAAGTGGTAAACATAAATGTTAACAACAACTTTATCTGAGTCCATCAGTGCAGCCTCACCTGTGCCCATCAATGCAGCCTACCTGTGTCCATCAATGCTGCTTCACCTGTGTCCATCATTGCTGCTTCACCTGTGTCCATCAATGCTGCTTCACCTGTGTCCATGATTGCTGCTTCACCTGTGTCCATCAATGCTGCTTCACCTGTGTTCATCAATGCTGCTTCACCTGTGTCCACCAATGCAGCCTGCCCGTGTCCACCAATGCAGCCTGTCTGTGTCCACTAATGCAGCCTACCCGTGTCCACCAATGCAGCCTGTCTGTGTCCACTAATGCAGCCTGCCCGTGTCCACCAATGCAGCCTGCCTGTGCCCACCAATGCAGCCTGCCCGTGTCCACCAATGCAGCCTGCCCGTGCCCACCAATGCAGCCTGCCTGTGCCCACCAATGCAGCCTGCCTGTGCTCACCATGCAGCATGACTGTGCAGGGGAAGAGAAGACAGTTAGTGGATTGCCGGCTGGATGATCAGAGCACCGAGGAACATCACTGTATCGGCTTTCATTTCAATTGCTGTGTGTTCACGCAGCTTGGCGTCACATACAGCCCCGCCTCCTGGCTGGGGAACTTTGATACACGTCACACGTCCTGGGATTGGATGGCTGATCTGTCTATCAAAGTTCTGGGACCAGGAGGCGGGGCTGTATGTGATAGTGAGTGCAGGGAACATACGGCAATTGAAATGATAGCTGCTACAGTGATGTTCCTCGGTGCTCTGATCATCCGGACGGCTCTCTTCTCTCTTCCCCTCAGCGAACACTGGAAGAAGGACTCCCATTCAACCCTGCCTGCTGGCGGTGCTCACTCCCCCACTCCCAGGCAGCCCATCCTCGCTCGGCAGCCCTCATTTTTCACTCTCAAATTGTGAGTAGGCAATTGGAAAATTTGAGGGATGCCTGTCACTATCTATTTATTATTAAAATAAAAAAAAATAAAAAATAAAGCACCCCTGTCCCCCCGTGCTCATGCGCAAAGGCAAACACAAGCATCTGTCTCGTGTCGTATATAAACAGCAATTGCACCATGCATGTGAGGTATCACCGCGAAAGGTCAGATCGAGGGCAGTAATTCTAGCAGTAGACCTCCTCTGTAAATCTAAAGTGGTAACCTGTAAAGGCATTTAAAGGTTTTTAAAAATGTATGTAGTTTGTGGCCACTGCACGTTTGTGCATAGCTTTAAAGCGCATCGTGTTTGGTATCTATGTACTCGGCAAAGGATCACCTTTTATATTTTACCAAACATTTGGGCAATATAGTGTTTTAGGCTGGGTTCACACTGGTACGACACGACAGTCTTACCACTGTGGATCCGACTTTGCTCTGCGACTTGAAGTCCGACATCCATCCGACTTCAATGAACAGGGATCCGACTTTGATCCCCAACAAAACCAGGCACTGTGTCTGGTATGAATCTTTAGGGGGAACTCCACGCCAATTTTTTTAAAAAAACTGCATGGGCTTCCCCTCCAAGAGCATACCAGGCCCTTCGGTATGGTATGGATTTTAAGGGGAACAAACGGCGTGGGGGTCCCCCCAAAATCTATACCAAACCCTTATCCGAGCACACAGCCTGGAAGGTCAGGAAAGGGGGTGGGGATGAGCGAGCGCCCCCCTCCTGGACCGTACCAGGCAGCATGCCCTCAACATGGGGGGTGCCCATCTTCCTCCAGCTTCTCCTTCCCCGCCTCATCCTCCGGACGATCTGCCTCAATGGGAGTCTCCCGCTGTGTGACACTTCTGTTCTTGTGACAGCTCTTATATAACTGAGGGCAGAGCCACCCGGTGACCCCACCCCCCTCTGACACACGGGGACTTCCATAGGGAAGCCATAGTGCTTCCACCATGGTGTCAGAGGGGGGCAGGTAAATGGGTGACCTGAAGGGTCTGGTATGGATTTTGAGGGGGACCCCCACACCATTTTTTTTTCAATTTTGGCGTGGGGTTTCCCTTAATATCCATACCAGACCTGAAGGGCCTGGTATGGAATTTGGGGGGACCCCCACGCAATTTTTTTTTTTAATTTTGGTTCGGGGTTCCTCTTAATATTCATACCAGACCCAAAGGGCCTGGTAATGGACTGCGGGGGAATCCCATGCAGTTTTTTTCAATGACTTTTATGTGTATTGCTGAGACCCGACAATTCATTAATAGCTGCGAGTACTTTTAAATGACTTTTTTTCCTTTAGAAATGTAATTTTGCTGTTAGACTGTTCTAAACACGGGAAACATGCGCCCCTTTACAGGCATACTATAGACACCCCCAGGTACGAAATTTAAAGGGATATTACACTTTTATCATTTCACTTTAAGCATTATTAAAATCACTGCTCCCGAAAAAACGGCAGTTTTTAAAACTTTTTTTTGCACTGATACATGTACCCTGGGGCAGGACCCGGGTCCCCAAACACTTTTTATGACAATAACTTGCATATTAACCTTTAAAATTAGCACTTTTGATTTCTCCCATTGACTTTTAAAGGGTGTTCTGCAGCTTTCGAATTTGCCGCGAACACCCCAAATTGTTCGCTATTCGGCGAACGGGTGAACAGCCAATGATCGAGTCGAACTCATGTTCGACCCGAACACAAAGCTCATCCTTAGTTATATGTGGAATTACACCACAAAATACATTCAGCTGCTTCTCCTGAGTACGGGGATACCACATGTGTCCCCTTATAGCCTAGGCCATCTTTATGTAGAGCAACAATTCTTTTTTTCAGATCCTCAGAGAGTTCTTTGCCATGAGGTGCCATGTTGTACTTCCAGTGACCAGTATGAGAGAGTGAGAGCAATAACACCTGAGACCTTGTAGCATTCACACCTGAGACCTTGTAACACTAACGAGTCACATGACACCGGGGAGGGAAAATGGCTAATTGGGCCCAATTTGGAGATTTTCACTTAGGGGTGTACTGACTTTTGTTGCCAGCAGTTTAGACATTAATGGCCGTGTGTTGAGTTATTTTGAGGGGACAGCAAATTTACACTGTTATACAAGCTGTACACTCACTACTTTACATTGTAGACAAGTGTCATTTCTTCAGTGTTGTCACATGAAAAGATAGAAGAAAAGATTTACACAAATGTCACTGAGGGGTGTACTTACTTTTGTCAGATACTGTATCTATATATCTATAAAGATATATATATATATATCTATCTATATAGATAGATATATAGATATATCTATCTATATAGATAGAGATATAGGTATATAGATATATAAATATCTATCTATATACATATATTTTTTTGTCATTATTCAATCACTTGTGACAAAAAAAATAAATATTCAATGGGCTCAAAATGCCTCTCAGCAATTTCCTTGGGGTGTCTACTTTCCAAAATGGGGTCATTGGGGCGGGGTTTGTACTGCCCTGCCATTTTAGCACCTCAAGAAATGACATAGGCAGTCATAAACTAAAAGCTGTGTAAATTCCAGAAAATGTACCCTAGTTTGTAGGCGCTATAACTTTTGCGCAAACCAATAAATATACACTTATTGACATTTTTTTTTACCAAAGACATGTGGCCGAATTCCTTCTCGTACATCACGGGACACAGAGCCTCAGTAATTACTGATGGGTTATATAGGGTATCACTAGGTGATTGGACACTGGTCACACCCTAAACAGGAAGTTCAACCCCCTATATAATCCCTCCCCTTACAGGGATACCTCAGTTTTTTCGCCAGTGTCTTAGGTGTTGGACGTGTAAAGATGTCCTGTGCTGAGCTCCAAAGGGAATATCCTGATATCCTATACCGGGGCAAGCCATGAGAACCGGATCCATTTCAAGGTGTCCTTTCATGGCCGAATTGGATGGTACCCGGGCCTCGTGTCCGAAGAAACGAGGTCTTACCTGTAACGCTTCTCTTTTTAGAGAGCTGGACCCCGGGATCCAGTATTTGGTTTTTCTAGCCATATCCCTGGCCGGGTGCTTTACGGGTCCAGAACTGCAGATCCTCCTTTTCTAGGGGGCCCCTGTCTCTGAAGGTTTTCCAAATGGAGCCCACCATGAGAGGTGAAGATTGGGTCTGTATAACAGAACCCTACGGCTAGATAAGGTAAGCGAGATTCCACCGAATTTTTTAATTCTAGGTTTCTCCTTTAAGTAAATGTATGCTATGCAGTGGCGGAATTACCAGGGTCGCAACAGTTGCAGTTGCGACTGGGCCCGGCATTCCGCCACTGTGGGGGGGCCCAGCGGGGTTGATCTTCACACACAACTCTGAGCGGAGATGGTGTGTCATAGATTAATAGAACAGAGAGACTCCGGTGGTATTAACGTTCTATTTGTCGGTCCTCTCTGGCACGGATGAGAGAGGAGGACACACAGCTGATCTCACTGCTCCCCCTTCTCCCCCCTCCCCCCTCCTGTGTGCTCCCCCTTCTCCCCCCTCCCCCCTCCTGTGTGCTCCCCCTTCTCCCCCCTCCCCCCTCCTGTGTGCTCCCCCTTCTCCCCCTCCCCCCTCCTGTGTGCTCCCCCTTCTCCCCCCTCCTGTGTGCTCCCCCTTCTCCCCCCTCCCCCCTCCTGTGTGCTCCCCCTTCTCCCCCCTCCCCCCTCCTGTGTGCTCCCCCTTCTCCCCCCTCCCCCTCCTGTGTGCTCCCCCTTCTCCCCCCTCCCCCCTCCTGTGTGCTCCGCGGGAAATGTAAGCTCCTTAGCTTCACACTAGACTGTCCGCGGAGCACAGAGGAGGGGGAGGGGGGAGAAGGGGGAGCACAGAGGAGGGGGGAGGGGGGAGAAGGGGGAGCACAGAGGAGGGGGGAGGTGGGAGGGGGGGGAGCACACAGGAGGGGGGAGGGGGGAGAAGGGGGAGCGGTGAGATCAGCTGTGTCCTCCTCTCTCATCCGTGCCAGAGAGGACCGACAAATAGAACGTTAATGCCGCCGCCGGAGTCTCTCTGTTCTATTGTTATATGACACACGATCTCCGCTCAGAGCCGTGCTGTCCTGAGAAGGCAGACAGCACTGATAGAAATTAATAGAAGGCACTGATGAGCACTGATAGAAGGCACTGATGAGCACTGATAGAAGGAACTGATGAGCACTGATGAGCACTGACAGAAGGCACTGATGAGCACTGATAGAAGGAACTGATGAGCACTGATGGGCACTGATAGAAATTAATAGAAGGCACTGATGGGCACTGATAGAAATTAATAGAAGGCACTGATGAGCACTGATAGATGGCACTGATGAGCACTGATGGGCACTGATGAGCACTGATAGACGGCACTGATGAGCACTGATAGACGGCACTGATGGGCACTGATGAGCACTAATAGAAGGCACTGATGAGCACTGATGGGCACTGATGAGCACTGATAGACGGCACTGATGAGCACTGATAGACGGCACTGATGAGCACTAATAGAAGGCACTGATGGGCACTGATAGATGGCACTGATGAGCACTGATAGACGGCACTGATGGGCACTGATGAGCACTAATAGAAGGCACTGATGAGCACTGATGGGCACTGATGAGCACTGATAGACAGCACTGATGAGCACTGATAGAAGGCACTGATGAGCACTGATAGACAGCACTGATGAGCACTGATAGACAGCACTGATGAGCACTGATAGAAGGCACTGATGAGCACTGATAGAAGGCACTGATGGGCACTGATAGAAGGCACTGATGAGCACTGATGGGCACTGATAGAAGGCACTGATGAGCACTGATGAGCACTGATAGAAGGCACTGATGAGCACTGATGGGCACTGATGAGCACTAATAGAAGGCACTGATGAGCACTGACAGAAGGCACTGATGAGCACTGATAGAAGGCACTGATGGGCACTGATAGAAGGCACTGATGAGCACTGATGGGCTCTGATAGAAGGCACTGATGGGCACTGATGAGCACTAATAGAAGGCACTGATGAGCACTGATGAGCACTAATAGAAGGCACTGATGAGCACTGATAGATGGCACTGATGAGCACTGATAGATGGCACTGATGAGCACTGATAGACGGCACTGATGAGCACTAATAGACGGCACTGATGAGCACTGATAGAAGGCACTGATGGGCACTGATGAGCACTAATAGAAGGCACTGATGAGCACTGATAGACAGCACTGATGAGCACTGATAGAAGGCACTGATGAGCACTGATGAGCACTAATAGAAGGCACTGATGAGCACTGATAGATGGCACTGATGAGCACTGATAGATGGCACTGATGAGCACTGATAGATGGCACTGATGAGCACTGATAGACGGCACTGATGAGCACTGATAGACGGCACTGATGAGCACTGATAGAAGGCACTGATGAGCACTGATGGGCACTGATGAGCACTAATAGAAGGCACTGATGGGCACTGATAGAAGGCACTGATGAACACTGATAGACGGCACTGATGAGCATTGATAGAAGGCACTGATGAGCACTGATAGAAGGCACTGATGAGCACTGATAGAAGGCACTGATGAGCACTGATAGAAGGCACTGATGGGCACTGATGAGCACTGATAGAAGGCACTGATGAGCACTGATGGGCACTGATGAGCACTAATAGAAGGCACTGATGAGCACTGACAGAAGGCACTGATGAGCACTGATAGAAGGCACTGATGAGCACTGATGGGCTCTGATAGAAGGCACTGATGGGCACTGATGAGCACTAATAGAAGGCACTGATGAGCACTGATGAGCACTAATAGAAGGCACTGATGAGCACTGATAGATGGCACTGATGAGCACTGATAGATGGCACTGATGAGCACTGATAGACGGCACTGATGAGCACTAATAGACGGCACTGATGAGCACTGATAGAAGGCACTGATGGGCACTGATGGGCACTGATGAGCACTAATAGAAGGCACTGATGAGCACTGATAGAAGGCACTGATGAGCACTGATAGACAGCACTGATGAGCACTGATAGACAGCACTGATGAGCACTGATAGAAGGCACTGATGAGCACTGATAGAAGGCACTGATGGGCACTGATAGAAGGCACTGATGAGCACTGATGGGCACTGATAGAAGGCACTGATGAGCACTGATGAGCACTGATAGAAGGCACTGATGAGCACTGATGGGCACTGATGAGCACCAATAGAAGGCACTGATGAGCACTGACAGAAGGCACTGATGAGCACTGATAGAAGGCACTGATGGGCACTGATAGAAGGCACTGATGAGCACTGATGGGCTCTGATAGAAGGCACTGATGGGCACTGATGAGCACTAATAGAAGGCACTGATGAGCACTAATAGAAGGCACTGATGAGCACTGATAGATGGCACTGATGAGCACTGATGGATGGCACTGATGAGCACTAATAGACGGCACTGATGAGCACTGATAGAAGGCACTGATGGGCACTGATGAGCACTAATAGAAGGCACTGATGAGCACTGATAGACAGCACTGATGAGCACTGATAGAAGGCACTGATGAGCACTGATGAGCACTAATAGAAGGCACTGATGAGCACTGATAGATGGCACTGATGAGCACTGATAGATGGCACTGATGAGCACTGATAGATGGCACTGATGAGCACTGATAGACGGCACTGATGAGCACTGATAGAAGGCACTGATGAGCACTGATGGGCACTGATGAGCACTAATAGAAGGCACTGATGGGCACTGATAGAAGGCACTGATGAACACTGATAGACGGCACTGATGAGCATTGATAGAAGGCACTGATGAGCACTGATAGAAGGCACTGATGAGCACTGATAGAAGGCACTGATGAGCACTGATAGAAGGCACTGATGGGCACAGATGAGCACTGATAGAAGGCACTGATGAGCACTGATGGGCACTGATGAGCACTAATAGAAGGCACTGATGAGCACTGACAGAAGGCACTGATGAGCACTGATAGAAGGCACTGATGAGCACTGATGGGCTCTGATAGAAGGCACTGATGAGCACTGATGGGCTCTGATAGAAGGCACTGATGGGCACTGATGAGCACTAATAGAAGGCACTGATGAGCACTGATGAGCACTAATAGAAGGCACTGATGAGCACTGATGAGCACTAATAGAAGGCACTGATGAGCACTGATAGATGGCACTGATGAGCACTGATAGATGGCACTGATGAGCACTGATAGACGGCACTGATGAGCACTAATAGACGGCACTGATGAGCACTGATAGAAGGCACTGATGGGCACTGATGGGCACTGATGAGCACTAATAGAAGGCACTGATGAGCACTGATAGAAGGCACTGATGAGCACTGATAGAAGGCACTGATGAGCACTGATAGAAGGCACTGATGAGCACTGATAGAAGGCACTGATGGGCACTGATGAGCACTGAAAGAAGGCACTGATGAGCACTGATGGGCACTGATGAGCACTAATAGAAGGCACTGATGAGCACTGATAGAAGGCACTGATGAGCACTGATAGATGGCACTGATGAGCACTAATAGACGGCACTGATGAGCACTGAGAGAAAGCACTGATGGGCACTAATAGAAGGCACTGATGAGCACTAATAGAAGGCTCTGATGAGCACTGATAGATGGCACTGATGAGCACTGATAGAAAGCACTGATGGGCACTGATGAGCACTAATAGACGGCACTGATGAGCACTAATAGAAGGCACAGATAAGCACTGATAGATGGCACTGATGAGCACTGATAGACGGCACTGATGAGCACTGATAGAAGGCACTGATGAGCACTAATAGACGGCACTGATGAGCACTGATAGATGGCACTGATGAGCACTGATAGATGGCACTGATGAGCACTGATAGATGGCACTGATGAGCACTGATAGATGGCACTGATGAGCACTGATGGGCACTGATGAGCACTAATAGAAGGCACTGATGAGCACTAATAGAAGGCACTGATGAGCACTGATAGATGGCACTGATGAGCACTGATAGACGGCACTGATGAGCACTGATAGAAGGCACTGATGAGCACTAATAGACGGCACTGATGAGCACTGATAGATGGCACTGATGAGCACTGATAGATGGCACTGATGAGCACTGATAGATGGCACTGATGAGCACTGATAGATGGCACTGATGAGCACTGATAGAAGGCACTGATGAGCACTGATGGGCACTGATAGACAGCACTGATGGGCACTGATAGAAGGCACTGATGAGCACTGATAGACGGCACTGATAGAAGGCACTGATGAGCACTGATAGAAGGCTCTGATGAGCACTGATAGACGGCACTGATAGAAGGCACTGATGAGCACTGATAGAAGGCTCTGATGAGCACTGATAGACGGCACTGATAGATGGCACTGATGAGCACTGATAGATGGCACTGATGAGCACTGATAGATGGCACTGATGAGCACTGATAGATGGCACTGATGAGCACTGATAGAAGGCACTGATGAGCACTGATAGAAGGCACTGATGAGCACTGATGGGCACTGATAGACAGCACTGATGGGCACTGATAGAAGGCACTGATGAGCACTGATAGACGGCACTGATAGAAGGCACTGATGAGCACTGATAGAAGGCTCTGATGAGCACTGATAGACGGCACTGATAGACGGCACTGATGAGCACTGATAGAAGGCTCTGGTGAGCACTAATAGATGGCAGTGATGAGCACTGATAGACGGCACTGATGAGCACTGATAGAAGGCACTGATAGAAGGCACTGATGAGCACTGATAGAAGGCACTGATGAGCACTGATAGAAGGCACTGATGAGCACTGATAGAAAGCACTGATGGGCACTGATGAGCACTGATAGAAGGCACTGATGAGCACTGATAGAAAGCACTGATGGGCACTGATGAGCACTGATAGAAAGCACTGATGGGCACTGATAGAAGGCACTGATGGACACTGATAGAAGGCACTGATGGACACTGATAGAAAGCACTGATGGGCACTGATAGAAGGCACTGATAGGAGGCACTGATGGGCACTGATAGGAGGCACTGATGAGCACTGATAGGAGGCACTGATGAGCACTGATAGGCCACATTGATGAGCACTGATAGGCAGCACTGATAGGAGGCACTAATGTGCACTGATAGGCTGCACTGATAGGTGGCATTGATGGGCACTGATAGGTGGTACTGATGGGCACTGAGGAACACTGATAGGCAGAACTCAGGCAGTATTGATGGGCTTTGATGGGCAGAATTGAAGAGTACTGATAGGTGGCACTGATGGACGCAGTTAGGTGGCATTAATGAGCACTGATAGGTGGTGCTGATAGGCAGAATTGATGGGCACTAAAAGGCGGCATTAATGAGCACTGATAGGTAACACTTGTAGGTGGAAGTGACGGGCACTAATAGGCGGCACTGATGGGCACTGATAGATGGCACTGATGATTGGGGCACTGATTATCAGTGTAAACAATTTACTGACATTCTTGACAGTTAATGGCAGTCCTTTCCTAACACAAACACAGCGTGTGAGGAAAGGGCTGTGGATAACCAGTCTGTTTACATGTGATCAGCTGATCACATGGTAAAGGGCCGATGTGATTGCGCTGGATGCATCTCCCAGGGGTCATGCGGGAAGCACGGTTTTGGGAGGATGTCCATGGACACCCTCCCAAAATTGGAAGCCTGGGGCTTGGATGGAAGGGGGGCTCATCATGGTTTCTTGCACCGGGGCCCTGAAGGTTCTAGTTACGCCTCTGATGCTATGCCTATTGTTGCCACCAGGGGCTGCCAAGAGCACATACCTTCACATGCTTGATCTGTCTGTCTATGTGTCCACGCTGCACAGCTCCTCCAGCCGAGCTTCAGGTAGGATGGGATGGGGGGCTCTTCCTCAGGGTGATTCCCCCCAAGATTAGTGGGGCCGCAGTGGTCTGAAAGGCAGTAGTATACTGCGCTACCGCCGCCACTACTATTAGCAGATCCCATCATCTGCCGGCCTCTCTCCTTCCTCCTCCACCCCCAGCCTCCCCTCCATGCTTGTCCCGGAGGGTTGGCTCGTGCGGGAAAGCACACGTTTTTGTAAAAAACAGGGAGGGGGCGGGAGGGGTGGTTGGAGAAGGGGGAGCGGAGCATTAGCGCGACGTCCGGCGTGCCTTGACGCCCACATCACCGGCTGCACAGACTATAAAAAGCACACTTTTTCAGGTGCACTCAGCCTATGGAGGGACACAGAGCTGACGGTCGCATGTAAGGTGGGACGCAGGCATTCTCGAGGCAGCATTTACTTAGAAACACTTGACTGGGCATTGGTAGCAGGGCAGTTGCTGTACTACATCGCTCAGCAGTCAGTGTTTTATTTGTGTGATACCTCCACCTTGTTGCTTTGCACTATGGGTAGAAGAGGTACAAATACCCCAAAAACCAGAGGCTCTAGGGGATCTCCCTCAGGCTCTGAGGACCCCCCTTCTGCAGCACCTTCCCCCCCCTGAAGGACCTGGGATGGCTGGCTAGGGAGAGCCGTCGGGGTCAGGGGCTGCATCTGCTTCTGGCACTTCAGCCCCTGTATATATTACACAGGAGGTTTTTTCCTCAACCATTAGTGGACTAGAGGAAAGACTAATGGCCTTAATTGCATCTTCACTCAGTTGAAGAAAACGCACTAGGTCTGCCTCTGTTAACCAGGACCCTCAGGCAGAGGAACTCTGGGAAAAAGGAGAGGAATCCCTTTCAGAGGATCGGGATGGGACTGATGATTCTTCTTCTGAGGAATCAAGTGGAGAGGGACCCTCTTCAGCTTCTCAGGATGAGAAGGTGTTAGTACAGATCCTTGCTGGATTGGTCCGCTCCACATTTAAAGTACCCTTATCTGAGTCAGTTAAAGAACCCTCTTCTTCTTTGGGGTCACTGAAGCCTCCTCAAACAACACATGCTTTTCCTGTTCCTAATTTACTAGAAAAGCTCATTTATTCTGAGTGGGATCACCCAGATAAACGTTTTTTTCCGCCTAAAAAGTTTTCAATATTTTATCCTATGGAAGAAAAGTTTACAAAGATGTGGGGGATACTGGCTGTTGACGCCACCATTTCCTCCGTAAATAAAAGTCTGACTTGTCCTGTAGACAATGCTCAGATGCTCAGGGATCCAGTTGATAAAAAGATGAAATCCCTGTTAAAAAATATTTTTTCCTTAGCGGGTTCAGTAGCTCAACCTGCAGTGGCAGCGATCGTAATCTGTCAATACTTGAGAGACCATGTTAAACAGGTCCTCAAAGTTCTACCTGAACAGCAGGCCCAGGGGTTGGCTAACCTTCCAGCGGCCTTATGTTTTGCTATTGATGCCATCAGAGATTCTATCATCCAAACCTCTCGTCTTTCACTTGGGTTGATGCATATGCATAGAATCTTATGGTTGAAAAATTGGTCAGCCGAAGCACTATGTAAGAAGCTACTGGCTGGATTTCCATTTCGTGGTGCAAGGCTGTTTGGAGAGGATTTGGACAACTATATCCAAAGGATCTCTAGTGGGTAAAGCACTCTCTTACCTGGTAAGAAAAGGAGTAAGCGTCCCTCTTTTAAATGGGCTCTTTCCCCAGTGCCAGGAGCATCAGCCTCCAGGCAGTCGCGTCGGCCTCCTCCGTCAGGTTCAAGAAATAAATTTCAGAGTCGGCCCCAGGGACAAAAGAAATCCTGGGGGAAGAAGTCTACTAGACAAGACGCTAAAGCCTCTTTATGAAGGAGCGCCCCCGCTCGCTCGGGTGGGGGGAAGACTGCTACGGTTCTCAAAGCTCTGGCAGGAGGATTTCCAGGACAGATGGGTAATCTCCACGGTAACTCTAGGTTACAAACTGGAGTTCCGAGTATTCCCCTCTCCTCAATTCCTCAGATCAAATGTCCCAAGAGATCCAGAGAAAAAGCAGTCGCTCCTTCTAGCATTAGAGCGACTATTGTGGCAAAAAGTCATCGTGGTAGTTCCCATGGAAGAACAAGGATTGGGATTTTATTCCAACCTTTTTACGGTTCAAAAACCAAATGGAGATGTCAGACCCATCCTGGATCTAAAGGATCTAAATCGATTCCTAAGGATTCGATCCTTTCGCATGGAATCAATTCGGTCAGTAGTCTCCATCCTACAGGGAGAATTTCTGGCATCAATAGACATCAGGGATGCGTATCAGCATGTACCCATTTTTCCTGCTCATCAAAAGTACTTGTGCTTCAAAATAGAAGGGCGCCATTTTCAGTTTATAGCCCTGCCTTTCCGGCTAGCCACTGCACCTCGAGTGTTTACAAAGATCTTGGCTCCTCCTCTGGCCAGATTAAGGGCTCAGGGTATAACTGTCATGGCATACCTAGATGACCTGCTCTTGATAGACCGGTTGGTAGTCTGTTTGAGCGGGAACTTGATGACCACAGTCAACTACCTGGAACACCTAGGTTGGATTATCAACCTAGAAAAGTCTTTCTTAAAACCAGTAAGAAGACTAGAGTATTTGGGCCTGGTCATAGATACAAGCCAAGAGAAGGTATTTTTACCTCAGGCAAAGATCAGTGCCTTAAGAGAGCTGATTAAGGTAGTCAGGACCAAAAAGGGTCCTTCTGTCCATCTTTGTATGAGGCTGCTGGGAAAGATGGTGGCTTCATTCTAAGCAGTTCCCTATGCTCAGTTTCATTCAAGACTGCTGCAACACAGTATCCTGTCTGCTTGGAACAAGAAGGTTCAGGCATTAGATTTTCTGATGCACCTGTCTCGTGCAGTGCATCAGAGCCTCAGTTGGTGGTTAATACCCGAAAGCCTGCAGAAAGGGAAATCCTTTTTTTTTTTAATAATCAAAATTTTATTCATTTATATGATACAAAATACATACTTATTCATTTATACGGTACATCATACAATAACATTCGTTCAACTTACTATACCCCTAATTTCAACCCAAGATCCAATAACAAAACACAATTTACCCCATATATCCCATTTAACCAGGGTAGGACAACAAAAAAAAAAAAAAAAAAAAAGGGATCCACAATCTTCCTCCTTGTTAGTATCTCCAACCACCCCTATCCTTATATTGCTCCAACTCCCTTTCCCCAACCTACAAACGTGAATAACAATATTATAAATTATAAGTGACTTCCCCAAACTATAACACAGAAAAAAAAAAAAAAAAAGTAACCCCTTTCCCCTTCCCCTTTCCTCTCTCCCTCTCCCCCCCTTCTTCCCCTCCCCCTCCCTTCCCCTCTGTGATTCTTCCCTCTCATCTTTAATACCACTTTACTCAACTCCTCCCCCATATCCAAACGTGCTTATTACTTTAAATCAGTGAGTTTCCCCTTCATTCAATACGTGTCTTAGATCACTATAGACCATAATCAATAAATTGTGCCTCTTTCCCTCCCCCCTTTCTTAGTATTGGTTTAACTCTACTCTTCCCCCCGATGTGTGGACTTAATAAACTGAATTATACAGTGAAATCCCCCTTTTTCTAAATCGTGTTATAAATCATTGTGGTCCTTATAGTTCCTATTTAAGAAGAAAGAGAAGAGAGGGGGAGAAGAGAAAAAAAAAAGAAAATGAAAAGAGAAGGAGAAAAAAAAAAAAAAAAAAACCCTACCCCACCTTACCCTCACCACTCAGTGTTAATTAAGGGAATCAGGGTGAATGGAAGACAAAAAAAAAAAAAAAAAACCCTCGGAAAAATGAGACCATATATCCATACATTATCTTACCCCCCCCCCCCCCTTTACCTAATTGGCATTGGAGAAGTCATGTTAATGTTTAATTCTTTCTTTCTGGGTTTATCTTATTTCTTAATGACTATACCATTTCTACTTCCATTATCCATTATTAGCTCCCCTCTTCCGTTATCTCACTGTCGCACTGTTCCCATTTTGCTCATATAATTTCAAATTTCTTTTTTTGGTTTTTAACCACATGAACCCACCTCTCAGCTTCCTTTATTATGTTAACCTCATTTCTCCACTCCATGACTGACGGGCTCCGATCCTGCCTCCAGTACTTCGGGATCAGTTTTTTTGCTGCGTTTAATAAGTGTGGGGTTATGCTTTCCCTATACTTTTTGACAGATCTAGGGTTCCCATGGAACAAATATTGTATGGGTCCGTATTCCAAGGGGTCCGCTGTTAGTTTCTCAATCCATGGGGCCACTGATTCCCAAAATGATTTAATTATTGGGCATGTCCACCAGATATGGAGAAATGTTCCCCTCTGTCCACACCCCCTCCAGCATCTATCGCTAGATACTGAGAAGATTTGTGCTAGTTTTACTGGTGTCCTATACCATCTCGCCAGGAATTTATATGCCGTATCCTGCACTTTTGAGCTTATAGATGTTGTGAATGTTAACGATATCATTCTATTAATTTGTTTATCTGTTCATACTTGGCCTAGCTCCTTCTCCCACTCTTTTACAAAGTATGGGGGTTTCCTTTCTTGTTCCTTTAAAATCATTCTATACATTCGGGATAGCATATGTCCAGACTCTAAAGTCTGTACGCACTGCCTCTCAAATGTTGTGAGTGAATTCATGGGTCTTAATGGTTTAGATTTCTTGAAAAAGCTCTTCATTTGGTGATGTTTCCATTCTGCCATTCGTATCTTACCAAATTTCATGACCATTTCTGTCAGTGATAAAAGGGCTCCATTGGGTGCAAACTTGCCACATCTAGTATTCCCATCCTGACCCCATGCCCCCAGACTACCCGTCTCCTCCCCCGGGGGGAACCAAGGAAATCCCTCTAGAGGAGCCAGAGGGGAGGTCTGGGGAGCATATCTACCCTTACTATTCACTCTATCCCATACTTCTAATGAATTCAGGGTCATCGGTGATGTCCATTGTGACAGCCCCCTCGATGACCCTTGGATCCATGGGGCTCCTGCCAGGTTTCTTCCTGCCATTGACATTTCTGCCTGTACCCATGGTTTCCTCTTTAGGTCCTGGCACCAGTCTACTATTCTTACTAGAGTCATGGCCTTATAGTAGGTGGATATGTCCGGGAGTCCTAGGCCGCCCTCACTTCTGTTTCTTCTTAAAATATCATAGGCTAATCTAGGCCTCCTGTCGTTCCATACAAAGGACACAAATAGCCTACGCACTTGCTTAAACAGAGTCACTGGCAACTTGATTGGCACTGTGCGCAGTACATAAACCATTCTGGGCAGTATGCTCATTTTTATGGCACTGATTCTTCCGAACCAAGTCAGGAATTTACCCTTCCATTGCTTTAGCTCTTCTGTTATTTCTTTCAATAGTGAGCCATAATTACGTTCATACAGTAGTTC
This sequence comes from Lithobates clamitans, assembly GCA_037952925.1. Taxonomy (NCBI): domain Eukaryota; kingdom Metazoa; phylum Chordata; class Amphibia; order Anura; family Ranidae; genus Lithobates; species Lithobates clamitans. Next base: position 306,290 of record JBBGZY010002272.1, on the reverse strand, counting down.
ATAGTCTGCGCTAATTTGTATCCCCAAGTATGTCAGTGACTCCTTATTCCATATAAATGGATACATCTCTCTCAGCGACCTCTCCATCTCCGTTGATATATTACTAGGGAGGATGACTGATTTCTCAAAATTGATCTTGAAACCAGACACCCCTCCGAATCTTTGTACTTCCTCCATCAATGCGGGTATAGATGTCTGAGGAGCGGAGAGAAAAAATAGCAGATCATCTGCATATGCTGCTACTTTATGTTCCATATGTCCTATGTATGTCCCCACTATGTCCTCGTTCTTCCTAACTCTGCGTAGAAATGGTTCCATCACTAACGCAAATATCAAGGGTGACAATGGACACCCTTGCCTAGTACCGTTTTGTATGTTGAAGCAATCGGATACTGTCCCATTAACCTTAATTCTTCCTCTTGGTTTCCCGTATAGTGACATAATCCATCCTAGCATTTTTCCCCCCAGCCCTATCCTACCCAATACTGCTCTCATAAAGCCCCAGTTCACTCTGTCAAAGGCCTTCTCGGCATCCATCGACAGAGTGATACCTGGGGCTCTATCCGGACCATATCGCGTCCAATGCAATACATGGAGAGCGCGGATGGTATTGTCCCTGGCTTCCCGTCCTTTTATGAACCCCGTTTGATCAGGATGTACCAGATCACCTACGTATTCCCGAAGTCTCGATGCCAGGATTTTTGCCAGTAGTTTTGTGTCGGAGTTCAGCAGAGAGATAGGCCTGTAGTTAGCACACACCTGGGGATCTTTTCCCTCTTTTGGTAATACCGTTATATATGCCATTAATGCTTCTGGAGAGAGTGGGTTTGCAGCGTTAATGGAGTTAAAATAACTGCAGAGAGGTTTTACCAGAACTGGGAGAAGTTTCTTATAATATGAGTTTGTCAGCCCATCTGGCCCTGGGCTTTTCCCGGGGGGCAAGTCTGCTATCGCTCTACTCAACTCTTCAACCGTGATTGGACGCTCCATATCCTCTGATACCTCTTTAGGTATTGTGGGCATAACAGCACTCTCCATGTATTCATCGATCTCATTCCTCCTTTGATCCTCGCTTTCCCCTCCCTCAGACGGTTCTGTTTTATCAATGTTATATAATGCTTCATAAAATTTACCAAATTCTTTCGCTATAGCTTTTGTGTCCAGTATCTTCTTGCCTTGTACTAATAAGCTATGCACGTGTCTAGAGTCCTGTTGTTTTTTAAGTTGTTTTGCTAACAGCTTTCCACATTTGTTTCCTTGTTCATATGCTCTGTTAGCAAAAAACCTAATCTTGTTCTTTGCTCTATATTCTAGGCATTGTGAAAGCTCTACTCGTAAGCTTTCCAAACACCTACCATCTGTTTGGTTGAGATTTTCCTTGTGCTTTATCTCTAAGGCCTTAATCTTCTCTAGTAGTTCGTCTATCTCTCTTTTATCTTCCCTTTTCTTGTGCGCACCAATGGCGATTAGCTCCCCTCTTACAACTGCCTTATGGGCTTCCCACACCAATTGGTCTGACATTCCTTCTATTTTATTTATTTCAAAATATTCCTTTATCTTAATACTTAGATTCTCCACTGTTTCCTCCTTATCTAGCAATGACTCGTTCAGCCGCCATATTCGTTCTGAACGAGCCATTTGAGTTGGTCTAATGGTCAGAATTATTGGAGCGTGGTCGGATATAGTTATTGGTTCGATTGTACTTGTGTTGATATTCCCCAGGTAGTATTGGTCCACCAGAAAAAGGTCCAGCCGTGAGTACATATCATGTGTTTTAGAGTAATAACTAAAATCCCTAGTCCCTGGATGTAGAGCTCGCCAGCTGTCCACAAGATGTTGTGCGCATAAGGTTTGTTTAATTCTTTTTATAGCTCCAAAAGACAAAGCGGATCTGCCCGTGGATGTATCTGTGCTTGGATCTAGCACCATATTGAAGTCTCCCCCCACCACTACACATCCCTCCTTAAATTCTTCCAGTTTTTGAAACATTTTAACCAAAAAATTAACAGTCCCTTCATTGGGTGCATATATCGAAGCAAAGGTATATCGTCTCCCCTGTATTTCTCCTTTTACAAACAAATACCGACCTTCTGGGTCGCTTTGTACATTCTCCAATATCCAGGGGCATGTTTTCTTAAATGCAATTGAGACCCCTCTTGCCCTAGCTACTGGGGATACCGCATGATACCATTGCTTCAGTATATTCTGGGGCAGGCCTGAAATCGGGCCGCCCCCGAAGTGGGTCTCTTGTAAGAGAATCACATCAGCTCCCAGATGTTGCAACTCCACCCATAGTCTCCCTTTCTTATTTGGTGAGCTCAACCCCCTCACATTATATGAAAGTATTTTCAATATTGCTGTCATTTCCTTTTATCCCAGAAACCCCCTGCTCCCTTGCCCTTAATCTCTGTCTTCCCCTCTGCCACTCCCACCCCCCCCTTACCTCCCCCTTTCCAGCATTCAGTGCCCCATTAAACACATACTTATGCATAACATAGCAAAAAGAAAAAAAATAAATCACCTTTGTGTTATAAACATAACCCTTACATACTCTTCCCCCATACAAAAAACCTCTCTTTAGGGGTATATCTAAAAATCGGGCGGGGAGCCTGCACATATCAACACCTCCCATGTGCATGCTACCCCCCTTCCCTGCATTCCGCAGGATTATTCTCCCCTTTAATTGGGGTTGGCCTATTGACCTACACAAGGTCCTCATTTTCCCTCAAGTCCCCCCCTCTGTTCCCCCCTCCTCCCGGGCTTCCCCTGTAGAACTCTTCCCAGCGAGGGAAAAAAAAAAAAAAAAAAGTCCTCTAATGCCGCGTACACACGGTCGGACTTTGCAGCTACAAAAGTCGGACAGTCTGTCCGACATACTTCCGGCGTACCTTCGGCGGACTTGGGGCAGACTTTCTTACGAACGGACTTGCCCACACACGACCACACAAAAGTACGCCAGTTTAGTACGCTGTGACGTACACCAAGTCCGACGAGACTATAAAACGGAAGTTCAATAGCCCGTACGACACCCTTTGGGCTCCTTCTGCTAATCTCGTGTTTATCTCGTGTTAGTAGAAGTTTGGTGAGAGACGATTCGCGCTTGTGAGACTCGTATTTTTCAGTTCGTTTTAACTGGTGTTCAGTCTGTGCTTGTGAGGTTTGTATCTGCTTTTCAGTGCGTTTGGTCAGTTGGCATTGAGAAATCTTTGTTTTATTGGCCGCTCGTTCCTGATTTTCAGGTCGTTCTTCACAGGCCTTGCTGTTCTTCAGTGCGTTCTGTTTAGTGCGTTCTGACCAGCCGACCGTTTTGAAGCCATGTTACCTGTACGTACTCGTCGTAGAGCTCGTGCATTGTATGTGCTTGGTGCTGTAGTTTATTCTTCAGCCCAAGACCAGTCCATGAACAGGGCGAGGAGGAGTTCATGGACCAAGAATTGGTTGCTTCAGCGTGACCAGTTCTGTCACATGCCTTTGCTCCGTGAGATCCGTGAGAATAATCCTGAGGATTTCAGGAACTTTCTCCGGATGACGGACCCCGTTTTTGATCGTTTGGTGGCTTTGCTGACCCCCTATATCAGCAGGCAGGATACCTGCATGAGGCAAGCCATCACTCCGGAGCAGAGGCTGGTCGCTACCTTGCGGTATTTGGCCACAGGGAGAAGCCTGCAGGACCTTAAGTTCTCGACAGGCATCTCCCCCCAGGCTCTGGGGATCATTATCCCAGAGACCTGTTCTGCCATCATACAGGTCCTGCAGAAGGACTATATTAAGGTAAGCTATTTTTAGTTTATTAGCATCACATGTTCTTTTATGTAATCTTTGATAAAGTAATGTATTTCTTGCTTCAAACACTACTTCCCATCATTGCAATATAGTGTGAATGTCCCCTTTTTATCCTCACACATGCTGGGATTTTTTCCTGTTATTTTTTGTCATGCATGTATAGTTTCCTTCAATAACCTTCCCAGCATGAAGTGATGGGAACATATCCACCTAGTCTACTCATTTTGAATGTATTTTGTTGGAGTGTATTTAGTGTGCTTAGAATTAGCAATTAGCTAGATTTCACAACCCCCCCCCCCACCTGAACTCACTCCAAATAGTGTGCTGCTAATTAGCAATTAGCTAGATTTCACAACCCCCCCCCCCACCTGAACTCACTCCAAATAGTGTGCTGCTAATTAGCAATTAGCTAGATTTCACAACCCCCCCCCCCCCCACCTGAACTCACTCCAAATAGTGTGCTGCTAATTAGCAATTAGCTAGATTTCACAACCCCCCCCCCCACCTGAACTCACTCCAAATAGTGTGCTGCTAATTAGCAATTAGCTAGATTTCACAACCCCCCCCCCCACCTGAACTCACTCCAAATAGTGTGCTGCTAATTAGCAATTAGCTAGATTTCACAACCCCCCCCCCCCACCTGAACTCACTCCAAATAGTGTGCTGCTAATTAGCAATTAGCTAGATTTCACAACCCCCCCACCCCCACCCTCGTTAAAATTTGCTTGAATGTTCTGTGGTGTTGATTTGTCTAAAGCAAATCTATGTTGCACTTTGCAAAATGCATGTGCACTCTACAAGTGCATTTGTTCCAGTGCTTTAGTAAATGAGCAGAAGCTCTGCTGATTTCCATCATCAAATCATATGCAAGCCTCAAAGTGTTTTCATTAATTGCCCTTGCATGTGATTGTGTACTGTTTGCAACATGAATGCCTTTTGACATTACCTCATTTACTGTAAGCTGGTTTGCAACTGCACCTGCAGAGTGCGACAACTGCAGTCTTGTAGCCTTTGTTATCCCTAAATTCCTGCGTGTTGTTAAAGTAATTTTTTTTGGGGATTTCACAACCCCCTAAAATGTAATCAATGTTCTATCAGAGGGGGTGAGCAATCTGATAAGTGTGCCTTTTTCCATATTAGTTATTCCAGAAGAATTAAATTATTGAATGTTATACTGATGCTGGGGAATAATGTTTTTAATTGTCTAATTTTCTTGCAATGTTAGCTTCCAAATTAATTGATTTTTGTTTTCTTGTTTGATTCCCCAGTTTCCTTCAACGCCACAGGAATGGCAGACTGTGGCATCCCATTTTGCAAGCCGTTGGGACTTTCCCAATTGTGGAGGGGCTATAGATGGGAAACATGTCCACATTGTGCCACCACCCCATTCGGGGTCATATTATTTTAATTATAAGGGGTTCCACAGTATTGTTTTAATGGCGGTGGTGTCGGCACACTATGATTTTTTATATGTGGACGTGGGGAAGAATGGCCGGATGTCGGATGGAGGAGTATTTGCCCAGACGGAGTTCTGCCAGCGTCTCCAGAGTGGTGGCCTGGGATTGCCACCTGATGAGGATAACGTGGAAGGACTCCCCTTTGTCTTCATTGCCGATGAAGCCTTCGCTCTGAGCAAGCACCTCATGAGGCCATTCCCCCAAAGAACCCTCACCCCGGAGAGGAGGGTTTTTAATTACCGGCTGGCCAGAGCTAGAAGAGTGGTTGAGAATGCGTTTGGAATTCTGGCCAGCCGGTTCCGCCTGTTTCAAACAGCCATTAATTTGGCGGAATACAAACTTAATTTTATAATTTTATCATGCTGCATTCTGCACAACTTTTTAAATAAGCATTCTGCCAATTATATAGGCACAGTTGGGCCTGAGGCCGGACAAATAGAAGCCAACCTTACAGGCCTGGATACTGTCCGTACTGGCTTGGCCCCCCAAAGTTCCCGTCAGGTTAGACAGCAATATGTTGATTATTTTATGGGTAGGGGGGCCATTGCAATGGGCCAGGATATATAATTTTTTTTACAATAAAAAAAATATTGCTGAAATCTGGCATTATATTTATTGCTTGCCTTTCTTTTGGGCTGTCTCCTAGGTTATGGTCGAGCAGTTGTAGTGCCAACTGTATTAGAATTTTAAAAATGTATAAATAAGCTCCATTGCCACTGTAAACAACTTTTTGACAATTATAACCAAACTGATACTGAGCCTTGAAATAACAAACCACACATTTGTTAAAATCCTATAAAAGGAGATGTTTTTATTAATGGTTGGTATGCATTCAGTTCTGCATTTAGTATAAAATGTTCCGAGACAAAAATATAATGGTATCTTAATGATGTAGCAAAATATAATTATATTGAAATATTTCTACCTAATCCACAAAAAAATATTTTGGGCTTTTGGATTTTCAAAAACAGGCTTTGTTTTTGGAAAATCAAGTTTTGTTTTTTTTTAAAAGCAAGTTTTTTATTTTTTTTTTTTTGTTTTTTAAAATCAATTTTTTTTTTTTTGGGTTTTTTAACATTAATTTTCTTAATTTTTTTGGTGTTTTCAAATCAATTTTTTTTACTTTTTTTGGTTTTTTAACATTAATTATTTATTCGATTTTTTGGTGTTTTAAAATCAATTTTTTAATTTTTTTTGGTTTTTTAACATTAATTTTCTTAATTTTTTTGGTGTTTTAAAATCAATTTTTTTTACTTTTTTTGGTTTTTTAACATTAATTATTTATTCGATTTTTTGGTGTTTTAAAATCAATTTTTTAATTTTTTTTGGTTTTTTAACATTAATTTTTTGAATTTTTTTTGGGTTTTTTAAAATCAATTTTTTTTTTTTTTTGGGTTTTTTAAAATCACTTTTTTTTTTTTTTTTTGGGTTATTTAAAATCACTTTTTTTTTTTTTTTTGGGTTATTTAAAATCACTTTTTTTTTTTTTTTTTGGGTTATTTAAAATCACTTTTTTTTTTTTTTTTGGGTTATTTAAAATCACTTTTTTTTTTTTTTTTTGGGTTTTTTAAAATCACTTTTTTTTTTTTTTTTGGTTGTTTTTTAGAAAATCAATTTTTATTTTTTTGTGGATTTTTGACAGCCCTCCTTTTTGACATTAGGTTAAACAGCCATTTATGTTATGCCAAAAAAACAAAGAGAAGGCCCAGAATGGGGTCAGCAAAACAGGAAATGAAGGACATGATTGATGTTTTGGGGTTTAAAAAAGGGCATTTAGATTCGACCCAAAACATCAATCATGTCCTTCATTTCCTGCTGCATACGATCCAGCCTATTACGCATTTGATCCATGTCTTGATTCCAGCCCATTATTTGACCAATTAGACGTTGGGCACTTTCCGAGGTGAAATGGTCACTTCTTGTTGTTCCTAAAGTGGAATGAAACCAAAAAATGTCTTTACAAATATGCACACATACATAGTTTACCTTACCAGAAATAAAGCTGTTGTCTCAGACACTGACCTGGTGGGGTGCCCATGTAGCCTAATTCCTCCACATCCTCGGGGGTGGCACTGTTGCTTGAATGAAGCAGATCCCCTAAAATAGAGTAGACAAATTCAATTAAACAAAAGGCAGCCATGCATAGATTACCGTAAGCTGGTGTGTCAGACACTCACCTGGTGGGGTGCCCATGTCGCCCACCTCTCCTTCCTCCACATCGTCAATGGGACTTGGACTGATTGCCCAATCCTGTTTTGCTTGGGGTGGACTGTGTTCTTTTGGTTGGCTGAGTGATTTTTCCCCTATGTGAAACAAAAAATGAGTAATCTAATTAGCACACAGATATTTTAGGACATAATAATTTTCCAACATTTGTAGTGAAGTGGTTTGTGTAGAGTTCCTATTTTAGTTCAATATTTAAAATTATAAAGACATACCGGATAGATAGATATCAATATCTCAAAATATAGTTAATAATCTTTTGATCTCTCTCTATATCTGTAACAAAATCTCTAAATATCTAACTAAATGTAAATCCAAAAAATTAAGAGAATTTCAAATAGATATATAATATATATATATATATATATATATATATATATATATATATATTTATATTTTTATATATTTATATTTATATTTTTATATATTTATATTTATATTTTTATATATTTATATTTATATTTTTATATATTTATATTTTTATATATTTATATTTATATTTTTATATATTTATATTTATATTTTTATATATTTATATTTATATTTTTATATATTTATATTTATATTTTTATATATTTATATTTATATATTTAGATATTTATATTTATATATTTAGATATTTATATTTATATATTTAGATATAGATATAGATATATATATATATATAGATATAGATATATATATATATATATATAGATTATATATATCTATATCTATATATATATCTATATCTATATATATATATATATATATTAGATATAGATATATATATATATATATATATATAGATATATATATATATATAGATATATATATATATATATATATAGATATAGATATATATAGATAGATAGATAGATAGATAGATAGATAGATAGATAGATAGATAGATATAGATATGGATATGTAACGAGGTTTCTTCAAAGATCGTTTAGAACGATGAACAAAAATCGTATAGAAAGGAAAAGCACATGGAGCAGTATACAAGGTAATAAACACAAGAGAAAAACACGACAAGTACTTACTTTTTTTAAGAACTTTCCGGATACGTCGGTATTGATCCGGCTCCCTGATTTTCAGGTCAGACCATCTTTTGCGCAATTGATCCTTGGAGCGCTGGACCCCAAATGATGCCTGCAAAGTGTCCACGACCTTTGCCATGATTTTGGCCTTGCGCAAATTTGGCCGTGCGTACGGCCCATAATTGCCATCATAGTCGTCTTTGCGAAGAATGGCCACCATCTCCACCATCTCTTTGAAACTCATATTAGAGGCCTTAAATCTAGGCCTCACAGATTTGGTTGACGTTCCAGACGTTCCAGCCTGCGGGCTGTCTCCACTACCTGAGGTCGTCAACATTTCAGGTGTCTCCGCCATTCTTTAACTCCACTACGCGCCGTAACAAAAAAGGGGCGGAGAACATGAGTTCATTTCGAACGTCAGGGGCGGGCGACGCAGGCGGAGTTTCACACATGCGTAGTGTATAAAGGAGGGCCTTTCGCGCGTGTCGTACGTACGTTCTGTGCGTCAAATTAGGGGGCGGAGAACATGAGTTCATTTCGAACGTCAGGGGCGGGCGACGCAGGCGGAGTTTCACACATGCGTAGTGTATAAAGGAGGGCCTTTCGCGCGTGTCGTACGTACGTTCTGTGCGTAGGTGATAGTGGACCAGGACGTTCCAAAACGAAGGTAATTTGAGATATATATTTTTTGGGGGGGGGGTTTATGGTCATGACTTTGTAGCAAGCGGCCTATATGGCTTGATAGATTGATGAGGCCTACATAGGGAGAAGATGATGAGGGGTTAGCAGAAACATATAATAAGTTTTTTTGGTCTTGTGACTTTCTCTTTTCCAGATATAATGAATCCCCTATTGAAGGATCCAGAGTTCCTTACTTCTTTTATTTCAAAGTATCGAGAGATGAGGAATTTGTGGGAGGTGAAACACCCTCAGTATTATAACAAGCATGTGAGGAAGTCAACGCTGGAGAGACTTCTGTCCTTTGTCCAGGAGACCATCCCTGGAGCAACAATGGAGACAGTGTACAAGAAAATTGGGGTCTTGAGGAACATGTATAAAAGGGAGCATAGGAAGATCCAGGAATCAAGGAGATCAGGAGCATCAGCAGATGATGTTTATGTACCCAGGCTGTGGTACTACAAACAACTCCGTTTTCTTGATGACCAGAATGAAGCCAGGGCATCACTTTCAACCCTTCCCTCCACCCTTCCCTCCACCCCAGCAGAGGCTGATGAGGAGCAAGCTGGGTCTTCCATCCTGGATGAACCGGATATGACCATCTGGAGTCAGGTAAATTATTTTAACAAAGATTTACTGTACTAATATTAATGATGTTAACTGGATGTTATAATTGTCTCAAATAATTTAGCACTCCAAATTGTGTATACATATCAAATGATAGTAGTGACTAAATATGTTTGGCACCTGCTTGAAATAATTAGGGTGTCTGATTAGACTCTTTTATTAAAGAGATGTATTCACATTGAATTTGCTAGTCATGAGAAGCAAACTGTGTGTCATTGATGAACCCAAAAAAAGAAACTAAAACTATTGTCCTTTTTTTATACACAGGATGAGTCCATCCAGGAGGAATGTGGGGAAAGTGGCAGGCAGGAGGAGACCGGGCCCATGGACAGCCTGGAGGAGGCCGGATTCACCATCATCCTGGAGGAGGCTGGGCCCAGTGTCAGGCAGGAGGTGGCTGCTCCCAGTGAGGTGGCTGGGCCAAGTGAGGTGGCTGGGCCAAGTGAGGTGGCTGGGCCAAGTGAGGTGGCTGGGCCAAGTGAGGTGGCTGGGCCCAGTAGGAGCCTCACCCAATCCCAAGTGCCTCCCCTCCACCTTCCCAAAAAAAGGGCCAGGAAGGGGATGGTCACACAGGACGCGTCCCTGCGCCTCATGCAACAGGCCACCCGTTTTTTAACAAGCCCCCCCGAAGCGGAAGAAGCCTATGGCTGCTACTTAGCCAGCAGGCTTCTTCAGATGGATTGGGAGCAGCGCCTCATTTGTGAGCGCCTATTTGGGGAAACAATCCATAAGGGGCTGCAGGGCACGCTAACCAAAAACACCCAACTACATGAGGCAGCCCCCCCCCCTCCTCCTCCTCCTCCTCCTCCTCCTCCTCTTCCTCCTGCCACAACTGAAACACCAGAGCCACAGCCTCAAAAGAAGGCTACAGGGAAGGCTACAGGGAAGGCTGCAGGGAAGGCTGCAGGGAAGGCTGCAGGGCAGCGTGGAGGAAAGGCTGCAGGGAAGAGAAGAAAGTGATGACCTGGGTTCAGTCTGGTCTGACAGAAGACGCAGGCTGTTGTAGTACCACAGTCTGGGGACATCTAGATCATCTGCTGGTGCTGTTGATCTCTGGGATTCTTGGACCAGATTGTGCTCCCTCTTATATGGACTCCTCAAGATCCCAATTTTCTTGTACACCGACTTTTTCCAGCGTTGACTTCCTCTTTATTTTATTTTGACCATGAATAAATGGATCTTTTTTGAGTTTAGCAAAAGACTTTTATGTGTTTTCTTTTAAATCATTGATTTTACACACAATGTTAAATTAACAAGGGACAACAATCTCATTGAGTTTTAAAAAAACACACCAAAAATACATTACTAATGTTAAGAATGTTCAAGTGGTAAGTCTTGAAAAAAAAATATATACATAAACAAAAACGGTGCTTTGGGTTAACTTTATCTAAAAATTAAAAAATAATCACTAGAAAAAAAATAAAAAAGAATAATGGGTTCTTTGTGGTAACTTTACAAACCTAAAAAAAAAAAAAAATAAAAGGGAAAAAGTATTATTAGTATGGAAACATTGTTTATAAAAAGCATACTATATCATTCATGAGATCAAAGAGAAAAAGAATTCAGAAATCAGTTTGGGAGAACTCTGATTATGAACAGCAAAACACCTTCGTTCTTTAGAGCATTCGTAAAGAAGAAATAAAATGCGCTGCATTCAACGATCACAGATTTTGCAGCGTGATGAATGTGCTACCTACAATACGAACACTAGTTTTACTAGACCGAGTGCTTCCGTTTAGTTTTTGCTTATGAGCATGCGTCGTTTTTTTGTCCGTAGGACTAGCATACAGACGAGCGGACTTCGGGGTCCGTCGTAGTTACGACGTAAAGATTTGAAGCATGTTTCAAATCTAAAGTACGTCGGATTTGAGGCTAAAAAAGTACGTTGAAAGTCCGAAGCAGCCCACACACGATCGGATTACCAGCCAGCTTTAGTCCGTCAGCGTCCGTTGGACTTTTGTAGACGAAAAGTCCGACCGTGTGTACGCGGCATTAGTCCTTCTTTGGGTTCCACCCCTGTTAGCCCTTGCCGGTGCTTCCTGCCACTTTTCTGTTTGTTGCAGGGGGGGCCTTGAAGATTTTATTCTCCAGTCCATAAAGTCCACCTTTGGGAGGTCTAGTTTTTCTATAAATGAATTTAAATCATCCTTTGTTCGCAGGGTTGCAGTTTTTCCATCCCTAGAAGCTGTTAGGCTAAAGGGGAACCCCCACCGGTATTTAATATCGGCCTTTCGTAGGGTTTCTATCAACCGGCGGACCGACCCTCGTTTAAAAAGAGTTCTTTTTGAGATATCTGGATACAGTGCTATGTTTGAGCCTTCAAATGTAATTGTGGGAATATTACGAGCTGTCTTCATTATGTTTTCTTTCACGGTGTATTTGTGAACTTTACAAATTACATCTCTAGGTGTATCAGCTTTTGTGTTCTGGAGAGGGACCCGGTGTGCCCGATCTATTTCAATAATGCTTGGAGCTTGATCCCCCAGAATCTGTCCAAAAATTTTTTGTACTGCTGGGGCTAGTTCTGTCGCTGTAATTGACTCCTTTAATCCTTTTATACGTATATTTTGTCGCCTGTCCCTATTCTCAAACTCGTCCAGCTGGTCTCTGTATGAATTTAATATCTCTTCATATTTTTTCATGGACTCTTGTACATCAACCACTGCCTGTGTGATGGTTTCTTGTTCTTTTTCTGCCCCCTCTACTCTGTATCCCAGATCCCTGACGACCTCTTTTAGATTTGCCACAGCTTGCATACATGATTGTTCAACTGCTTTTATTAATTCCTGTATGTCATTTTTGGTGGGGAGGGCCTTCAACAACTCCCAGATATCCCTTTCTGGTTCTGTATTTGTTCCATTCTGCCCCTGTGGGTTCCCCTTGCCATCCTGAGCGCTCTCCTGATCTTGCTCATATCCGTGCGGCACCTCTTTTACTCCCTTATCCCACCTTGTGATTTCTATATGATCCTGTCTGATGCTTTGGTCCGTACCGGGGCTTAGATCTTCTCCTCCTCTTCCAATTACGGTCTCTGTGTCTGGTGCCTCTTCTAGTGACCACCTGCTATTTTCCAATTGCGTCATAATATCCCGGCTTTCTACTAGTGGGCTTTGCATGCCCCCTGGTTGAAGTCCATTATCAAGTATATGTTGGCCCTTGTTCTTAACCCCAATTACCTTGGGGCTCCCATCACTTCCGGGGGGGCTTGGCTCTGGGGTCTTCCTCCCTCTCCCTGCTGTAGGGGATCTCTTGTCGTTTCCTACGACACTGTCGTTTGTCATTTGGGTCATCTGAGTGCTTGCCTGCTTTACCCGGGATTCTCGTTCTGTTATTTCTACAGAGCCCATGATATTACCTCCGCTTCGCTTCCTTGCATCCGACCTTCCTATTTGTTCAGGTATGCGGGGGGATAGGTACGCTTTAATGCCTTCTATCGATTTTCTGCCTCTCCCTGCTGTTGGTTGCAAGGCTGCTTGTCTGCTTGTTGTCATCTTTAAGGAGAAAACAAAAAAAGTTCTTTCCCTTTTTCTTTTCCCTTCTCGCTCTTCCCTCTTCACACTCCACTCGAGTAGAATAGAGCAGGGGGTTGGGGGGTGGGGGAGGGGTTGCAGCCCGTCAGAGCAGCCACTCTTCTCAATACCTCTCTCTCTCTCCCACTCCAATTAGCCTCCCTTCTGTCTTCTGAGGGATGCCAGTGAGTTTTTGCTTTACTGTACGGAGGGGCTGTGAGCCGGCATACAGCCTGCCAGAGACCTCTCTCTCTTATAACTCTTTTTTACACTGTGAAGTTTGCCTAATTGGAGTAAAGCGATGAGATGCAGCAGTGGCCGTTTCTCTTTCTCTCCTCACCTCAGCTGTCCACCCGTCTGCTATTAGGGAGAATGTCAGTGTGTGGCTGTCTTGTTATACTGAGAGGTTTGTAGGCAGGTAACCAGGCTAGCAAAACAAATGTAGCCCTCTCCCCCTTACTCTGCTTTTTCAGTTTATTCAACTCTCAGCTTTAATCAAGTTTGTTTTACCTTGCCACACCGTCCATCCGTCCATCTGTCCGTTTATCAAGGAAGCTCCGTAATGTGGTCACTCTCCTGTACCGTAAAGCCGGGTACTGCTAGACACCGATGTGGGTAGAGCAGATGGAACAGCCGGTGGGTAAAGGCGCTGGAACAGCCAGAAGGTAGAGCAGACTGGAACAGCCAGTAAGTAGAGTCGATGGAACAGCCGGTGGGTAAAGGCGTTGGAACAGCCAGAAGGTAGAGCAGACTGGAACAGCCAGTAAGTAGAGTCGATGGAACAGCCGGTGGGTAAAGGCGTTGGAACAGCCAGAAGGTAGAGCAGACTGGAACAGCCAGTAAGTAGAGTCGATGGAACAGCCGGTGGGTAAAGGCGTTGGAACAGCCAGAAGGTAGAGCAGACTGGAACAGCCAGTAAGTAGAGTCGATGGAACAGCCGGTGGGTAAAGGCGTTGGAACAGCCAGAAGGTAGAGCAGACTGGAACAGCCAGTAAGTAGAGCAGACTGGAACAGCCAGTAAGTAGAGTCGATGGAACAGCCGGTGAACAGAGCAGTATAACAGCCAGTGGGTATAGCAGATGGAACAGCCAATGTGTAAAACAGCCAGTAGAATCCGTTGCTTTTCCCTTCCCAAGTGCCAGCGTATCGTTACTGCACTAAGCTGACTGAAGACACGCAGCAGACGAGATGAGCTCTTTCATGTGTGCGGCTTCACAGCAGTCAGCCGAATGATTGTCCATTAGCCCGGGACTTGGAGGAGGGGGGAGGAGCACTCACTTACTCACTCTCACACACACCCACACCCATGGCCCAAGGGAAATCCTTTTTACCGGTTACCTGGACGGTGGTAACAACGGATGCCAGTCTTTCGGGTTGGGGAGCAGTTCTGGAACAGTCTGTGGTCCAGGGAGAATGGTCCGAAATCGAGAAGACCTTACCCATCAACATTCTGGAGATCAGTGGGGCATATCTAGCCCTAAGGGCCTGGACTCTCAGGCTACAGGGTTGCCTTGTCAGGATCCAGTCCGATAATGCCACAGCAGTGGATTATATCAATCATCAAGGAGGCACCAGGAGTCGTGCAGCTCAGAGAGAGGTGAACCAGATTTTAGTCTGGGCAGAAAAGCATGTGCCATGCATATCGGCAGTTTTCATTCCAGGGATAGAGAACTGGTAGGCGGACTATTTGAGTCGCCAACGGTTAGTCCCGGGGGAATGGTCTCTTCACCCCGATGTCTTTTGGGCCATATGCCAAAGATGGGGGATACCAGATGTAGATCTCTTTGCGTCCAGGATCAACAAGAAGGTCGACAAATTTGTGGAAGGAACAAAGGATCCTCTTGCATGCAAGACAGATGCATTGGTGATTCCGTGGCATCAGTTCTCACTGATTTATGTGTTTCCTCCTATTATGCTACTGCCACAGCTCCTTCGCAGGATCTGGCAGGAAAAGAAGTCGGTACTCCTGGTGGCCCCAGAAGAGCTTGGTATGCAGAGATAGTAAGAATGACAGTGGGTTCCCCGTGGACCCTACCGTCACGTCCAGACCTGTTATCTCAAGGTCCAGTGTTCCATCCTGCCTTACAAACGCTAAATTTGACGGTTTGGCTGTTGAAACCCACGTTCTGAAGAGTCGTGGGCTTTCAGGTCCTGTGTTCTCTACTTTAATCAATGCTAGGAAGCCAGCTTCCAGAGTGATTTATCATAGAGTTTGGAGGACCTATGTATCCTGGTGTGAAGCCAGGGGTTGGCATCCCAGAAAATATGTCATTGGTAGAATTCTTGACTTTCTACAAATAGGATTAGAGATGAAGCTGGCCTTGAGTACCATCAAGGGCCAGGTCTCAGCCTTATCAGTGTTATTTCAACGACCACTTGCTTCGCATTCCTTGGTCCGAAGCTTTATGCAGGGGGTGACGCATCTTAATAATCCAGTTAAAGCGCCCCTAAACCCCTGGGACTTGAATTTGGTTCTGTCGGTTTTACAGAAACAGCCTTTTGAACCAATACGTCAGATTCCCTTGGTCTTATTGACAGTTAATTTTCCTGGTAGCCATTTCTTCTGCTAGAAGAGTATCAGAGTTAGCAGCTCTTTCCTGTAAAGAGCCTTATTTGATCATGCTGCATGCATAAGGATAGAGTCGTATTACGCCCTCATCCTAGCTTTCTACCGAAGGTGGTTTCAGATTTCCATCTAAACCAAGATATTGTTCTGCCTTCCTTTTTTCCAGATCCCTGTTCCTCAGAAGAAAGGTCACTACATTCTTTGGATGTAGTAAGGGCAGTCAGCGCCTATCTGGAAGCAACTGCTCAGGTTCGCAAAATGGATGTTTTGTTCATACTACCAGAAGGTCCCAATAGAGGACAGGCAGCGTCAAAGTCTTCCCTTTCGAAATGGATTCGACAAATGATTATTCAGACTTACGGTTTGAAACAAAAAATTCCACCTTTTCAGGTCAAGGCACATTCCACAAGGGCGATTAGTGTCTCTTGGGCGGTGCGTCACCGGGCTTCTATGGCTCAAATCTGCAAGGCCGCAACCTGGTCTTCAGTTCATACATTCACCAGATTCTATCAGGTGGATGTGGGAAGGCATGAAGATATCACCTTTGGGCGTAGTGTGCTGCAGAGAGCGGTACAGGGTCCTCAGGTCTGATTACACCCTACTTGGTCATGGTTCCATCCCCTCAGATAGCATTGCTCTGGGACATCCCATCAGTAATTACTGTGGCTCTGTGTCCCGTGATGTACGAGAAAGAAAATAGGATTTTTTATAACAGCTTACCTGTAAAATCCTTTTTTTTTTGATGGACATCACGGGACACAGAGGTCCCGCCCTCTTCTAATACACTTATATTGCTTTGCTACAAAACTGAGGTATCCCTGTAAGGGGAGGCGTTATATAGGGGGTTGAACTTCCTGTTTAGGGTGTGCCAGTGTCCAATCACCTAGTGATACCCTATAACCCATCAGTAATTACTGAGGCTCTGTGTCCCGTGATGTACATCAAAAGAAAAGGATTTTACAGGTAAGCTGTTATAAAAAATCCTATTTTTTTTCAAAATTTACGGTCTTTTTCGTTTAGAATCGCAAAAAATAAAAATCGCAGAGGTGATCAAATACCACCAAAAGAAATCTCTATTTGTGGGGAAAAAAAGACGCAAATTTCGTTTGAGTACAACATTGCATGACCGCGCAATTACCAGTTAAGGCGCAGTGCCAAATTGTAAAAAGTGCTCTGGCCATTAAAGCGGGATTCCGGCCAGCTTAAAAAATTTTTTTTTAAGTCAGCAGATAAAAACCCTGTATCTGCTGACTTTAAATAAGTACTTACCTGTCCTAGGTGCCCGCGATGTTGGCCGCCCGAGGCCGTCCTGTCCCTCGGCTCTCAGGTCCTGGCAGCGCCATCCTAGGTAAGGGAAACAGGCAGTGGAGCCTTCACTGCCAGTTTCCTACTGCGCACGCGCGAGCGGCGCGGCGCTCTGTGAATGGCCCCGTGGTTTTCTGGGAACACACACAGTTCCCAGGAGACAACAGGGCCGCTCATCGAGGAGAAGAACACGCCGCAGAATAGGAAGAGGCAGATTAGGAAGACTGCCTAGCAACAAGAGTTTAGGTAAGTATAAAAAAAAAAATTTCCAATTTTTTTTTTTTTAATTTTTTAGGATTTTTGGTGGAATTTTTTTTTCAGGGTGGCCCTCCACTTTAAGGGCACAGCTCCCAACCGTCCCTCTGTCCCTCTTTCCTCCTCATTTGTCCCTCATGTCGGTCTGATCTATATAGTTCTATATAAAATGCACTATTTATCTTTACAAAAGTGTTTCCCAGCGCTAAACCTTTCATACGATTGCTGCATTTGTAAATTTTAAAAGCCGATATAAAGGAATAGCAGTGGTAAAAATAAAGCCCTTGTGGATTTAATTAACCTTTTTTTTGGTTAATTCTTCTTTAACCACTTCCCGCCCGGCCTATAGCGGATTGACGTCCGGGAAGTGGTTCTGTTATCCTGACTGGACGTCATATGACGTCCAGCAGGATAACATGCCGCAGCGCGCCCCCGGGGGCGCGCATCGCGGCAATCGGTGGAGCGGTGTGTCAGTCTGACACACCGCTACACCGATCTTGGTAAAAAGCCTCGGTGGGGGTTCTTTACCACATGATCAGCCGTGTCCAATCACGGATGATCACGCTGTCAATAGGAAGAGCCGTTGATCGGCTCTTCCTCACTCGCGTCTGACAGACGCGAGTAGAGGAGAGCCGATCGGCGGCTCTCCTGGCAGGGGGGGTCTGCGCTGATTGTTTATCAGCGCAGCCCCCCCTCAGATCACCACACTGGACCACCAGGGATCGCCACTAGGACCACCAGGGAAGGGGCAACATGTGGATGGCCAGGTATGTACACCATGGCCATCCACATGTGCCCAGTGTGCCAAATCTGTGCCAATCAGTGCCCACAAATGGGCACTGATTGGCACAATTATGTTGCAGTGATGCCCAGCAATGCCACCCTTAGGGGCATCACTGCAAACAAGAAATGCCATCAGTGCCACCCATCAGTGTCCATTCATGCCACCTGTCAGTGCCCATCCATGCCCATCAGTGCCCATCTATCAGTGCCCATCCGTGCCCATCTGTGCCAACTATCAGTGCCACCCATAAGTAACCATCAATGCCACCTATGAGTGCCCATCAATGCCACCTATGAGTGCCCATCAGTGCCGCCTATAAGTGCCCATCCGTGCCACCTATGAGTGCCCATCAGTGCCGCATACCAGTGCCCATCCGTGCCACCTATGAGTGCCCATCCGTGCCACCTATCAGTGCCCATCAGTGCCACCTATCAGTGCCCATCAGTGCCGCCTATCAGTGCCCATCATCAGTGCCCGTCAGTACCACCTCATCAGTGCCACCTCATCGGTGCCACCTCATCGGTGCCCATCAGTGCCGCCGTATCAGTGCCCGTCATTGAAGAAGAAAACGTACTTATTTACAAAAAGTTTTAACAGAAACAAAGAAAAACTTGTTTTTTTTTCAAAATTTTCGGTCTTTTTTTATTTGTTGCGCAAAAAATAAAAACCGCAGAGGTGATCAAATACCACCAAAAGAAAGCTCTATTTGTGGGAACAAAATTATAAAAAATTTGTTTGGGTACAGTGTTGTATGTCCGCACAATTGTCATTCAAATTGCGACAGCGCTGAAAGCTGAAAATTGGTCTGGATGGGAAGGGGTATAAGTGCCCGGTATTGAAGTGGTTAAGGGGGTGTGGCAGGGGACGTGTCCTATGACTACATACGTTTGCTAGTAGGTGTCCCTCATTCCCATCTCAAAATGTTGGGAGGTGTGTTAAGGAGTAGGGATGAGCCGAACACCCCCCGGTTCGGTTCGCACCAGAACCCGCGAACGGACCGCAAGTTCGCACGAACGTTAGAACCCCATTGACGTCTATGGGACTCGAACGTTCGAAATCAAAAGTGCTCATTTTAAAGGCTAATTTGCATGGTATTGTCCTAAAAAGGGTTTGGGGACCCGGGTCCTACCCCAGGGGACATGTATCAATGCAAAAAAAACTTTTAAAAACGGCCGTTTTTTCGGGAGCAGTGATTTTAATGATGCTTAAAGTAAAAAAAAAAAAGTGAAATATTCCTTTAAATATCGTACCTGGGGGGTGTCTATAGTATGCCTGTAAAGTGACGCGTGTTTCCCATGTTTAGAACAGTCCCTGCACCAAATGTCATTTTTAAAGGAAAAAATCTCATTTAAAACTGCTTGCGGGTTTAATGTCATGTCGGGTCATGGCAATATGGATGAAAATCAGTGAGACAAACGGCATGGGTACCCCCCAGTCCATTACCAGGCCCTTTGGGTCTTGTATGGATATTAAGGGGAACCCCGCACCCAAATTAAAATAAGGAAAGGTCCCTATATACTCTGAACAGCAGTATACAGGCGGTGCAAACAAGACAGGGACTGTAGGTTTGTTGTTAAGTAGAATCTGTTTGTAATTTTGAACATTTTTAATGTGTTTAGCTCCAGCCAAAAAATCTTTTCTAAGCTTTTTGGAAAACATAGGGAAGGGTTATCACCCCTGTGACATTTGTTTTGCGTCTTTCCTCCTCTTCAGAAGATTTCACCTCACTTTTTTGTCCCAATGAAAAATGTTTTTTGAAAATTTGTGTTTTTTTGTGGAACAAGGATTGGAAAGCATCAGTGGAAAGGAAAAATTGTTTTCCCATATTAACTCTTACAGGAGAGAATTTCCCTTCCTTAGGGGTAGATTTCATCTCACTTCCTGTTGTCTCCTTCCGTTTGCAAGTAGGAGTCGTTTGTAAGTTAGATGTTTGAAAGTAGGGTCCTACCCTATATACTCAGCAGAAATTTGGGCCTTAGGTGTTGCTGTGGCCAAAACACTGTAAGCCCTCACAGGGCCCTGCTGTGAAATATTAGATCAAGAATTGTAATTACATGCCCCTGTTGAACAGGAGCTGAAAAATTAGGCCTTAGGCACTGGTGCTGGTGCCACAACACTGCAACCCCTCACAGACACTCTAGTTGAAACGCAGGAACAAGCCCTGCTGCAAAGTATTGCATCAAAAATTGTAATTACACGCCCCTGTTAGACAGGGGCAGAAAAATTGGGTCTTAGGCACTGGTGCTGGTGCCACAACACTGCAACCCCTCACAGACACTCTAGTTGGAATGCAGGAACAAGCCCTGCTGCAAAGTATTGCATCAAAAATTGTAATTACACGCCCCTGTTAGACAGGGGCAGAAAAATTGGGTCTTAGGCACTGGTGCTGGTGCCACAACACTGCAACCCCTCACAGACACTCTAGTTGGAATGCAGGAACAAGCCCTGCTGCAAAGTATTGCATCAAAAATTGTAATTACACGCCCCTGTTAGACAGGGGCTGAAAAATTGGGTCTTAGGCACTGGTGCTGGTGCCACAACACTGCAACCCCTCACAGACACTCTAGTTGGAATGCAGGAACGAGCCCTGCTGCAAAGTATTACATCAAAAATTGTAATTACACGCCCCTGTTAAACAGGGGCTGAAAAATTGTGCCTTAGGCACTGGTGGTGGCGCCCAGAACCAAAAATGTTCTTACAAGCTATCAGCGTGATGATTGAGGAGGAAGAGGATAATTACTCAGGGATAGTCACTCAGCATCAGCATAGGCAGTCTTTGAAGGGATCTGAGATTTCAAAAAAAATTATTCGGTTACATCTGCATCAGGTGCTTGGTAGCTGGTGGTGATCCAAGACTGATTCATTTTTATGAAGGTCAGCCGATCGACCGAGTCGGTGGACAGACGCACCCTGTGATCGGTTACCACGCCTCCAGCAGCACTGAATGTGCGTTCCGAAAGAACGCTGGATGCAGGACAGGCCAGTAGCTCAATTGCATACTGTGCAAGCTCTGGCCAGTGATCCATCCTCAAGACCCAGTAACCCAGAGGATTTTCGGTGGGAAAGGTGTCCAAGTCTGATCTTGCCCCTAGGTATTCCTGCACCATGTAAAACAGACGCTGGCGATGGTTGCTGGAACCGATCATACCTTGGGGCTGCGGACCAAAAAATTGTCTGAACGCATCGGTCAGACGGCCACCTTCTCCACCGCTCCTTCTTTGACTGACCGAAGCCTCAGCAACACGTTGTCCAGAAACAGGAGTTTGTAACCTCCCAGTCTCTGGGAACGCGTTGCACAGACCTTTCTGCAAGGCCTCCCGAAGATGTTTCATCCTCTGCTCCCTCTGCGATGGCAAGATAAGGTCCGCAACCTTACCCTTGTAACGTGGATCAAGGAGGGTTGCCAGCCAGTATTGGTCCTTCTCCTTGATACCACGAATACGAGGATCCTTACGCAGGCTTTGCAGGATCAGGGAGGCCATGCAGCGTAGGTTTGCTGAGGCATTCGGTCCGGAGTCCTCTGGGTCACTAAGGACAACAACGTCCGCAGCCACCTCCTCCCAGCCACGTACAAGTCCATGTGTTCCTTGGGACTGATCCCTTAAAGACTGCTGATGCTGAGTGCCAGGCTCCACCTCCATACTGACACAATCTTCCTCCTCCTCCTCCTCCTCCTCCTCCTCCTCGTCCTCTTCCTGTGTGATCGGCGGGCACGCAGGAACACTGTCTGGATAAAGGGGGCCTTGAGAGCTAAGGAAGTCCTCCTCTTCCTGCCTCTGTTCTGCCTCAAGTGCCCTGTCCATTATCCCACGCAGCGTGTGCTCCAACAGGTGGACAAGGGGGACAGTGTCACTGATGCATGCACTGTCAGTGCTCACCATCCTCGTGGCCTCCTCGAATGGTGACAGGACAGTGCATGCATCCCTGATCATGGCCCACTGGCGTGGGGAAAAAAAACCAAGGTCCCCTGACCCTGTCCTGGTGCCATAGTCGCACAGGTACTCATTGATGGCCCTCTGCTGCGTGTGCAGCCGCTGCAGCATGGCCAACGTCGAGTTCCACCTGGTGGGCATGTCACAGATTAGGCGGTTCTTGGGCAGGTTAAACTCCTTTTGGAGGTCCGTCAGCCGAGCACTGGCATTATATGACCGGCGGAAATGCACAGAGACTTTCCTGGCCTGCCTCAGGACATCCTGTAAGCCCGGGTACCTGCCCAAGAACCGCTGCACCACCAAGTTAAGGACGTGAGCCAAACAGGGCACATGGGTCAGTTGTCCCTGTCGGAGGGCAGAGAGGAGGTTGGTGCCATTGTCGCAAACCACCATTCCTGCCTTAAGTTGGCGTGGCGTCAACCACCTCTGAACCTGCCCCTGCAGAGCTGACAGAACCTCTGCCCCAGTGTGGCTCCTGTCCCCCAAGCACACCAGCTCAAGCACCGCATGGCATCTTTTGGCCTGCGTACTTGCGTAGCCCCTTGAACGCCTACGGAGCACCGCTGGTTCCGAGGAAGAGGCCATGGAGGAAGAAGAAGAGGAGGGGGTGGAGGAGAGAGGTGTGTCACAATCAGCATTTTGGAGGCGTGGTGGCGGAACAACCTCCAACACTACTGCACCTTGTCCTGCATCCTTCCCAGCTGCCAGCAGAGTCACCCAATGCGCCGTGAAACTTAAGTAACGTCCCTGTCCATGCCTGCTGGACCATGAGTCAGCGGTAATATGCACCTTACCGCTGACCGCCCTGTCCAGCGAGGCATGGACATTGCCTTCCACATGCCGGTAGAGAGCCGGAATCGCCTTCCGTGAGAAAAAGTGGCGTTTGGGTACCTGCCACTGAGGAACCGCACATTCCACAAACTCACGGAAGGGGGCAGAGTCTACCAACTGAAAAGGCAGCAGTTGAAGTGCTAGCAATTTTGCCAAGCTAGCATTCAACCGCTGGGCATGTGGATGGCTGGGAGCAAACTTCTTTCGGCGGTGCAGCAGCTGGGGCAGGGAAATTTGCCTGGTACAATCTGACGTCGGTGTACCCAAAGCAGATTGCCCATAAGTACTTGGCTGTGACACACCTAATTCTACACCTTCATTCCTCTCACTGCAGGTCGCAGAGAGGACTGAAGGTCTAGTGGGGTTGGAAATCTCAGCTGATGAGGAGCAAGGAGAGATCGTCTTTGTTCTTTGGTGTGGGTCTTTTAGATACGCTTGCCAACGAACTGCATGGCAGGTCAACATATGTCTGGTCAAGCATGTGGTACCCAAGCGGGAGATGTTTTGGCCACGCGAGATACGCTTGAGACATATATTGCAAATAGCAGCGGTGCGATCTGATGCACTCGTCTCAAAAAAGGCCCACACCAAAGAACTTTTTGAATAACGCGCAGAGACTGCAGCGCCCTGCACATGTGGAGCTTTGGGGTGTGATGCAGTCAATGTGCTGCCCTTAGGCTGGCCCCTGGAGGGCATCCTGCCTAGTTGGTGATGTGCCACCTCCTCCTCCTCCTCCTCCTCCTCCTCTCTCCTATCAGGCACCCACGTTGAGTCAGTGACCTCATCATCCCCTCCCTCCTCATCACTGGAGCAAACCTGGCAGTATGCTGCAGCAGGGGGAGCATGACTGCCAGATTGCTGTCCTTCTTGGGCACCCCCTCTGTCCGTGCTCATGTTACTGCCTTCATTGAGCTCAGTATCATCATCAGAGCCTTCCAAACGCTGGGCATCCTCCTGGAGCATGTACCCAACACTGTGGTCAAACAGTTCGAGGGAATCCTCAGGAGGACATGGTGGGGCTAGGGAAGGAGTCACTGATGACATTGAGCTGAGGGAAGAGGCCGCTGCTTTGCCAGACAAAGCACCCTGGGCATGGGTGAGAGAGGATGAGGAGGATGAGGACGGCTTGGTCATCCACTCGACCAAGTCTTCCGCATGTTGCGGCTCAACACGGCCAGCTGCCGAAAAAAAGGCCAAGCGTGTCCCATGGCCACGTGCTGATGAGGATGCACCGTCTCCACGACCAGCACTAGACACAGAGCCTGCTTGCCCTCTCTTATTGGCTTGTGACTGTCTGCCTCTCCTTCTTGGCCTTCCAGACATACTAATGGCCTGTAGCTGCACTAAGCTGGGATAGAACACCTGTAATTTTCTTCAGGTAGCTTTATATACTGTAACCAGACAAGCCTGCCTGTCAGTAGGAAGATAACAGGAACGGATCTAGCTGAACACTGTGAGCAGGACGCACTGCACTGAATGTAAATAGCAGGAACGGATCTAGCTAAACACTGTGAGCAGGACGCACTGCACTGAATGTAAATAGCAGGAACGGATCTAGCTGAACACTGTGAGCAGGACGCACTGCACTGAATGTAAATAGCAGGAACGGATCTAGCTAAACACTGTGAGCAGGACGCACTGCACTGAATGTAAATAGCAGGAACGGATCTAGCTGAACACTGTGAGCAGGACGCACT
Organism: Lithobates clamitans; assembly: GCA_037952925.1. Classification (NCBI taxonomy): domain Eukaryota; kingdom Metazoa; phylum Chordata; class Amphibia; order Anura; family Ranidae; genus Lithobates; species Lithobates clamitans. Next base: position 281,621 of record JBBGZY010002272.1, on the reverse strand, counting down.
GCACTGAATGTAAATAGCAGGAACGGATCTAGCTGAACACTGTGAGCAGGACGCACTGCACTGAATGTAAATAGCAGGAACGGATCTAGCTGAACACTGTGAGCAGGACGCACTGCACTGAATGTAAATAACAGGAACGGATCTAGCTGAACACTGTGAGCAGGACACACTGTACTAAATGTAAATAGTCTAGCTGCCTGACCGTGGTACTAATAGGATCAAAAAGAACACCTGTAATTTTCTTCAGGTAGCTTTATATACTGTAACCAGACAAGCCTGCCTGTCAGTAGGAAGATAACAGGAACGGATCTAGCTGAACACTGTGAGCAGGACGTACTGCACTAAATGTATATAGCAGGAACGGATCTAGCTGAACACTGTGAGCAGGACGCACTGCACTAAATGTAAATAGCAGGAACGGATCTAGCTGAACACTGTGAGCAGGACGCACTGCACTGAATGTAAATAGCAGGAACGGATCTAGCTGAACACTGTGAGCAGGACGCACTGCACTGAATGTAAACAGCAGGAACGGATGTAGCTAAACACTGTGAGCAGCACGCACTGCACTGAATGTAAATAGCAGGAACGGATCTAGCTGAACACTGTGAGCAGCACGCACTGCACTGAATGTAAATAGCAGGAACGGATCTAGCTGAACACTGTGAGCAGGACGCACTGCACTGAATGTAAATAGCAGGAACGGATCTAGCTGAACACTGTGAGCAGCACGCACTGCACTGAATGTAAATAGCAGGAACGGATCTAGCTGAACACTGTGAGCAGCACGCACTGCACTGAATGTAAATAGCAGGAACGGATCTAGCTGAACACTGTGAGCAGGAAGCACTGTACTGAATGTAAATAGCAGGAACGGATCTAGCTGAACACTGTGAGCAGGACACACTGCACTGAATGTAAATAGTCTAGATAGAAGATAACAGGAACGGATCTAGCTAAACTGAATACAGTGTATATATATATATGCAACACCTGGGATGCATATATATACACAATACACTGTAAGTGCAGCTAACTGACTGACTGTTCTGCCTAATCTATCTAACTCAAATCAAATGACACTGTCTCTCTCTCTCTCTATCGCTCAGCACACCGGAACACACACTACACAGGGCCGCCGTGCAGGCGGCCTTATATAGTGTGGGGTGTGTACTAAATCCCCTGAGCCATAATTGGCCAAAGCCACCCTGGCTTTGGCCAATTACAGCTCTCTCTACTGACGGCGCTGTGATTGGCCAAGCATGCGGGTCATAGTGCATGCTTGGCCAATCATCAGCCAGCAATGCACTGCGATGCCGCAGTGAATTATGGGCCGTGACGCGCCACACGAATTTGGCGCGAACGGCCCATATCGTTCGCAATTCGACGGACGGTCGAACAGCCGATGTTCGAGTCGAACATGGGTTCGACTCGAACACGAAGCTCATCCTTATTAAGGAGCAAATCCTTCTGGGGCTGAAGTGGTTAATGACATCCCAGTCTTAGTCCGGAGGGTTCAATATTGAGTTGGCTCCGCCCTTTGCAGCTATAACAGCTTCAACTCTTCTGGGAAGGCCGTCCACAAGGTTTAGGAGGGTGTCTATGGGAATGTTTGACCATTCTTCCAGAAGTTCATTTGTGAGGTCAGGCACTGATGTTGGATGAGAAGGCCTGGCTCACGGTCTCCGCTCTAATTCATCCCAAAGGTGTTCTATGGGGTTGAGGTCAGGACTCTGTTCAGGCCAATCAAGTTCCTCCACCCCAAACTCATCCATGTCTTTATGGATCAGGGTAAGGGAGGATACTGGACATAAGGGTAAGAGGTATAATGGCTGTCAAGGTAAGGGTGGGGCACTAACCATCAGGGTAAAGGTGGGGGGCACTGGCTGTGTGGTTATGGGGGGGGACACTGGCCAACAGGGTATGGGGGGTGTTGTGGAAAATTTTATGTTAATGTATTGTCATAAGAGTCTCCCAGTGTCTGTTCTCTCGCAGCCCGCTCTAAAGAGCTGACTGGGGCAGACTGACACTGGTTGAGACCTGTTAGGTAGTGGAAAACTTCCTGGTGTTTGGAGAGAGGTGTTTGTGGAGAGAGGACATAGGTCATATCCTGTGAAGGAAGCGATTGGCTGTTGGGGCCAGGGCTTCTTGTTTGTGATTTCTTTTGTTGTTTTTGAAAAAAGAGCCAGGGGAATGCTCGGCAAGCAGTCTTGCTGGGATGATAATGTGAGGATGTGTTGTGTTGTGTTTCTTTGTGAGGATGAGACACACACCAGAGGATGAGCTACGGCAGAAGGAAAGACATATGATCAAAAGGTGAGATGCATTTATATCATTAGACGAAATTGTTATTATTATGAGAAACAGGAGATTAGGCCGTGTGCTCTGCAGAGGCGGCTCTTTAATTAGGCAAATTACGCGATCGCTTAAGGCCTCGCACTTACAGGGGCCTCGCGACCGCCTAATTTGCCTACTAAAGGAAGGGGAGCACTGGCGTAATGTGGGCGGCGGACCTGCGCTGTCCCTGGGTCCGATGCCACAGCCGGCTGCGGGAGTCGGGACACTACTGGCAGCGCTGCCTGCCTGCACTGAACAGTGAGGGGGATCGCTGCAGCGGAGAACAATTACAGGAACCATGCCCTGCTGTATCTGTGTCCGTCCAGCAGCTGAAAGCTCTAAGACCCGCCCCCTCTCCCCGCTGGACGCTGGTCACCCGTCAGTCAGGTTAGTCAGTCAGGGCCTGCACTTACCCCATCTAGCGAGCATCTCATCCCTCTGTTCCCCAGTGTCTCCTCCCTCCTCCTCCTGGGGGCCAATCGGATCTCATCTCCGTTCGGCCAATCGAGTGACGGGTCTCATGTCCCGCTTCCTGATTGGCCGGGAGGAGGATCAGTGTGAGAATAGCGAATATTCATTCACTATTCTCACACAAGTGGGTGGGCTTGAAGCGCAATGCTCTGCTCCCCAAGACCACCTTTTCTTGAAGCCTATTAGAGCCTCCAGCTCTAATCATGTGCTTAAAAAAAAAAAACACCTCCCATTGGAATCCATGCATTCAGCGTCCTGTATGTAGACCAGGGGGCGGGAACATAGTTAGGGGGGGCGGCGCCCGTGAGCCCCTAATGGACGGGCTGCCACTGTCTACGATCCTACAGTGGTACAACACTGCCCACCTATCCTAATTATCATGTCAGCCCCTCCCCCTTTTCTCCTTCTACCTACCCTCCCCTCTATCCCCCCTCCCCCCTCCCTCTGCCGTCTAACCCACCTATCCCCCTCCCCCCCATTATTTCCATCACCCCTCCCTTTCTCTTTTCTCCTCCCTCCCCCCTCCTCTCTCTCCCTCTCCCTCTTTATCATTCTCCCCATGTCCTCTCTACCCGTTTTCTTCCCCTCTGTCCTTTCTGCCTCCCTCCCCCTGTCCACTCTCTCCTCTCCCCTCCCTCTTTCTATCCTCCCCTCTCCCTCTATTCACTCTCTCCTCTCCCCCTCCCTATCTTCTTTCCCCCTCCCTCCCTTCTATCCCCCCTCCCTCTCTCTCTCTCTATCTATCCCCCCTCCCTCTGTCCACACTCTCCTCTCCCCCCCCTCCATCCTCTTTCCCTTCCCTCCCTCTCTTTGTCCCCCCTCCCATTCTCTCTCTACCCTTTCTCCCTCCCTCTCTCCTTCCCCTTTGTCCTTTCTCCCCCCCCTCCCTCCCTCTATCCTCTCCCCCTCCCTCTGTCCACTCTCTTCTCCCCCACTCTCTATCCTGTCCCCACCTCTATCTTCCCTCCCCCTCCCTCTCTCTGTCCTCTCTCTTTCTCTCTCTGCCCCCCCCATTCTCTCACCCCTCCCTCTCTGTCCTCTCTACCTCCCTTCTCTGCCCCCTCCCCTGCTCTCTCCCCTGTCCTTTCTCCCCATTCCCTCTCTATGTTCTCTCTCCCCCTCCTTCTGTCTTCTTTTCCCTAACCATATCCTCTCTACTCCCCTTCCTCTGTCCTCTCCCCCTCCCTCCTCCTCCTCGGTCATGAATTGTGTAAAGACCACAGACCTCTACACCGGAAGCATGGGGCCTCATGGGCACTATGAACAGCGAGGTCCAGAGGGGTGGCCAGGATACTTGGAGTTAGTTCAGCTTTTCATTTTTTGTGAAAAGCTGAACTTACCCTTTAAGCCTTCCAAACTATCTCAGGGCATAAAAGAGGCCCTATAGGTGCTGCATTCCTCTTACCTACCTGGTAGGAACATTCAGGAGACCTGAGTCCCCAAAAACTCTATCATATACAGATCTAGGCCAGCCAGAGGAAGTGGTAAGGCTCCAATGGTTGTTATTGGCTTATAACTTTGATGGATGGCCTCCTTTACCAGGAGGTTGGAGAGGGCAGGCCCAAGCATTCTACAACAGTGGCTGGTAAAGATTTGCATAATGGAGCGCCCAAGGTTCAGGGGTTCAGAGGTATGTGACCTTAAAACTGCCAACAACAGATGGCACATGGGAACCTGTGGGTGATGTCACCGCTCCAGGCTTTACTATTCATTGCCAAGTGCTCTCTCCTCTCCCCTGCAGCCACCGATGACTGACACAGGGGATCATGTGACCAGACCAGAGCTAAAAGTCCACGGGTTAGGGGGGGGCGCAAATTACTTGCCTTGCCCCAGGCGCTGACAACCCATTCTATGCCACTGGTGGGGAGAGCCCAGCATCAGGAAGAAGGATGGCGCTGCCACCTTGAGCTGTCAATGTTATCTCTTTGTGCCGCTCACAAATGGCGATCTGCTGACAAGACACACCCAGCGGACAGCAGAGCACAGCCTGGGAAAGGGAGGGACGGTCTGGATGAGCTCGCTGGTGTGATATGATCCAATACCATACTGGAATCCTTGAGGAATGGCCATGGATGGATTGCCATCAGTTCATCTTATACTGTACATTGCAATGTAGTATTACATTTTTATACCTCTGCCGGGTTAGCCCCCCCATATAAAAAATCTTATGCAGTTTGTTAGATCTTTGTTAGATCAGGTTAGATCAACTGTTGTTTGCGTTAGATCTCACACAGAAGAAGCAATATTAACAGTTATTTGCTGGGGGGGCTAACCCGTCATCAGCCCCCCTTATCAAAAAATTGACCAAACAGTTAGCTATTTTGGAAGAATTTGTTAGATCCGGTAAGATCAAGTGTTTTTAACGTTAGATCTCACATAATTAGAGACTTATTAAGTGATTAATGAGGGGGGGGGCTAGCCCCCCCTTTTCAAATTTTCTGGCCAAAAATCATTCAGGCTAATAGATATTCATTAGATCCGGTAAGATCAAGTGTTTTTAACGTTAGATCTCACATAATTAGAGACTTATTAAGTGATTAATGAGGGGGGCTAGCCCCCCCTTTTCAAATTTTCGGGCCAAAAATCATTCAGGCTAATAGATTTTCGTTAGATCCGGTAAGATCAAGTGTTTTTAACATTAGATCTCACATAATTACAGACTTATTAAGTGATTAATGAGGGGGGTGGCCCCCCTTATCAAATTTTCTGGCCAAAAATCATTCAGGCTAATAGATATTCGTTAGATCCAGTAAGATCAAGTGTTTTTAACGTTAGATCTCACATCATTTCAGAGATATTCCACATCAAAATAGAGATATTAGGTGGTACATATGGACGGTCTGGCCCCCCCTTATCAAATTTTCTGGCCAAAAATCATTCAGGCTAATAGATATTCATTAGATCCGGTAAGATCAAGTGGTTTTAATGTTTGATTATTCATAATTACAGGGATATTATGGATATTTGGTAGCGATGCACTCACATCCATACTAGTGTCTATATTGGAGGCGGTGATGAGCATTTTCACATGTACCAGTGAGGAGTGGCATTGAGCATACCGAGGTTTGCTGAAATTATGTGGGACATTAATCAACAGGTGTATCCAAGCCCAGTGAAGCCTGAAGTACAGTGCCAGAAGCCAGAGGGAAACTTCGGAGGGCTCTGGTGAAGGAGCCATCTACGGTAGCTGGCTCAAAACCAATGACACGAAGAGACAGCAGCGAAAGTCCAAACCCTTGCAGAGGGCCCCCCGTTGTTGCCTCCAAGCAACCCAGTGTCCTGTTTCTTTTGACAAATGCTGCCTGGTGTCGGAGAGTCAATGCACACCAGACTCCCAGAACTTAGCGCAGACTTAAGCCCAATCAGAACCTCGCAGAGAGGAGCACGGATACAAACCACCACTTCCTCCATGCTCCCTGACAAGCTGGTGGGACCTTCTCCTGTTGTTCCCATCCAAGTAAAGGGAGTCTAAACCAAGGCCCTTCTGGATACTGGAGCTTAAGTGACCCTTCTCTACAGAGACTTCTATGACAGGCACCTCAAGCACCTGCCTTTGCAAAAGTTGGAAGAGTTGCAGATATGGGGCATTGTGACTCAGAACTTCCCCTATGATGGCTATCTACCGGTCAAGCTGACCTTCGATCCCTCCATGGCTGGGAAAGCCGAGACTTTTGAAACTCAGGCAGTGGTCTGTCCTCACCCACCAGGGGCCAGTAAGAGTTCTCTCATCATAGGGACCAATACTGATCTTGTCAGAACGCTGTTGACACCTCTTGTTCTGGAGCCGGGCACTTCAACTACAAGTTTGCACCCCATGCTGAGACAAGCCTACCAGCACCTGGTACAAAAACAGAAGGGAAAGATCTGGCGCTTGGACAAGTGTGAGAATGTGTTACAGCCTGGTAAAGTGGCCTATTTACGAGCATCTGTCAAGCTAAATTGGAAGCAAGCAGGCCCTTTCATTGTCCTTCAATCAGACGGACAGAGAGAAGACATGGGAGTGGAGATAATTCCCGAGGTGGTTTCAAAAAAAGGGTTGCAAAGAAGTCACAGAAAGATCTTGGTTAGTGTCCACAACATAACAGCCTCGCCAGTGAAGATGCCAACTCAGATGTTGCTGGGACAAGTGAATCTGGCCACCCAAGTCCCGACCGTCTGATTTGGTGGGGGGAGCAAAGGATGGGATCTCTGTGGAGGAGCTCTATCCGAAAAATACTCCCCTTTTGCCTGAATGGAAGGAAAGGGCCAAGACTTAGCTCCTGAGATGGCAGGCTGCATTCTCCAAGAGGGAATTTGATGTGGGGTGTACAAAAAGTGCCCAATACCAGATCCATCTCTTCGAGTGCATAAGCCGTTCAGGGAAAGCGTTTGATGGATTACTTTAGGGGACTTGGAGGATCTGCATGAACAACTGGCAGAGTTGAAGAGGGCAGGTAACATCTGAGAGTCCCAGAGTCTATACGCTTCCCCAATAGTGGTGGTACGGAAGAAGAATGGGTCACTGAGGCTGGGTATTGACTACCGGACGCTGAACTGAAGGACCATTCCCGACCAATATACCACCCCAAGGATATAAGATGACTTGCAGAGCCTGTCAGGAGCGAAGTGGTTCAGCATGCTGGATTTGAAGAGTGGGTATTACCAAATCCCCATGCACCCTGAGGATCGGGAGAAGACCATTTTCATTACCCAGCAGGGGATGTTTGGATTTGACTGTATGCATCAAGGCCTGTCTGGTGCCCCAGCCATCTTCCAAAGGCTAATGGAGAAGACCGTGGGTGACATGAAACTGATCGAGGTGTTGGTATACTTAGACGACATCATCGTTTTCAGCAAGACCCTGGAAGAGCACGTAGAGTTTCTGCAGAAGGTCCTTAAGAGACTCCATGGTGAGGGGGTTGAAGCTGTCTCTGGAAAAGTGCCAGTTTTATCAACCCTCGGTCAACTACCTTGGTCACATTGTGTCTGCTGATGAAGTAGCTACTGACCTCCTGGCCCAGGCCTACCAACGTGACTGAGCTTAGGTCATTTCTGGGATTCTGCTCTTATTACAGAAGATTTGTCAAGGGATTCGCTAAGACGCTGACCCTGATCTGGCGAAGCCTGTCAGACCAGCTGGAGGGCCCAGAAAACCCAGAGAGTTAATTCAGGAACAATTGACTCTAAAGTGTGAAGAGGTTTTAGGCAGCTGAAGTGAAGCCTAACAACCGCTCCAGTCGTGACCTATGAAGATCCAACCAAGCCATACGAGCTACACTTTGACGCCAGTCGAGATGGGTTAGGTGGGGTGCTATATCAAGAGCATGACTGCCATCTACGGCCTGTTGCCTATGTGAGTCGGAACTTGGCCCCCGCCAAGAAGAACTATCCCATGCACAAACTTGAGTTCCTGGCCTTGAAGTGGGTGGATAAGCTGAGGAATTAACTGTATGGAGCGGAGTTCGTGATCAAGACCGACAACAATGCTCTCACCTACATCCTCACTTCCAGCAAGTTGGACGCCACGGGTCACAGATGGTTGGCTGCTCTATCAGGGTTTATTTTCAGCCTGAAGTATCAAATGGGGCCAGGAAACAAAACGTTGATGCCCCATTGTTCCAGAGACCCTCCAGAAGAATAGGCCCAACTGACACCTGAAGGGTACGAGCCTTATGTCAAGGAGCAGAACATCAACCTGGAGTAGGATCCAGGATCGAAGAGGTTGTAGTGTCAGCCATTGGTGTCCCCAGATGTTATTGCAATGTCGCCCAAGTTGGGGATGAAGGTCTGCCCAAGCTGTCAAAGACCTGTGGAGGGACCAGTTGGAGGACCCTCCCTGTAGCTTGGCATTGAAGGCCTTGGAGAGCCAATGCCCTGACTTGCTCCTCACTGACTCCCTGAAGGAAACCCATCTGCTGCACCGAGAGTGGGATCGGTTTCAGGTGCACAGAGGGTTGTTCTACCGAAGGGGCCCCTCTGACGATTCTGAAGAAAAATGGCAGCTATTCTTACCTTAAAAACATACGGAGACAGTATTAACTGCCCTACTGTCAGGAACCATGAATCAGACTGAGACAGAAGTATAGTTAAATCACACTTGTTTAATAATAATAATAATAATAATAATAAGGTAAACAGAGTAAGCGTAGTCAAAACAAGCCAGAGTTCAGTAACCGGATCGGGTAGTCAGCCAAGCAAATGTCAGAGAACCAGAGATAAACGTAATAGTACAGCAAGCAGGATCAGGAGCCAGAAGGAACGTCAGCCTAGCAAGTCTTCAACAGGAACGCAGGAGAAAGACTCTGTGATGTTGACAAAGGTGAAGGCAGAGATCAAGTGAGCTGGACGACTTGCTGGTTAACTGTGGAGAGAAATGGGAACTGGAAATTAGCTGACAGCTGAGCAGCCAGCTCAGAGAAGGAAGGGCTGAGCCCAGCCTTAACACCTACATGACAACCATGGCCACCTAGGGACCAAAAGGACTTTTCTCCTGGTGAGGGACCGGTTCTACTGGCCCTGCATGCAGGCTGAAGTTGAGGACTATTGCCACTACTGCATCAGACGTATCCACAGATTTATCCAAAGGAAGACTTTGCCTCATGAGCTGCCCCAATGGACCATCTTCAGAGTCAAGGACCCATGGAGCTAGTGTGCATTGACATTCTGTGCTTGGAGCCTGATCTGAGCGGGCAGGGAAATATCCTTGTAGTGACTGACCATTTCACTCGGTATGCCCAGGCGTTTTCCACGAGGGACCAACAAGCATCCACTCTGATCAAGGGAGAGATTTCAAGAGTAGTCTCATCAAGAGACTTTCAGACCTGTTGGGCATCAGGAAGTCTAAAACCACCCCTTATCATACTCAAGGGGATCCTCAACCAGAGAGATTCAACTGAACCCTCCTGGATATACTTGGAACTCTAAGTTCAGAACAAAAGCAGCACTGGAGCAAGCATATAGTGGCTATTGTGCATGCTTATAACAGCACCGCCAATGATTCCACAGGTTACTCTCCCTATAGTTTGATGTTCGGACCGTAGGCCTGGCTGCCAGTAGACTTGGCCTTCGGCACATCCCTCGACCATACCTTAGCAACTTTCCACATGGGGCATGTAGATCGCCTGCAGAGACGTCTGAAAACCACCTTTGATAAGGCTCAAGCTGCCTCATATGCCTGAGGACAGAGAAACAAAATAAACTTTGACTTTAGGGTACGAGTGCAGGACCTACAGCCGGATGACAAGGTACTGCTGAGAAACCGGGGTGTCCCTGGAAAGTACAAGTTGGCTAACCGCTGAAAGTCACAGCCCTATGTCCTTTGCAAGCATCTGCCCAGACACCCAGTATATCAAATCCGGCCAGAGGGATGCACAGGCCTGCTGAAGACTTAGCATCACATATCTGTTGCCTCTGTCAGAAGCAGTTCATGTGCCACCACAGCCAGATTTACAGTCCACACCCACGGCCTCTGAAAGATCCCTGCCAGTGACTAGATCTCACTCTGTACCCCTTGCTGAAGATGAAAACAGCGAGGATGAAGAGAAAGATTGTCTGTGGCCATCTCAAATGCCAGGGCCTGCCACCCACCCCCACCCCCTTTCTTCTCCTCCCAAGGTGACTGAGGTGACTCTCAGGCCAGAGGCACCTGAGTTTGTACCTCAAAGTCCACCTTTTGAAGAGTTGGAAGACCCTCAATCTTCCCTGCTGACAAGAGACCCCTAAGACTTTCCATCCTTCATTGAGGAAGCTGAAGCTGATATGCAGGAAGAAGAGACCAGTGTGCCTGTAACCCCAGAACCTAAAGAACAGCGAGAGTGAAGGGTTATTCACCCGCCCAAAAGACTAACATATGATACTTTGGGTGAAAGCTCTGAGGAAGTCGTTCTCATTGCAAAAAGGACTCTTGAAGAAACTGACCCTTCCACCGCAGATTTGGTGGTGGACAATCCCAACTCACTGTCAGGGCTGGGCTCAGCCCTTCCTTCTCTGAGCTGGCCACTTAGCTGTCGGATAATTGCCAGCTCCTATCTCTCCACAGTTACTCAGCTGTTGATGATATCCTGTTCGTCAGTCCTGCCTACTTAAGCCGTCCAGTCCAGAGGATCTCTGCCTTCGCCTTGGTCAACATCACAGAAACAATCTCCTGCGATCCTGTTCAAGACTTGCTTTGCTGACATACCTTCTGGCTCCAGATCCTGCTTGCTGTTCCACTACATTGATCCCTGACTTCTGGCTTGGCTGACTATCCGTTCCGGTTATTGAACTTTGGCTATGTTTTGACTGTTTGTTCTTTTTTCTTTTATTATTAAACAAGTGTGATTTAACTGTACTTCTGCCTCGGCCTGATTTCTTGGTTTCTGACACTCAGCCCCTGGCACATCTAGCTGGGCCATTCCAGTTAACCTCCCCTCCTATGCTAATTGGTATTATGCTCCTCTGCCAGGGTTTTATGCAGATGTAAATTGTATGGTTTCCTGTGCACACTAACCTGTTTTTTTTCCATGTGTATATCAAAAGCATGTAATAGGTCATAGACTCTTTACCTCTTTTGGCGGACCAAAGGTTCTTTGGTGGGGGGAGTGTGTAGCGGGGGCTACTTTATCACCCATGGTCCCGCACCTCCCGCCATTCCTGCCAGTGACCGCCGGACTGAATAGACACTGACACAGGCACTCACTGAGGGAGAGCACGCCTGTCAGTCCCTGTAGGGGATTTCTCCCCCTCCCTCTCCTCTTCCTGTGTCCCTATTGGCAGGGAGAGGGAGCCAATCATGCAGCAGCAGAGGACCATGGCCCACAATATAGCCCCATTGATTCTACAGGGAGTGGAACTACCAAGCCCAGCCTGCTTTGCAAGAAGGGGGGGCTAGCTAAAGACTTAAGCTTGTTGGTCTGAGAAGAGATCACCATGAGGCGAGGTGAACGGAGGTGTGAGGAGAGACTACAGGCACCCGCTGAAGAACCATGCAAAGAAGGTTCCAGAGACCATCCAGAGACGGTTGAAGATGGATGTACCTTCTGTACCACCTAATATCTCTATTTTTTATGGAATATCTCTGAAATTATGTGAGAGCTAAAGTTAAAACCATTTGATCTTACCGGATCTAACGAATATCTATTAGCCTGAATGATTTTTGGTCAGAAAATGGCATGTGGGGAGGCCAACCCATTCTTATGCACCACCTAATATCACCTAATATCTCTATTATTATGTGGAATATCTCTGAAATTATGTGAGAGCTAAAGTTAAAACCATTTGATCTTACCGGATCTAACGAATATCTATTAGCCTGAATGATTTTTGGTCAGAAAATGGTATGTGGGGGGGCCAACCCATTCTTATGTACCACGTAATATCACCTAATATCTCTATTATTATGTGGAATATCTCTGAAATTATGTGAGATCTAACATTAAAACCACTTGATCTTACTGGATCTAATGAATATCTATGAGCCTGAATGATTTTTGGCCAGAAAATTTGATAAGGGGGGCTAACCCGTCTATATGTACCACCTAATATCTCTATTTTGATGTGGAATATCTCTGAAATGATGTGAGATCTAACGTTAAAAACACTTGATCTTACTGGATCTAACGAATATCTATTAGCCTGAATGATTTTTGGCCCGAAAATTTGATAAGGGGGGCCAGCCCCCCCCTCATTAATCACTTAATAAGTCTCTAATTATGTGAGATCTAACGTTAAAAACACTTGATCTTACCGGATCTAATGAATATCTATTAGCCTGAATGATTTTTGGCCAGAAAATTTGATAAGGGGGGCCAGCCCCCCCCTCATTAATCACTTAATAAGTCTCTAATTATGTGAGATCTAACGTTAAAAACACTTGATCTTACCGGATCTAACAAATTGCTTCCAAAATAACTAACTGTTTGGTAAATTTTTTGATAAGGGGGGGCTGATGATGGGTTAGCCCCCCAGCAAATAACTGTTAATATTGCTTCTTCTGTGTGAGATCTAACGCAATCAACGGTTCAACTAACCTGATCTAACAAAGATCTAACAAACTGCATAAGATTTTTTCAAAAATTTTGATATGGGGGGGCTAACCCGGCAGAGGTGATTATTGTCAGGAATCTTCCCATGTATTATCTGTGTTCCTCTATATAAGGAATCCCATGACTACGTGTCTCAGTCTCAGCCCCTCCCTGTGTAGGAATGTACAGAACTGGTTATAATGAGTGTCAGATACGTTCAGTGTCATTTCTCTCTTCTGCTCTCAGCGATGGCGTCTGCTGGTCTGAGGAAGGAGCTGGAATGTTCCGTCTGTCTGGACTTTTATACAGATCCTGTAACCCTGACATGTGGACACAACTTCTGCCGGGACTGTATTGGTTGTGCGTTGGATACACAGGAGGGGTCTGGAGGTTATTCCTGTCCTGAATGCAAACAACGCTTCCTGAAACGTCCCGTCCTTCAGAAGAATCTGAAACTACGTAACATAGTGGAGAATTTCCAGTCCACCCATCCAGATCAGGAGGAGTCCGGGGTCTTCTGTACTTACTGTATTCACACTCCTGTACCTGCTGTGATATCCTGTCTGATGTGTGAAGCTTCTCTGTGTGACAATCACCTGAGACTCCACAGCAAGTCACCAGAACACGTCTTTTGTGACCCCACCACTTCCCTGGAGAACAGGAAATGCTCCGTCCATAAGAAGGTCCTGGAGTATTTCTGCACTGAGGACTCCACCTGTATCTGTATGTCTTGTTGTCTGATTGGAGATCACATCGGCCATAAGAAGGAATCTCTGGATGAGGCCTCTGAGATGAAGAAGAAGAAACTGAGGGATGTTCTGCAGAAACTGATGACAGAGAGAGAGGAGATGGAGAAAAGAGTCCAGAGTCTGCAGGAACACGGGAGGAAAGTACAAGGAGAAGCAGATGATGAAACAGAGAGAGTCACTGTCCTGTTCAGAGACCTCAGGAGACGTCTGGAAGATCTGGAGAAGAGAGTCCTGAGGGAAATCTCCGGACAGGCAGAGCGGATCTTCGTGATAATCAATGATCTGGTCCAGGATCTGGAAATAAAGAAGGAGAAGCTGTCCAGGAAGATGGGGGACATTGAGGAGCTGTGTAACATGACGGATCCACTGACTGTCCTACAGGAATCAGACACAGGTGACTTGTGTGATACTGAGGATGGAGATGATGAGGACAGAGAGAGACATGATAAACTCCTCCATGATGGAGGGGATCTGGATGTGGGGGGGATCTCACACACATTACACACAGGTTTATCTGATATCATGTCTGGGGTAAATGTAGAGAAATGTAAAGGCACACATGTCTATCCACATTCTACTACAAAGGACAAAGGTCACATCAATGCTGAACCATCCAGGAGACCTCCCCAACCCTCCCCCATCATACAACCATCCAGGAGATCTCCCCAACCCTCCCCCATCATACAACCATCCAGGAGACCTCCCCAACCCTCCCCCACCATACAACCATCCAGGAGACCTCCCCAACCCTCCCCCATCATACAACCATCCAGGAGACTTCCCCAACCCTCCCCCACCTTACAACACTCACACCTCCAGGCTGGAGGACCAAATATTGGGGCTGTACAGGAAACATCGGGGGTGTCGGGGGTTACAGACATATTACTGGATGTGAGGACAGCTGGTAATTATCTACGTATATCAGATGACAGGAAAACTGCATCCTTATCATCATTTAAGAATCACTCAGAAACACCAGAGAGGTTTGAGGATCATCAGGTGATGAGCAGTCAGAGGTTCTCCTCAGGGAGACATTACTGGGAAGTGGATGTCGGGGGGTCATTGTACTGGAGAGTCGGGATGTGTTACCCCAGTATAGAGAGGAGAGGACGTCAGTCACTGATTGGAGATAATAAGAAGTCCTGGTGTTTGGAGAGGTGGTGGAGGGATGATCAGTACTCAGTAATACATGACAGTAATAAGACCCCATTACCCGGCAATGTCTCCAGTGGGAGAGTCGGGATAGATCTGGATTATGAGGCCGGGCGGATCTCCTTTTATGATCTGTGTGACCCGATCCGACATCTCCACACCTTCCACACCACCTTCACTGAGCCCCTCCATGCTGCGGTATGTGTAGGGGAAGGTTGTATAAAGATATGTGGGGGGAATCAGAAGTGAGAGATCTGCCCAGAGACATCACAAGGTGGATTATCTGATTGGTGATTGGTGGAATACTCATCCAATAGGAGGAAGCAGAGGACAGGAAACATGAGTGATTTATTTATAAAGCTGCAGGTTCCGGGGCCGTCATCTTCATCCTAAACCTCACTTCACTACCTAGTGTGTCACTGACCAGGAACAAGCATGCAGGAGGTCAGATTGTTCAGCCTTCACTGGCTGCATGCTTGTTCTGGGTCAGTGACACACTACATAGTGTAGCCAGGATCAGGATGACGGCCCTGGGGTCTCCACCATCACTGTCTATCTATAGAAGAAAGGGCTATTTTATCAGCTTTAGATGGAGTGGGGAGGATTAGAACCTCTTTTAGGTCTTTACTGTGATCCAGGGCTCCATTAGAGATCTTCCCTCACTTCCTGTCTCAATGACAACACCAGACAGGAAGTGAGGGGAACTCTCCAACAACAACACAGACAGATATAGAAATCCTTTTCTGTAGTAGAGTAGGGGAAGGATTAGAACCCCTGTCAGATCTTTATTTCTGTCTGTGTCCCTGTTGTAGATTTCCCTTCATTTCCTGTCTGATAAAACGTTGTCACCAGGACAGGAATTGAGGGGAAATCTCTCTAATGGAGCCCCGGATAGCAGTAAAAACCTGACAGGGGTTCTAATCCTCCCCCACTCCATCCAAATCTAGAACAATAGGATTTGTCTAGACACACACTTTAATATCCACAATGAGAATTCCGACATTTCTGTCCTCACAGGTTCCTTTACATGACCAATCCATGGATCTGTGATTGCTCCTCCCCCTCACTGTGATTGGCTGTGATGATTGTCACTATGAATACAGCCAGTGCTAGTCTTGTTCCTATTGGTTATGATGTAGAGCACTGGGGGGCCAGATCAGGGTAATGAGCCAATCAGTGAAGGAGGAAAATTACCTGTTTGCAAAATTGTATAACAAACTATGAAAAATGTTTTTTTTTTCTTCAAAATATTCATTTTTTTTATTTGTTTAACAGAAAATAAACCCCCCCAGAGGTGATTAAATACCAAAAGAAATCTCTATTTGTGTGATAACAATGATAAAAATGTCCTCTGTGTACAGTGTTACATGACCGCGTAATTGTCATTCAAAGTGTAGTAATTGTAGTGTAGTAGTAGTATTAGTAGTGCAGTAGTATATTAGTAGTAGTAGTATAGTAGTAGTTCAGTAGTAGTGTAGTAGTAATGCTGTATTATTAGTGTAGTAGTAGTAGTAGTAGTAGTATAGTAGTAGTATAATAGTAGTAGTAGTAATAGTAGTAGTATAATAGTAGTAGTAGTATAGTAGTAGTATAATAGTAGTAGTATAATAGTAGTAGTAGTAGTAGTAGTAGTAGTGTAATAGTAGTAGTAGTAGTAGTGTAGTAGTATAATAGTAGTAGTGTAGTAGTAGTAGTAGTAGTAGTGTAATAGTATAATAGTAGTAGTAGTAGTGTAGTAGTAGTAGTAGAAGTAGTATAGTAGTAGTAGCAGTGTAGTAGTGGTGTATTAGTAGTAGTGTAGTATTATAATAGTAGTAGTGTAGTAGTAGTAGTACTGTAGTAGTAGTAATAAGTGAAGTATGTGGTGATAAGTAAAATCTAGAAATGAATCAATAAGTATATAAATAGTAAATAGAAGGGATCACACACCTGACAAGTAAGTGTGGAGTACAGAATAGACAAATAACAAATCTTCTCTACTCTTCTCTCGATCTCTGGTAAAGTCCAAACATCGATCTACAATCACATCCGGTGTGTATAGAAGGAGCATCAAGTGAAAAGATAAATGACAATCCGAGTCTAATGATAAAATGACATAAAAAAAGAAATGTGAGAAATAAAAATCTGGGAATAAATCTCTTGTTCTCCTGGAGTGTAAAAGGTGAAATTGTAAAGTCCAACAAGTGATAAACACTAATATGAATAAGTTCACATCTATAAGTTCATGAATTAAATCCGTGTGCAAAAAAACAACTTTCGATGGATGTGAAATTCCTCCAATCACATATATAATATCCGTGGTGCTCCACACGATTCCCCCACCTCTCACCTCAGATGGAGACCCCTACGGGTCCAGTCAAGTCTTCAGTATGGAAAACAGCAGATCCCAGCACAACGATCGATTTCCAACGATTGTCCCAACAACAGGGGATTTTTGGGGGTGACTCCAGGCTTATCCGATGTGGTGAGGACATGAAATAAAAGAGGGGGGCTCCATCGTGTAATATTTCCCAAAATGATTTTATTAAAACAAAGAGTAACTTACAGTTTAGAATCAGATAATCCAGCAAACAGCAGAGAACTTCTGATCTCGGCCGCGACCGGAAGTGACGACACCTGGCTCCTCCCTGACGCGTATCGTCTCTGAAGACGTGACTTTATCAAAGGGTAATGGGGTCAGGTGACAAAGGTGTCTATTTATATAGTGGATCCCGCTGTCACATGACAAACAGCTGAGTAGTAAATACATCCTGTAACTTGTAAGATAACAAACATTCATCTATCATAGTACAAGACTAATATTACAAATACTGGCAGAAACAAAAAGTAAAAGCTGCGCTCAAAGTGAGAAGTGAAATAGAAAATGTAGTGAAATCAAAGCAGCCTGCACCGAGATCTAGTCTCCAAATCCCATCATAGATAATAATGCAAAAAAGATGCGGCGCTAAAACATAATTATGAGCTGTTATAATGAATTAACATGAAATAACCGTATAAATAAATGATAATAACAATGCAGGATAAGTATAAACAATGACATACACTAATGTCCCAAAATTAATAGTGATTGAATAATATACATATACGTGGATAAGTAAATAAAGTCCAAAACCAAACAAAAAAATCCGTGATAAAATGAGGAAAAAGTGCCAGAAAGTGCCACAACAAAGATGAAGATGCAGTAGGAGAAATCTTCTACGGTTCCTCACACCCAAGGTGGAATTTCAGATGTGCTTACCAGATCCCGATGACTGCTATTACAGCAGTCAAAAACGGCACAGGGAAAATTTAGGGCTCCCCACAACCTCAGCATAAGGTACCAGTAAGCGACCGATGATATCTCAAAATTCAAAAACAAAAGGACAATCCATAGCGTGATACAGTCTGTACAATCAATTTATTAAAAGGAATTGCACTTACAGAGCATCCATGAAGTAATCAGCATGTATCGTATACTCAACAACAGTCAGCGTCTCCGTCTGCTGCCTCCGCCTCCTGAGTTCGTACACAGCCCTACACAAGAACGGACGTGGTGACGTCGTAGGCTCCTCCCTACGCGTTTGGCCAATCCCCAGACGACGTCCATTTGTGACGAAACGCGTAGGGAGGAGCCTACGACGTCACCACGTCCGTTCTTGTGTAATAATATGGTAATTATCTTAGTGTGGTAACAACAGAGATTGGTCAAAATCTGTAGGGAGGTCGTTTTTAACCCATGGTTGCCAAATTTTGCGAAATTTATTTATTTTATTTTCTTCAATAGCTGTCATCTTGGCGTATAAAAGTGCTCTGTTCATTCTGTGTTTAGCTTCAGCGAGAATTAGATTTTGGGACTTCCACGCCTTGGCAATCATTTGTTTAGCTGCAGTGCTAAGTTGGATAAAGAATTGGAATTGAGTATGGGTGAGTATTGTGGGTTTAAGGTTTAGGAGTGCTGTTGCAGGATCTGGAGGAATCGTGATTTCCAGGGCTTTAGAAGCCATAAGGGGGAGGGTGAACTAGAATTACATCAAGAAGACAGGTCAGTTAGGGGTCAGACATTAATGGAGGGTGGAATGGGGACAGATGGGGGGAGGGTTATGGCAGGTGTCAAGAAATTTCCCATGTTGCAAACAGCCATTGGAAACTGTAGTGCCATTTGTACTACTAAAAAATATATGAAAAACACCAGACCAAAATGTAATAATGCATTAAAGTGTTTGTTCACCAATGCCAGAAGTCTGCCAAGCAAAATAGGTGAGTTGGAAGTTCTGGTGCATGAGGTGAACTATGATGTAATCGGTATTGCTGAAACTTGGCTTCAATCCTCACATGACTGGGCTATTAATATTCCTGGCTATGCACTCTTTCGGAGAGACAGGGTAAAAAGGAAAGGTGGTGGGGTCTGTCTCTATGTGAGAAGTGATCTCAAAGCAAGTGTGAAAGAGGACCTGATTGATGGAGAGTGTGATGAGTCTGAAGTATTATGGGTGGAACTGCATATAGATGGGCGTAGTTCAAAGTTAATCATTGGAGTTTGTTATAGACCACCCAATGTTAACGAGGAGGTGGAGACTCAGCTCCTTGCACAGATGGAAAGGGCTGCAAGGGCTGGGACAGTGATAATAATGGGAGATTTTAACTACCCAGAAATTGACTGGACTAATGGCACTACTGGGACAGTTAAAGGGCAAAAATTTATAAACCTATTACAGGACAATTTTATGGTCCAGTTTATTGAGGCCCCAACTAGGAATGAAGCTCTGTTGGACCTGGTAATCCCAAACCATGCAGAGCTTATTACTAATGTGCAGATAAAGGAACACCTGGGTAGCAGTGATCATAACATGATTTCATTTGATGTTAGCTGTAAACAAGAAATACAGACGGGAAAGATAAAAACACTTCACTTCAAGAGAGTAAATTTTCCAAGGATGAGGGCTGCTCTCGAGGACTTAGACTGGGAGGGAATATTGGCAGCGATAAACACAGAACAGAAATGGGAATTCTTCAAAAAGACTGTTTGGGACCTCACTGCAAAGTATATTCCCATGGGCAATAAGTTTAAAAGGCTAAAAACAAAACCTATGTGGTTCACGGTCAAAGTTAGAAAAGCTATAAACAATAAGAAAAGAGCTTTTAAAAAATATAAAAATGAAGGAACACTAGAGTTGTTTAAATGCTACAAAGAATTTAACAGAATATGTAAAAAGGAAATCAAGGGTGCAAAAATTCAAAATGAACGACAGATCGCAAAAAATAGTAGGACAAACCCCAAAAAATTCTTCAAATATATTAATAGTAAAAAGGTCAGGTCTGAGCATGTAGGCCCTTTACAAAATAATCTAGAGTGGGTGACTGGGGACAAGGAGAAGGCTAATTTATTAAATACTTTCTTCAGCTCTGTGTATACAAAAGAGCATGGGGAAGCTCATGTCCATAATGGGGGTGGTATTGACACAGCCCCCAATGATCCACAATGGCTCAATAGGGATATGGTCCAGAAATATTTAGACAGAATAAAAGTGGATAAAGCACCTGGACCTGATGGCATCCACCCACGGATCCTAAAAGAATTGAGCTCTGTAATTTCAAAGCCATTGTATCTAATTTTTAGGGACTCATTAATGACAGGAATGGTACCACTGGATTGGCGCAGGGCGAACGTGGTGCCTATATTTAAAAAGGGATCAAAGTCTTTACCAAGTAACTATAGACCTGTTAGTTTAACTTCTATAGTCGGGAAGATACTGGAGCATTTAATAAAAGACCACATAGACAAGTTCTTGCTGGAAAAAAACATTTTAAGCAACAGACAGCATGGGTTCATGAAAGACAGAAGTTGTCAGACAAACCTGATTTCTTTTTATGAAGAGGTAAGTAAAACCTTGGACAGAGGGATGGCTGTGGACGTGGTATACTTGGACAGAGGGGCGGCTGTGGACGTGGTATATTTGGACAGAGGGGTGGCTGTGGACGTGGTATACTTGGACAGAGCGGTGGCTGTGGACGTGGTATACTTGGACAGAGGGGCGGCTGTGGACGTGGTATATTTGGACAGAGGGGTGGCTGCGGACGTGGTATACTTGGACAGAGCGGTGGCTGTGGACGTGGTATACTTGGACAGAGGGGCGGCTGTGGACGTGGTATATTTGGACAGAGGGGTGGCTGCGGACGTGGTATACTTGGACAGAGGGGTGGCTGTGGATGTGGTTTACTTGGATTTTGCAAAAGCGTTCGATACAGTTCCGCACACACGGCTCATGTGTAAGGTAAAGTCTACAGGCTTGGAAATATCAGTTTGTAAATGGATAGAAAACTGGCTAAAAGACAGAATTCAGAGAGTAGTGGTTAATGATTCATACTCTGAATGGTCTAAGGTTATCAGTGGTGTACCCCAAGGTTTAGTGCTGGGACCCTTACTCTTTAATATCTTTATAAATGATATTGGGTCTGGGATCAAAAGTAACATTTCTGTCTTTGCAGATGACACCAAGCTATGCAGTGGAATAACGTCCTTACAGGATGTCTCAATTTACAAGCCGACCTCAATGCTCTGTCTAATTGGGCATCTATGTGGCAGATGAGGTTTAATGTTGAGAAATGTAAAGTTATGCACTTGGGGGCTAAGAATATGCATGCATCATACATGCTAGGGGGAGTACAACTGGGGGAATCTGTAGTGGAGAAGGATCTGGGGGTTTTGGTAGATCATAGGCTCAATAATAGCATGCAATGCCAAGCTGCGGTTTCCAAAGCGAGCAAAGTTCTTTCTTGTATTAAGAGAGGTATGGACTCCAGAGAGAGAGATATCATTTTGCCCCTGTACAAATCATTAGTAAGACCTCATCTGGAATATGCCGTTCAGTTTTGGGCACCAGTTCTCAAAAAGGATATCGGGGAACTGGAGAAAGTGCAGAGAAGGGCAACCAAACTGATAAGAGGCATGGGGGAGCTCAGCTATGAGGAAAGATTAGAGGAACTGAATTTGTTCACTCTTGAGAAGAGGAGAATAAGGGGGGATATTATCAACATGTTTAAATATATAAGGGGTCCATATAGTGAACTTGGTGTTGAGTTATTCACTTTACGGTCAACACAGAGGACAAGGGGGAACTCTTTACGACTGGAGGAAAAGAGATTTCATCTCCAAATATGGAAAGGTTTCTTCACAGTAAGAGCTGTGAAAATGTGGAATAGACTCCCTCCAGAGGTGGTTCTGGCCAGCTCAGTAGATTGCTTTAAGAAAGGCATGGATACTTTCCTAAATGTACAGAATATAACTGGGTACTGACATTTATAGGTAAAGTTGATCCAGGGATAATCCGATTGCCTCTCTGGGATCAGGAAGGAATTTTTTCCCCTGCTGTAGCAAATTGGAGCATGCTCTGCTGGGTTTTTTTTGCCTTCCTCTGGATCAACTGTGGGTATAGTATTGGGTATATTGTTTTTTGTTTTTTTTTTGTTTTTTTTTGTTTTTTTTTTATGGTTGGACTGGATGGACTTGTGTCTTTTTTCAACCTGGCTAACTATGTAACTATGTATAAGAAATATATTCTTCCAGAATTCTTCAACCATATGTGAAAATGTGTTCCTGCTGTGTCACATCCTCTAAAGCAATTAGGTGAAAATGTGGGGACAAATTTAGCTATTCTAGCTGGTACAAGGTACCGAAGTGCTAGAACCTTGTAATTCGTTTCTACAGCAAAACAAGAGAAAGTTTTGGTGGCTGACCATATATTCGACCAATCTTGTTTATTAAACACTCGATTCATATCTTGTACCCATTTAGTTGTGTATGAGGGTAGAAACTCACTAGATATCATATTAAGTTGGAAATATAATATTGAGATAAGTCCTCTAATGTGTGGATCACTTATACAAATCCGCTCAAATTGAGTCATTTGATTAAGAGTTGAGCCTGTACTAAGAAGTGGTTCATAAAAATTTTTAATTTGTAAATATCGAAATATTTCAGTTTTAGGTAACCCAAAGGTTTCACATAGTACAGGAAATGTATAAATAGCTTTAGTCGAGGAAAGATTGTATAAACGAGTCAGGTTCGTAGAGGTCCATGCAGAGAATGATTTGGGGAATTTCCGGGCAGGATAAAAGGCTGGATTATTAAGAAATGAAAGCAAGGGATTATGTGTTGATTGAAGACTATGTGAAAATTTACATTTATCCCATACTGCTAGGGTCTGTTTCCTGATAGGATTAGAAAGATGTATTCTATCAGCAGGACAGAGCCAAAACATATTTGCCACTGAGATAGGGTCACTTTCCACTGATTCAATAGCTACCCATAGGGGAGCTTCTACAGAAGTATGATACTTGGGTATAAGTGCTAGCTGTGCAGCGTAGAAATAGGAGGAAAAGTTGGGCAATCCCAAACCACCACTCAATTTATTAAGGTAAAGCGTAGATTTAGGTATACGAGGTTTGGTGGTACCCCAAATGAAGGACATAACTCTACGTTGAGTAAGTCTAAGAAAGTAAGATGGTAAAGAAATAGGGAGTACCCTAAATAAACATAAGAATTTCGGCAGGATTGACATCTTTACCGCATTAATCCTTCCCAACCATGACAATGATAGAAGAGCCCATTGTTTCAGGAAGCCGGAAGTTTGTTTAAGGAGGTGTAAGTAATTTGCCGCAAAAAGGTCTTTAAGAGAGATTGTGAGTTTTATTCCTAGGTATGGAAGCTGCTTTGGAACCCAAGTAAAGGGTAAGGAAGTTTGTGCCTGCTGAAGTTCTAATTGAGATAAGAAAATATTTAATGCATTTGATTTTGTTGGATTAACATGTAGTCCTGATTTTGGGCAAAATTATCTAGTGTTTTTAGTAGATTAGGGGTGGATATATGGGGATGAAACAAAAATATGAGAATGTCATCTGCAAAGAGACATAATTTATGGTGATAACCACCTAGTTCGATACCTTTAGGATTGGTTCTAATAAGGTGTGCCAGGGGTTCTATTATTAGGGCAAAAAGTAGAGGGGAAAGAGGGCATCCTTGTCTAGTGCCTCTTTTGATATCAATCATTGATGACTTATAGCCTGCATATTTGATATATGCTGTAGGATTATTGTATAAGGAGGAGACCCAGGTTAAAAAATTGTTTCCAAATCCCCATTTACCAAGGACATATTCCATATAAGGCCACGTAACCGAATCGAATGCTTTCCTTATGTCTAAGGATACAAGGCAAGCTGGGATTCGTCTAGTTTTAGCCGCATTAATAAGTAAGAGTGCTCTCCTGATATTATCTCCAGCTTGGCGTTTAGGCATAAAGCCTGTTTGGTCTTTATGGATTAGTAGGCCAATAATATTATTCAGTCTACTGGCCAAAATTTTAGCAATTAATTTTATATTGAGATTTAGGAGGGATATAGGACGATAATTAGTCCAGGAGGTGGAGTCAGAATGTGGTTTGGGGATCATTGCTATTATAGAGGTGAGAGTCTCTGTTCTAAATGAGTTACCTTTAAGGATCGAATTGAAGGCTTTAGTTAAGACAGGTGTTAAGATTGATGCAAATTGTCTATAATATGTTGCCGAAAATCCATCTGGGCCTGGTCTTTTACGTAATTTTAAAGATTTTATTGCGTTAAGGACTTCAGTATCTGTAATTGGACATTCAAGAAGATCTTTCTGTTGTTGATCAAGATTAGGAAGCGTGATATTGGAGAACAGTGTGTCTGCTTTAGTTTTATCAAAATTTGAGGCAGAAGAATATAGTTTAGATAACTTAGAGCGAAAAATTTCAAGTATTTTCACTGGGTTACTAGTGTAAGATTCCCGGGATACTTTCAATCTGATAGGTGTATGTATATGTTGTGAATTTTTTTAAATTCTGGCCATAGGTATATCAGGTTTATTTTCCCTGCGATATTGAACATGCTGGCGTTTACTTATAAGTTTATCTGCGGTATCAGTAAGAAAAAGATCTAGATCCAGGCGGGCTTTTTCTAGTTTGGTACTGTTGGTAGCATTCGGGGAGGTTTGAAAAGTTTGATGACAGTCATTAAAGGTAGATTCAAGTTTTGCAAACAACAGTTTGTGTTCTCTTTTAAGGTTAGTTGCTTGTTGTATCAGTCTACCCCTAATGACTACCTTGTGCGCCTCCCATAATGTAATAGCAGAGACATCGTCTGTATCATTGGATTTTAGGTAATCAGAAAGTGCTTTTTCAATCTCAACACGATGAGAAGGGTGGGTCAGAATTGAGTCGTTTGTACACCAAGTGGTATCGTGTGATCTAGGAATTGTGGAAGCAATGGTAATGAATACTGCGCAGTGGTCTGTCCATGGAAAAGGAATGATTTTGGATGATATGATTTCTGGTAGCATACTTGACGGGATTAGAATATGATCTATTCGTGAAAAAGAGTTATGCGGATAAGAATAATGAGTGAAGCGACTACTAATAGGGTTCATCTCTCGCCAAGTATCTACCAGGCTATGAGTGGTGAGTAGATGTTGAAAAGTTAGGTTTATTGAGTTTGTGGTAGGTCCAGGGGGAGATTTATCTAAGAACGGGAAAATAGTCGTATTAGAATCCCCACAAATAACAACAGTACCAAACTTATGTACTTCTATAAGTTGAAAAAGGTGGGATAAGAAAGCAGTTGGGCGTTTGTTAGGGGCATAATAAGACACAATAGTAATAGGATTATCAGAAATAAATCCTGTTAGGAGAACATATCGTCCTTCAGGGTCTGTTATTTTGGATACAAGGTTAAACGGAGTGGAACGGTGAAAACCAATGAGAGTTCCGCGCTGTTTAACCGTAGCAGAAGCAGTATAGAATTGTGGATATGATGATGAAAGAAATTTGGGATAAACTTTGTCAGTAAAATGCGTTTCCTGCAAACATATAATATTAGCTTTTTTCATAGCAAAAGAGCGTAAAGCCTTGGTTCGCTTATGTGGAGTATTAAACCCCTGTACATTTAATGACAAGATATTTATAGGAGCCATAAAACAACGAATGCGAATATTATAGCATAACAAGCAGAGTACTCACCGAGAGCCAGGATCACCAACCCGAGAGTCAGGAGGGAATAGCAAAGATTAAAGAAAGAAGCAATAGAATAGAAAAAGAAAAAAGGAGAGGAGAATCGAACAAACCCAATATGAAGACAATTTAGCAGTATATAAAGGCTAAATAATAAGGTGTAGGAGCATCTCAGGAGAGTTTTTAGAACTCTCTGAGAGGGTCCGGCACCACCAATAGAGACCCTCATAACAATGGTAGGAGTCCTTAGGTGGAATAAAGGGCAACAAGAAATTCCTAAGGGATGTATAACAATGGAGGACCACAGGAACTATTCCATTACTATCATGGAAAAATTTCGCTTAAATTGTTACAAAAAAGGAAAAAATAATGTTCAAAAACTTGAGAGGAAAGAAAAACAAAAAAAAGTTATAAAAAAATGAAAAAAAATATTAATAAAAAAATAAATATATATATATTTTTGTAACATAACAGTAGTATGTAGCCATAACTCATTTTAGTCATGAATATGGCCAGTTAATTAACTCTGTCAGCATACTGTGCTGGAGAAAAGTAGCAAGGACAAATAACTAGTCTGGCTTAGATTGTCAGTCCATTGAATCCTCATTGTTTGGTGGTGAATGTTCATATGGACCTCGCTTGTTAAGATTTTGATGGGAAGATGTGGAATAGCTGGGTTTTGGGTCTTTGTTTTTCTGTGTAGAACGAAAAGCTGAGCGCCTATGAGACTGGTCATTTGGTAAGATTGCTTCGGCTAGGCCCATATCAAATAGGGCTGACTTCAAGTCCTCTGAAGAGCGACAAACATATTTTGTTTCCAAATGAGTAAATCTAAGACAAAAAGGAAATCCCCATTGATAGGAAATTTGATTTCTCTGGAGTACCTGGAGTTGAGGTTTAAGTGCACATCTTTTTGCAACCGTTAGTGGGGACAAATCCGTGAAGAGTTGATAGGAATTGCCCTGGAAGCTAAGAGATTCTCTCCCTCTGGCAGCTGTTAGTATCTGTTCTTTGGTTCTGTAAAAGTGCAATTTAGCTATAATATCCCTCGGGGGACCATTTATTTTGCGT
Source organism: Lithobates clamitans (assembly GCA_037952925.1). Lineage (NCBI taxonomy): Eukaryota > Metazoa > Chordata > Amphibia > Anura > Ranidae > Lithobates > Lithobates clamitans. The sequence goes on along the minus strand of JBBGZY010002272.1, from coordinate 254,861 downwards.
GGGGCTAACGCTTTATGCACTCTATCCATTTCGAACCTGTCAATAGGAGTTCCAGGTAATAATTCTTGAAAGAGCGCCGTGATATTAGCCTGCAGGTCTAGAACAGATTCAGGGATTCCCCTGATTCGCAGATTCGATCGACGATCTCTGTTCTCTTGGTCCTCTAAACGATTTTGTAATGTAAGGTTTTCCTCTTTTAGTACCTTCATCTCAGACATGTAGTTCTGTGTAAAATTATCAATTTCATCAACCCTCAGTTCTAAGTCAGCTGTTCTCTGACCTAGTTCTCTAATTTCTTTAGTCAGTTTGTCAGTTATATGATCAGAAGTCTGTTTGAGGGCTTTCTGAAGCATACATTCAAATTTTTTGAAGATGTCAGGCTGTGTAGCAGCTTGTAATTCACAGTATTCATATTCAGACTCAGACTCACCGTTAGCAGCCTGTGTCTTCTGACTGTGAGGTAAAGATTTTCCAGTGTATTCACCGCAGTGCTGACTGTGAGGTAAAGATTTTCCAATGTATTCACCGCTGTGCTGACTGTGAGGTAAAGATTTTCCAATGTATTCACCGCTGTGCTGACTGTGAGGTAAAGATTTTCCAGTGTATTCACCGCAGTGCTGACTGTGAGGTAAAGATTTTCCAGTGTATTCACCACTGTGCTGACTGTGAGGTAAGGATTTTTTTATTGTATTCACCGCAGTGCTGACTGTGAGGTAAAGATTTTACAGTATATTTAGCGCTTTGCTGACTGTGAGGTAAAGATTTTCCAGTGTATTCACCGCTGTGCTGACTGTGAGGTAAAGATTTTCCAGTATATTTACCGCTTTGCTGACTGTGAGGTAAAGATTTTCCAGTGTATTCACCGCTGTGCTGACTGTGAGGTAAAAATTTTCCATTGTATTCACCGCTGTGCTGACTGTGAGGTAAAGATTTTCCAATGTATTCACCGCTGTGCTGACTGTGAGGTAAAGATTTTCCAGTATATTCACCGCTGTGCTGACTGTGAGGTAAAGATTTTTCAGTGTATTCACCGCTGTGTTGACTGTGAGGTAAAGATTTTCCAGTGTATTCACCGCAGTGCTGACTGTGAGGTAAAGATTTTCCAATGTATTCACCGCAGTGCTGACTGTGAGGTAAAGATTTTCCAATGTATTCACCGCTGTGCTGACTGTGAGGTAAAGATTTTTTAGTGTATTCACTGTTGTGCTGACTGTGAGGTAAAGATTTTCCAATGTATTCACCGCTGTGCTGACTGTGAGGTAAAGATTTTCCAGTGTATTCACTGCAGTGCTGACTGTGAGGTAAAGATTTTTTAGTGTATTCACCGTTGTGCTGACTGTGAGGTAAAGATTTTCCAATGTATTCACTGCTGTGCTGACTGTGAGGTAAAGATTTTCCAGTGTATTCACCGCAGTGCTGACTGTGAGGTAAAGATTTTCCAGTGTATTCACCGCTGTGCTGACTGTGAGGTAAAGATTTTCCAGTGTATTCACCGCAGTGCTGACTGTGAGGTAAAGATTTTTCAGTGTATTCACCGCAGAGCTGACTGTGAGGTAAAGATTTTCCAATGTATTCACCGCTGTGCTGACTGTGAGGTAAAGATTTTTCAGTGTATTCACCGCTGTGCTGACTGTGAGGTAAAGATTTTCCAATGTATTCAACGCAGAGCTGACTGTGAGGTAAAGATTTTCCAGTGTATTCACCGCAGTGCTGACTGTGAGGTAAAGATTTTTTAGTATATTCACCGCTGTGCTGACTGTGAGGTAAAGATTTTCCAGTGTATTCACCACAGTGCTGACTGTGAGGTAAAGATTTTCCAGTGTATTCACCGCTGTGCTTACTGTGATGTAAAGATTTTCCAGTGTATTCACCGCTGTGCTAACTGTGAGGTAAAGATATTTTAGTGTATTCACCGCTGTGCTGACTGTGAGGTAAAGATTTTGCAGTGTATTCACCGCAGTGCTGACTGTGAGGTAAAGATTTTCCAGTATATTCACCGCTGTGCTGACTGTGAGGTAAAGATTTTCCAATGTATTCACCGCTGTGCTGACTGTGAGGTAAAGATTTTCCAGTGTATTCATCGCTGTGCTGACTGTGAGGTAAAGATCTTCCAATGTATTCACTGCTGTGCTGACTGTGAGGTAAAGATTTTCCAATGTATTCACCGCTGCACTGACTGTGAGGTAAAGATTTTTTAGTGTATTCACCGCAGTGCTGACTGTGAGGTAAAGATTTTCCAATGTATTCACCGCTGTGCTGACTGTGAGGTAAAGTTTTTCAAATGTATTCACCGCTGTGCTGACTGTGAGGTAAAGATTTTTTAGTGTATTCACCGCAGTGCTGACTGTGAGGTAAAGATTTTTTAGTGTATTCACCGCTGTGCTGACTGTGAGTTAAAGATATTTTAGTGTATTCACCGCTGTGCTGACTGTGAGGTAAAGATTTTTTTATTGTATTCACCGCAGTGCTGACTGTGAGGTAAAGATTTTCCAGTATATTTAGCGCTTTGCTGACTGTGAGGTAAAGATGTTCCAGTGTATTCACCGCTGTGCTGACTGTGAGGTAAAGATTTTCCAGTATATTTACCGCTTTGCTGACTGTGAGGTAAAGATTTTCCAGTGTATTCACCGCTGTGCTGACTGTGAGGTAAAAATTTTCCATTGTATTCACCGCTGTGCTGACTGTGAGGTAAAGATTTTCCAATGTATTCACCGCTGTGCTGACTGTGAGGTAAAGATTTTCCAGTATATTCACCGCTGTGCTGACTGTGAGGTAAAGATTTTCCAGTATATTCACCGCTGTGCTGACTGTGAGGTAAAGATTTTCCAGTGTATTCACCGCTGTGCTGACTGTGAGGTAAAGTTTTTTAGTGTATTCACCGCAGTGCTGACTGTGAGGTAAAGATTTTCCAATGTATTCACCGCTGTGCTGACTGTGAGGTAAAGATTTTCCACTGTATTCACCGCTGTGCTGACTGTGAGGTAAAGATTTTTTAGTGTATTCACCGCTGTGCTGACTGTGAGGTAAAGATTTTTTATTGTATTCACCGCTGTGCTGACTGTGAGGTAAAGATTTTCCAGTATATTCACCGCTGTGCTGACTGTGAGGTAAAGATTTTCCAGTGTATTCACCGCTGTGCTGACTGTGAGGTAAAGATTTTTTAGTGTATTCACCGCTGTGCTGACTGTCAGGTAAAGATTTTTTATTGTATTCACCGCAGTGCTGACTGTGAGGTAAAGATTTTCCAGTGTATTCACCGCTGTGCTGACTGTGAGGTAAAGATTTTCCAGTGTATTCACCGCTGTGCTGATTGTGAGGTAAAGATTTTTTATTGTATTCACCGCTGTGCTGACTGTGAGGTAAAGATTTTCCAGTGTATTCACAGCAGTGCTGACTGAGGTAAAGATTTTCCAGTGTATTCACCGCTGTGCTGACTGTGAGGTAAAGATTTTCCAGTATATTCACCGCTGTGCTGACTGTGAGGTAAAGATTTTTTATTGTATTCACCGCAGTGCTGACTGTGAGGTAAAGATTTTCCAGTGTATTCACCGCAGTGCTGACTGTGAGGTAAAGATTTTCCAGTATATTCACCGCTGTGCTGACTGTGAGGTAAAGATTTTTTAGTGTATTCACCGTTCTGCTGACTGTGAGGTAAAGATTTTCCAATGTATTCACCGCTGTGCTGACTGTGAGATAAAGATTTTTTAGTGTATTCACCGCTGTGCTGACTGTGAGGTAAAGATTTTCCAATGTATTCACCGCAGTGCTGACCGTGAGGTAAAGATTTTCCAGTGTATTCACCGCAGTGCTGACTGTGAGGTAAAGATTTTATAGTGTATTCACCGCTGTGCTGACTGTGAGGTAAAGATTTTTTAGTGTATTCACCACTGTGCTGACTGTGAGGTAAAGATTTTTTAGTGTATTCACCGCTGTGCTGACTGTGAGGTAAAGATTTTACAATGTATTCACCGCTGTGCTGACTGTGAGGTAAAGATTTTCCAGTGTATTCACTGCAGTGCTGACTGTGAGGTAAAGATTTTCCAGTGTATTCACCGCTGTGCTGACTGTGAGATAAAGATTTTCCAGTGTATTCACCGCTGTGCTGACTGTGAGGTAAAGATTTTCCAGTATATTCACCGCTGTGCTGACTGTGAGGTAAAGATATTTTAGTGTATTCACCGCTGTGCTGACTGTGAGGTAATGATTTTCCAGTGTATTCACCGCTGTGCTGACTGTAAGGTAAAGCTATTTTAGTGTATTCACCGCTGTGCTGACTGTGAGGTAAAGATATTTTAGTGTATTCACCGCTGTGCTGACTGTGAGGTAATGATTTTCCAGTGTATTCACCGTTGTGCTGACTGTGAGGTAAAGATTTTTCAGTGTATTCACCGCTGTGCTGACTGTGAGGTAAAGATTTTTTATTGTATTCACCGCTGTGCTGACTGTGAGGTAAAGATTTTTTAGTGTATTCACCGCTGTGCTGACTGTGAGGTAAAGATTTTCCAGTGTATTCACCGCTGTGCTGACTGTGAGGTAAAGATTTTTTAGTGTATTCACCGCTGTGCTGACTGTGAGGTAAAGATTTTATAGTGTATTCACCGCTGTGCTGACTGTGAGGTAAAGATTTTTTAGTGTATTCACCGCTGTGCTGACTGTGAGGTAAAGATTTTTTATTGTATTCACCGCTGTGCTGACTGTGAGGTAAAGATTTTCCAGTATATTCACCGCTGTGCTGACTGTGAGGTAAAGATTTTCCAGTGTATTCACCGCTGTGCTGACTGTGAGGTAAAGATTTTTTAGTGTATTCACCGCTGTGCTGACTGTCAGGTAAAGATTTTTTATTGTATTCACCGCAGTGCTGACTGTGAGGTAAAGATTTTCCAGTGTATTCACCGCTGTGCTGACTGTGAGGTAAAGATTTTCCAGTGTATTCACCGCTGTGCTGATTGTGAGGTAAAGATTTTTTATTGTATTCACCGCTGTGCTGACTGTGAGGTAAAGATTTTCCAGTGTATTCACAGCAGTGCTGACTGAGGTAAAGATTTTCCAGTGTATTCACCGCTGTGCTGACTGTGAGGTAAAGATTTTCCAGTATATTCACCGCTGTGCTGACTGTGAGGTAAAGATTTTTTATTGTATTCACCGCAGTGCTGACTGTGAGGTAAAGATTTTCCAGTGTATTCACCGCAGTGCTGACTGTGAGGTAAAGATTTTCCAGTATATTCACCGCTGTGCTGACTGTGAGGTAAAGATTTTTTAGTGTATTCACCGTTCTGCTGACTGTGAGGTAAAGATTTTCCAATGTATTCACCGCTGTGCTGACTGTGAGATAAAGATTTTTTAGTGTATTCACCGCTGTGCTGACTGTGAGGTAAAGATTTTCCAATGTATTCACCGCAGTGCTGACCGTGAGGTAAAGATTTTCCAGTGTATTCACCGCAGTGCTGACTGTGAGGTAAAGATTTTATAGTGTATTCACCGCTGTGCTGACTGTGAGGTAAAGATTTTTTAGTGTATTCACCACTGTGCTGACTGTGAGGTAAAGATTTTTTAGTGTATTCACCGCTGTGCTGACTGTGAGGTAAAGATTTTACAATGTATTCACCGCTGTGCTGACTGTGAGGTAAAGATTTTCCAGTGTATTCACTGCAGTGCTGACTGTGAGGTAAAGATTTTCCAGTGTATTCACCGCTGTGCTGACTGTGAGATAAAGATTTTCCAGTGTATTCACCGCTGTGCTGACTGTGAGGTAAAGATTTTCCAGTATATTCACCGCTGTGCTGACTGTGAGGTAAAGATATTTTAGTGTATTCACCGCTGTGCTGACTGTGAGGTAATGATTTTCCAGTGTATTCACCGCTGTGCTGACTGTAAGGTAAAGCTATTTTAGTGTATTCACCGCTGTGCTGACTGTGAGGTAAAGATATTTTAGTGTATTCACCGCTGTGCTGACTGTGAGGTAATGATTTTCCAGTGTATTCACCGTTGTGCTGACTGTGAGGTAAAGATTTTTCAGTGTATTCACCGCTGTGCTGACTGTGAGGTAAAGATTTTTTATTGTATTCACCGCTGTGCTGACTGTGAGGTAAAGATTTTTTAATGTATTCACCGCTGTGCTGACTGTGAGGTAAAGATTTTTTATTGTATTCACCGCTGTGCTGACTGTGAGGTAAAGATTTTTTAGTGTATTCACCGCTATGCTGACTGTGAGGTAAAGATTTTCCAGTGTATTCACCGCTGTGCTGACTGTGAGGTAAAGATTTTCCAGTGTATTCACCGCAGTGCTGACTGTGAGGTAAAGATTTTCCAGTGTATTCACCGCAGTGCTGACTGTGAGGTAAAGATTTTCCAGTGTATTCACCACAGTGCTGACTGTGAGGTAAAGATTTTCCAGTGTATTCACTGCTGTGCTGACTATGAGGTAAAGATTTTCCAGTATATTCACCGCTGTGCTGACTGTGAGGTAAAGATTTTCCAATGTATTCACCGCTGTGCTGACTGTGAGGTAAAGATTTTCCAGTGTATTCACCGCAGTGCTGACTGTGAGATAAAGATTTTCCACTGTATTCACCGCTGTGCTGACTGTGAGGTAAAGATTTTTTAGTGTATTCACCGCTGTGCTGACTGTGAGGTAAAGATTTACCAATGTATTCACCGCTGTGCTGACTGTGAGGTAAAGATTTTCCAGTGTATTCACCGCTGTTCTGACTGTGAGGTAAAGATTTTCCAGTGTATTCACCGCAGTGCTGACTGTGAGGTAAAGATTTTTTATTGTATTCACCGCTGTGCTGACTGTGAGGTAAAGATTTTCCAGTATATTCACCGCTGTGCTGACTGTGAGGTAAAGATTTTCCAGTGTATTCACCGCTGTGCTGACAGTGAGGTAAAGATTTTTTAGTGTATTCACCGCTGTGCTGACTGTCAGGTAAAGATTTTTTATTGTATTCACCGCAGTGCTGACTGTGAGGTAAAGATTTTCCAGTGTATTCACCGCTGTGCTGACTGTGAGGTAAAGATTTTCCAGTATATTCACCGCTGTGCTGACTGTGAGGTAAAGATTTTTTAGTGTATTCACCGCAGTGCTGACTGTGAGGTAAAGATTTTCCAGTGTATTCACAGCTGTGCTGACTGTGAGGTAAAGATTTTTTATTGTATTCACCGCAGTGCTGACTGTGAGGTAAAGATTTTCCAGTGTATTCACCGCAGTGCTGACTGTGAGGTAAAGATTTTCCAGTATATTCACCGCTGTGCTGACTGTGAGGTAAAGATTTTTTAGTGTATTCACCGTTCTGCTGACTGTGAGGTAAAGATTTTCCAATGTATTCACCGCTGTGCTGACTGTGAGATAAAGATTTTTTAGTGTATTCACCGCTGTGCTGACTGTGAGGTAAAGATTTTTTAGTGTATTCACCGCTGTGCTGACTGTGAGGTAAAGATTTTTTAGTGTATTCACCGCTGTGCTGACTGTGAGGTAAAGATTTTCCAATGTATTCACCGCTGTGCTGACTGTGAGGTAAAGATTTTCCAGTGTATTCACCGCAGTGCTGACTGTGAGGTAAAGATTTTCCAGTATATTCACCGCAGTGCTGACTGTGAGGTAAAGATTTTTTAGTGTATTCACCGCTGTGCTGACTGTGAGGTAAAGATTTTCCAGTGTATTCACCGCTGTGCTGACTGTGAGGTAAAGATTTTCCAGTGTATTCACCGCTGTGCTGACTGTGAGGTAAAGATTTTCCAGTATATTCACCGCTGTGCTGACTGTGAGGTAAAGATATTTTAGTGTATTCACCGCTGTGCTGACTGTGAGGTAATGATTTTCCAGTGTATTCACCGCTGTGCTGACTGTGAGGTAAAGATTTTCCAGTGTATTCACCGCTGTGCTGACTGTGAGGTAAAGATTTTTTATTGTATTCACCGCTGTGCTGACTGTGAGGTAAAGATTTTTTAATGTATTCACCACAGTGCTGACTGTGAGGTAAAGATTTTTTAGTGTATTCACCGCTATGCTGACTGTGAGGTAAAGATTTTCCAGTGTATTCACCGCTGTGCTGACTGTGAGGTAAAGATTTTCCAGTGTATTCACCGCTGTGCTGACTGTGAGGTAAAGATTTTTTAGTGTATTCACCGCTGTGCTGACTGTGAGGTAAAGATTTTTTAGTGTATTCACCGCTGTGCTGACTGTGAGGTAAAGATTTTTTAGTGTATTCACCGCAGTGCTGACTGTGAGGTAAAGATTTTCCAATGTATTCACCGCAGTGCTGACTGTGAGGTAAAGATTTTTAGTGTATTCACCGCAGTGCTGACTGTGAGGTAAAGATTTTCCAATGTATTCACCGCAGTGCTGACTGTGAGGTAAAGATTTTCCAGTGTATTCACCGCAGTGCTGACTGTGAGGTAAAGATTTTTAGTGTATTCACCGCAGTGCTGACTGTGAGGTAAAGATTTTTTAGTGTATTCACCGCTGTGCTGACTGTGAGGTAAAGATTTTTTAGTGTATTCACCGCTGTGCTGACTGTGAGGTAAAGATTTTTTAGTGTATTCACCGCTGTGCTGACTGTGAGGTAAAGATTTTCCAGTGTATTCACCGCTGTGCTGACTGTGAGGTAAAGATTTTCCAGTGTATTCACCGCTGTGCTGACTGTGAGGTAAAGATTTTCCAGTGTATTCACCGCAGTGCTGACTGTGAGGTAAAGATTTTTTAGTGTATTCACCGCTGTGCTGACTGTGAGGTAAAGATTTTTTAGTGTATTCACCGCTGTGCTGACTGTGAGGTAAAGATTTTTCTGCGTATTCACCGCTGTGCTGACTGTGAGGTAAAGATTTTTAGTGTATTCACCGCTGTGCTGACTGTGAGGTAAAGATTTTTAGTGTATTCACCGCTGTGCTGACTGTGAGGTAAAGATTTTTTAGTGTATTCACCGCTGTGCTGACTGTGAGGTAAAGATTTTTTAGTGTATTCACCGCAGTGCTGACTGTGAGGTAAAGATTTTCCAGTGTATTCACCGCTGTGCTGACTGTGAGGTAAAGATTTTCCAGTGTATTCACCGCAGTGCTGACTGTGAGGTAAAGATTTTTAGTGTATTCACCGCAGTGCTGACTGTGAGGTAAATATTTTCCAGTGTATTCACCGCAGTGCTGACTGTGAGGTAAAGATTTTTAGTGTATTCACCGCAGTGCTGACTGTGAGGTAAAGATTTTTTAGTGTATTCACCGCTGTGCTGACTGTGAGGTAAAGATTTTTTACTGTATTCACCGCAGTGCTGACTGTGAGGTAAAGATTTTTTAGTGTATTCACCGCTGTGCAGACTGTGAGGTAAAGATTTTTTAGTGTATTCACCGCTGTGCAGACTGTGAGGTAAAGATTTTTCTGTGTATTCACCGCAGTGCTGACTGTGAGGTAAAGATTTTTTAGTGTATTCACCGCTGTGCTGACTGTGAGGTAAAGATTTTTTAGTGTATTCACCGCTGTGCTGACTGTGAGGTAAAGATTTTTTAGTGTATTCACCGCTGTGCTGACTGTGAGGTAAAGATTTTCCAGTGTATTCACCGCAGTGCTGACTGTGAGGTAAAGATTTTCCAGTGTATTCACCGCTGTGCTGACTGTGAGGTAAAGATTTTCCAGTGTATTCACCGCAGTGCTGACTGTGAGGTAAAGATTTTCCAGTGTATTCACCGCTGTGCTGACTGTGAGGTAAAGATTTTCCAGTGTATTCACCGCTGTGCTGACTGTGAGGTAAATATTTTTAGTGTATTCACCGCAGTGCTGACTGTGAGGTAAAGATTTTCCAGTGTGTTCACCGCAGTGCTGACTGTGAGGTAAAGATTTTTAGTGTATTCACCGCAGTGCTGACTGTGAGGTAAATATTTTCCAATGTATTCACCGCAGTGCTGACTGTGAGGTAAAGATTTTTAGTGTATTCACCGCAGTGCTGACTGTGAGGTAAAGATTTTTCAGTGTATTCACCGCTGTGCTGACTGTGAGGTAAAGATTTTCCAATGTATTCACCGCTGTGCTGACTGTGAGGTAAAGATTTTTCAGTGTATTCACCGCAGTGGTGCTGACTGTGAGGTAAAGATTTTCCAGTGTATTCACCGCAGTGCTGACTGTGAGGTAAAGATTTTCCAGTGTATTCACCGCAGTGCTGACTGTGAGGTAAAGATTTTCCAGTGTATTCACCGCAGTGCTGACTGTGAGGTAAAGATTTTCCAGTGTATTCACCGCAGTGCTGACTGTGAGGTAAAGATTTTTTAGTGTATTCACCGCAGTGCTGACTGTGAGGTAAAGATTTTCCAGTGTATTCAGGGCTGTGCTGACTGTGAGGTAAAGATTTTTTAGTGTATTCACCGCTGTGCTGACTGTGAGGTAAAGATTTTTAGTGTATTCACCGCAGTGCTGACTGTGAGGTAAAGATTTTCCAATGTATTCACCGCAGTGCTGACTGTGAGGTAAAGATTTTTTAGTGTATTCACCGCAGTGCTGACTGTGAGGTAAAGATTTTTTAGTGTATTCACCGCTGTGCTGACTGTGAGGTAAAGATTTTTAGTGTATTCACCGCAGTGCTGACTGTGAGGTAAAGATTTTCCAATGTATTCACCGCAGTGCTGACTGTGAGGTAAAGATTTTCCAGTGTATTCACCGCAGTGCTGACTGTGAGGTAAAGATTTTCCAGTGTATTCACCGCTGTGCTGACTGTGAGGTAAAGATTTTCCAGTGTATTCACCGCAGTGCTGACTGTGAGGTAAAGATTTTCCAGTGTATTCACCGCTGTGCTGACTGTGAGGTAAAGATTTTTCTGTGTATTCACCACTGTGCTGACTGTGAGGTAAAGATTTTTTAGTGTATTCACCGCAGTGCTGACAAGTAGTGTAGTAGTTGTAGTAATAGTAGTAGTAGTAGTGTAGTAGTAGAAGTAGTAGTGTAGTAGTAGTAGTAGTAGTAGTAGTGTAGTAGTAGTGTAGTAGTAGAAGTAGTAGTGTAGTAGTAGTAGTAGTAGTAGTAGTAGTGTAGTGTAGTAGTAGTGGTGTAGTAGTAGTAGTGTAGTAGTAGTATTAGTAGTAGTGTAGTAGTGTAGTAGTACTGTAGTAGTAGTAGTAGTGTAGTAGTAGTAGTAGTAGTAGTGTAGCAGTAGAGTAGTAGTAGTAGTAGTTGTAGTAGTAGTAGTAGTATAGTAGTAGTATAGTAGTAGTGTAGTAGTGTAGTAGTAGTAGTAGTACTGTAGTAGTAGTAGTGTAGTAGTAGAAGTAGTATAGTAGTGTCGTAGTAGTAGTGTAATAGTAGTAGTAGTGTAGTAGTAGTGTAGTAGTAGTGTAGTAGTTGTGGTAGTAGTAGTAGTGTAGTAGTAGTATAGTAGTAGTGTAGTAGTAGTAGTAGTACTGTAGTAGTAGTAGTGTAGTAGTAGTAGTGTAGTAGTAGAAGTAGTATAGTAGTGTCGTAGTAGTAGTAGTAGTAGTAGTAGTGTAGTGTAGTAGTAGTGGTGTAGTAGTAGTAGTGTAGTAGTAGTATTAGTAGTAGTGTAGTAGTAGTGTAGTAGTACTGTAGTAGTAGTAGTAGTGTAGTAGTAGTAGTAGTAGTAGTGTAGCAGTAGAGTAGTAGTAGTAGTAGTTGTAGTAGTAGTAGTAGTATAGTAGTAGTATAGTAGTAGTGTAGTAGTGTAGTAGTAGTAGTAGTACTGTAGTAGTAGTAGTGTAGTAGTAGAAGTAGTATAGTAGTGTCGTAGTAGTAGTGTAATAGTAGTAGTAGTGTAGTAGTAGTGTAGTAGTAGTGTAGTAGTTGTGGTAGTAGTAGTAGTGTAGTAGTAGTATAGTAGTAGTGTAGTAGTAGTAGTAGTACTGTAGTAGTAGTAGTGTAGTAGTAGTAGTGTAGTAGTAGAAGTAGTATAGTAGTGTCGTAGTAGTAGTGTAATAGTAGTAGTAGTGTAGTAGTGTAGTAGTAGTAGTAGTGTAGAAGTAGTAGTAGTAGTGTAGTAGTAGTAGTAGCAGTAGTGTAGTAGTAGTAGTAGAGTAGTAGTAATAGTAGTAGTAGTAGTAGTAGAGTAGTAGTAGTTATAGTGTAGTAGTAGTAGTAGTAGTAGTAGTAGTGTAGTAGTAGTAGTAGTAGTGTAGTAGTAGTAGTAGTAGTGTAGTAGTGTAGTAGTAGTAGTAGTAGTAGTGTAGTAGTGTAGTAGTAGTGTAGTAGTAGTTGTAGTAGTGTAGTAGTAGAAGTAGTGTAGTAGTAGTAGTAGTAGTAGTAGTAGTGTAGTAGTAGTAGTAGTGTAGTAGTAGTAGTAGTATAGTAGTGTCGTAGTAGTAGTAGTGTAGTAGTAGTAGTGTAGTGTAGTAGTAGTAGTAGTAGTGTAGTAGTAGTAGTAGTAGTGTAGTAGTGTAGTGTAGTAGTAATAATAGTGTAGTAGTAGTGTAGTAGTAGTAGAGTAGTAGTAGTAGTAGTAGTAGTAGTAGTAGTAGTAGTGTAGTAGTAGTAGTGTAGTAGTAGTAGTAGTAGTAGTGTAGTAGTAGTAGTGTAGTAGTGTAGTAATAGTAGTGTAGTAGTTGTGTAGTAGTGTAGTAGTAGTAGTAGTAGTAGTGTAGTAGTAGAAGTCGTAGTGTAGTAGTAGTAGTAGTAGTGTAGTAGTAGTAGTGTAGTAGTAGAAGTCGTAGTGTAGTAGTAGTAGTAGTAGTGTAGTAGTAGTAGTAGTAGTAGTTGTAGTAGTAGTAGTGTAGTAGTAATAGTAGTAGTAGTAGTGTAGTAGTAGTAGTAGTAGTAGTGTAGCAGTAGTGTAGTAGTAGTAGTGTAGTAGTAGTAGTAGTAGTAGTAGTGTAGTAGTAGTATAGTAGTACTGTAGTAGTAGTAGTGTAGTAGTAGTGTAGTAGTAGTGTAGTAGTAGTAGTGTAGTAGTGTAGTAGTGGTAGTAGTGTAGTAGTAGTAGTAGTAGTAGTAGTAGTGTAGTAGTTGTAGTAGTAGTAGTGTAGTAGTAGTATAGTAGTAGTAGTAGTGTAGTAGTAGTGTAGTAGTACTGTAGTAGTAGTGTAGTAGTGTAGTAGTAGTGTAGTAGTAGTAGTGTAGTAGTGTAGTAGTAGTAGTAGTAGTGTAGTAGTGTTGTAGTAGTAGTGTAGTAGTAGTGTAGTAGTGTAGTAGTAGTAGTAGTGTAGTAGTAGTGTAGTAGTAGTAGTGGTAGTAGTAGTAGTAGTGTATTAACTATTTTGACACTTTTTTAGTGAAATGGTAGGGGTAAGTACCCCCTTACCATTTCACACAGGGGGGGGGGCCGGGATCTGGGGGTCCCCTTGTTAAAGGGGGCTTCCAGATTCCGATAAGCCCCCCGCCTGCAGACCCCCACAACCACCGGCCAGGGTTGTGGGGATGAGGCCCTTGTCCTCATCAACATGGGGACAAGGTGTTTTGGGGGGCTACCCCAAAGCACCCTCCCAATGTTGAGGGCATGTGGCCTGGTACGGTTCAGGAGGGGGGGCCGCACTCTCGTCCCCCCCTCTTTTCCTGCGGCCTGCCAGGTTGTGTGCTTGGATAAGGGTCTGGTATGGATTTTTGGGGGAACCCCACGCCGTTTTTTTTTTTTTTTTTGGCGCGGGGTTTCCCTTAAAATCCATACCAGACCTGAAGGGCCTGGTATGGAATTTAGGGGGACTCCCACATCATTTTTTTTTTTTAATTTTGGTTCGGGGTTGCCCTGTGGGGAATTCCCATGCCGTTTTTATCAATGAACTTCTATGTGTATTGTCGGCAATGCAATAGCCGCGGTAGTTTTAAATGAGTTTTTTCCTTCAAAATGTCATTTTGCTGTCAGACTGTTCTAAGCACAGGAAACATGCGCCCCTTTACAGGCATACTATAGACACCCCCAGGTACGAAATTTAAAGGGATATTACACTTTTATTGTTTGACTTTAAGCATTATTAAAATCACTGCTCCTGAAAAAACGGCCGTTTTTAAAAAATTTTTTTGCATTGATTCATGTCCCCTGGGGCAGGACCCGGGTCCCCAAACACTTTTTATGACAATAACTTGCATATAAGCCTTTAAAATTAGCACTTTTGATTTCTCCCATAGACTTTTAAAGGGTGTTCCGCGGCATTCGAATTTGCCGCAAACACCCCAAATTGTTCGCTGTTCGGCGAACTTGCGAACAGCCAATGTTCGAGTCGAACATGAGTTCGACTCGAACTCGAAGCTCATCCCTACTTCCAACACATTATCGGGGACGTTGGCACAAGTGACCTCTAAGTACCTACAGAGTCACCCTGTATATTAGGTACTTCTGTACTAGGATCTCTTTTTTGCTTTACAACATGAGGGCAACTGCCAGTCCCTCGGCACCTGCCTGGGTCACCTTGTGGGTAATCCGGCTCTATCCGTATGACTTGTGTTATTGCAGCCAAATACATCAACTTTGTGTTCCTTTGTCTGTGAAATGTTCTAATGATATGAAGGAGAATTCCTGACACAACGTTCCCTCATCTTATTACATGTCCTTTATTTTCCCCAGATAGGGAGATTATTGTCAGGAACCCTCCCATGTATTATCTGTGTTCTTCTGTATAAGGAATCCTATGACTACGTGTCTCAGTCTCAGCCCCTCCCTGTGTAGGAGTGTACAGAACTGGTTACTTTCATTTCTCTCTTCTGCTCTCAGCGATGGCGTCTGCTGATCTGAGGAAGGAGCTGGAATGTTCCGTCTGTCTGGACTTTTATACAGATCCTGTAACCCTGACATGTGGACACAACTTCTGCCGGGACTGTATTGGTCGTGTGTTGGATACACAGGAGGGGTCTGGAGGTTATTCCTGTCCTGAATGTAAACAAAGCTTCCAGAAATGTCCCGTCCTTCAGAAGAATCTGAAACTACGTAACATAGTGGAGAATTTCCAGTCCACCCATCCAGATCAGGAGGAGTCCGGGGTCTTCTGTACTTACTGTATTCACACTCCTGTACCTGCTGTGATATCCTGTCTGATGTGTGAAGCTTCTCTGTGTGACAATCACCTGAGACTCCACAGCAAGAAACCAGAACACATCTTATGTGACCCCACCACTTCCCTGGAGAACAGGAAATGCTCCGTCCATAAGAAGATCCTGGAGTATTACTGCACTGAGGACTCCACCTGTATCTGTGTGTCCTGCAGTTTGGCTGGAGAACATCGGGGACACCAGGTGGAGACTCTGGATGAGGCCTCTGAGATGAAGAAGAAGAAACTGAGGAATGTTCTGCAGAAACTGATGACAGAGAGAGAGGAGATGGAGAAAAGAGTCCAGAGTCTGCAGGAACACAGGAGGAAAGTACAAGGAAAAGCAGATGATGAAACAAAGAGAATCGCTGCCCTGTTCAGAGACCTCAGGAGACGTCTGGAAGATCTGGAGAAGAGAGTCCTGAGGGAAATCTCCGGGCAGGCAGAGCGGATCTCCGGGATAATCAATGATCTGGTCCAGGATCTGGAAATAAAGAAGGAGAAGCTGTCCAAGAAGATGGGGGACATTGAGGAGCTGTGTAACATGACGGATCCACACTCTGTCCTACAGGAATCAGACACAGGTGACTTGTGTGATACTGAGGATGGAGATGATGAGGACAGAGAGAGACATGATCAACTCCTCCATGATGGAGGGGATCTGGATGTGGGGGGGATCTCACACACATTAGACACAGGTTTATCTGATATCATGTCTGGGGTAAATGTAGAGAAATGTCCAGGCACACATGTCTATCCACATTCTACTACAAAGGGCAAAGGTCATGTCAATGCTGAACCATCCAGGCCACGCCCCCAACCCTCTCCCACCTTACAACCATCCAGGAGACCTCCCCAACCCTCCCCCACCATACCACCATCCAGGCCACGCCCCCAACCGTCCCCCACCATACAACCATCCAGGAGACCTCCCCAACCCTCCTCCACCATACAACCATCCAGGAGACCTCCCCAACCCTCCCCCACCATACAACACTCACTCCTCCAGGCTGGAGGACCAAATATGGGGGCTGTACAGGAAACATCGGGGGTGTCGGGGGTTACAGACATATTACTGGATGTGAGGACAGCTGGTAATAATCTACATATATCAGATGACAGGAAAACTGCATCTTGGTCATCATCACATCAGAATCACCCAGAAACACCAGAGAGGTTTCAGTATCCTCAGGTGATGAGCAGTCAGAGGTTCTCCTCAGGGAGACATTACTGGGAAGTGGATTTCGGGGGGTCATTGTACTGGATAGTCGGGATGTGTTACCCCAGTATAGACAGGAGAGGAGGTCAGTCAGTGATTGGAGATAATAAGAAGTCCTGGAGTTTGGAGGGGTTGTTGAGTAAAAAGTACTCAGTGATACATGACAGTAATAAGACCCCATTACCCGGTGGTGTCTCCAGTAAGAGAGTCAGGATAGATCTGGATTATGAGGCCGGGCAGATCTCCTTTTATGATCTGTGTGACCCGATCCGACATCTCCACACCTTCACCACCACCTTCACTGAGCCCCTCCATGCTGGGGTATGTGTATGGGGGGGAGGGAGAGGGGGAGGTTGTATAAAGATATGTGGGGGGAATCAGAAGTGAGAGATCTGCCCGGAGACATCACAAGGTGGATTATCTGATTGGTGATTGGTGGAATACTCATCCAATAGGAGGAAGCAGAGGACAGGAAACATGAGTGATTTATTTATAAAGCTGCAGGTTCCGGGGCCGTCATCTTCATCCTAAACCTCACTTCACTACCTAGTGTGTCACTGACCAGGAACAAGCATGCAGGAGGTCAGATTGTTCAGCCTTCACTGGCTGCATGCTTGTTCTGGGTCAGTGACACACTACATAGTGTAGCCAGGATCAGGATGACGGCCCTGGGGTCTCCACCATCACTGTCTATCTATAGAAGAAAGGGGTATTTTATCAGCTTTGGATGGAGTGGGGGAGGATTAGAACCTCTTTTAGGTCTTTACTGTGATCCAGGGCTCCATTAGAGATCTTCCCTCACTTCCTGTCTCAGTGACAACACCAGACAGGAAGTGAGGGGAACTCTCCAACAACAACACAGACAGATATAGAAATCCTTTTCTGTAGTAGAGTAGGGGAAGGATTAGAACCCCTGTCAGATCTTTATTTCTGTCTGTGTCCTTGTTGTAGATTTCCCTTCATTTCCTGTCTGATAAAACGTTGTCACCAGGACAGGAAGTGAGGGGAAATCTCTCTAATGGAGCCCCAGATAGCAGTAAAAACCTGACAGGGGTTCTAATCCTCCCCCACTCCATCCAAATCTAGAACAATAGGATTTGTCTAGACACACACTTTAATATCCACAATGAGAATTCCGACATTTCTGTCCTCACAGGTTCCTTTACATGACCAATCCATGGATCTGTGATTGCTCCTCCCCCTCACTGTGATTGGCTGTGATGATTGTCACTATGAATACAGACAGTGCTAGTCTTGTTCCTATTGGTTATTATGTAGAGCACTGGGGGGCCAGATCAGGGTAATGAGCCAATCAGTGCCCACCAGTGCTGCCAATCAGTAAAGGAGAAAAATTATCTGTTTGCAAAATCTTATAACAAACTATGAAAAATGTTTTTTTTCTTCAAAATATTCATTTTTTTATCTGTTTAACAAAAAATAAACCCCCCCAGAGGGGATTCAATAGCAAAAGAAACCTCTATTTGTGTGATAACAATGATAAAAATGTCCTCTGTGTACAGTGTTACATGACCGCGTAATTGTCATTCAAAGTGTAGTAATTGTAGTGTAGTAGTATTATTAGTGTAGTAGTAGTAGTAGTATAATAGTAGTAGTAGTAGTAGTTTAGTAGTAGTAGTAGTAGTAGCAGTGTAGTAGTTTAATAGTAGTAGTATAATAGTAGTAGTAGTAGTAGTTTAGTAGTAGTAGTAGTAGTGTAGTATAATAGTAGTAGTAGTATAATAGTAGTAGTAGTATTGTAGTAGTAGTAGTAGTGTAGTAATATAATAGTAGTGGTGTAGTAGTATTATAATAGTAGTAGTGTAGTAGTAGTAGTAGTAGTAGTAGTATAATAGTTGTAGTACTGTAGTAGTAATAAGTGAAGTTTGTGGCGATAAGTAAAGTCCAGAAATGAATCAATAAGTATATAAATAGTAAATAGAAGGGATCACACACCTGACAAGTAAGTGTGGAGTACAGAATAGACAAATAACAAATCTTCTCTACTCTTCTCTCGATCTCTGGTAAAGTCCAAACATCGATCTACAATCACATCCGGTGTGTATAGAAGGGGCATCAAGTGAAAAGATAAATGACAATCCGAGTCTAATGATAAAATGACATAAAAAAAGAAATGTGAAAAATAAAAATCTGGGAATAAATCTCTTGTTCTCCTGGAGTGTAAAAGGTGAAATTGTAAAGTCCAACAAGTGATAAATTGGAGTGAGGAAGTGTGGCGCTAATGGGTGGTGGGACTCCTGTTACTAAAACAGGTAGAGAAAGTGGTTAGGAGAGAGTGAAAACACCTTTAGTGTAAATGTGTAAAAGTGTTTGTAAGGTATACGTAAAACTATATATTGGGTAATAAACACAATACAAGTGAAAACACGGTGTGTGTTTAAGAATATAAACAACTCAGTGAAAAAGAAAATTAAAAAATTAAAAAACTAGTTAAGAAACAATCAAACATATAAGATACAGCAAATACATATCAATGCAAGGTGAGCTGAGTGTGTTAATCCACAGAATTAAAGTTCAATGGAGGTGGCAGACGGTGGACTCACGGGCCGTAGCGGTGAGTCAAACGAGCCTATACCGTTAAACGGTGTGGGGTAGAGGTGTGTGGGAGAACTTGTAAACCATCTTGTCAGCAGTCCTCATAAGAAGCACCGATTTGGAGTCCGGGGTCCCCAGGGTATGGTTCCGATCACCGGATCACCGTTTCCTCAGAAAACCATCATATGTGCAAATAGGCAAAAAAGGAAAAAAAAAAAAAAACTCCACATAGTGTAAATCCTTGATTAGCAAAGAGCATAAAAGCACTTTATTTAGGGAGTGTACTCCGAAAAAATGTTGTTACAGGCAAGGGGCGGTAAAAACTCGGCCCAAAATAAAATAAAACAGGCATAAAAATAATAAAAACAGGCGCAGTAGGTAGTGGTGAGGTGTAAACATAGAACCCGACGCGTTTCGCCTCCTAAGGCTTCTGCTGGGGCATTTGAGCCAAGATCCAACACATTGGTCGGGTCCTTTCCCAATAACCCTCAGGTTACCTCTTGAGAAGACAGCTCACATCCAGTTACCTGTGGGACTGAATGAGACTATCCCATCTTGCCATTTAAAAGACTTTTGAGTTCCTCTGTATATATATTTTTCCCCTTGGGGATACCGGTGTTCTTTTTCTGGTCTGCCACCTCCATTGAACTTTAATTCTGTGGATTAACACACTCAGCTCACCTTGCATTGATATGTATTTGCTGTATCTTATATGTTTGATTGTTTCTTAACTAGTTTTTTAATTTTTTAATTTTCTTTTTCACTTAGTTGTTTATATTCTTAAACACACACCGTGTTTTCACTTGTATTGTGTTTATTACCCAATATATAGTTTTACGTATACCTTACAAACACTTTTACACATTTACACTAAAGGTGTTTTCACTCTCTCCTAACCACTTTCTCTACCTGTTTTAGTAACAGGAGTCCCACCACCCATTAGCGCCACACTTCCTCACTCCAATTTTCACTTGCAACGGTCATATTGCTGTGTTGGCTGCTTCACTTCCATCCAAGAGCTGGCGCAATTTTTACATTTTTTCCAACAAGTGATAAACACTAATATGAATAAGTTCACATCTAGAAGTTCATGAATTAAATCCGTGTGTAAAAAAAACAACAACTTTCGATGGATGTGAAATTCCTCCAATCACATATATAATATCCGTGGTGCTCCACACGATTCCCCCACCTCTCACCTCAGATGGAGACCCCTACGGGTCCAGTCAAGTCTTCAGTATGGAAAACAGCAGATCCCAGCACAACCATCGATTTCCAACGATTGTCCCAACAATAGAGGATTTTTGGGGGTGACTCCAGGCTTATCCGATGCGGTGAGGACATGAAATAAAAGAGGGGGGGCTCCATCATGTAATAATTCCCAAAATAGTTTTATTAAAACAAAAAATAACTTACAGTTTAAAATCAGATAATCCAGCAAACAGCAGAGAACTTCTGATCTCGGCCATGACCGGAAGTGACGTCACCTGGCTCCTCCCTGACGCGTATCGTCACTGAAGACGTGACTTTATCAAAGGGTAATGGGGTCAGGTGACAAAGGTGTCTATTTATATAGTGGATCCCGCTGTCACATGACAAACAGCTGAGTAGTAAATACATCCTGTAGCTTGTAAGATAACAAACATTCATCTATCATAGTACAAGACTAATATTACAAATAGTAAAATGTAATCCACTAAGGGAACCTAAATACAGAAATATATATAAACACAAAGTAGAATGACCTCTGACCCCTCCTAAACAATGTCAGCAGGAAATGATGTATACAGGTCTCTGCAGACCATGAGAAATTACTAGTGACATCTAGTGGTGAAAATATAAAAGGCGATTCATCAGGACACAATTCATAGAACATCCTCAATAATAATAGGATGAAATGATCCCAATATCAGCAGAAATTCTATCAACGGCTATAACAATATTAATCAGCATAGAAAACCCCCCGAGGGTTAACGCTGCGCTAATAAAAGGAATGAATGAATAATGAAGCATAAAGAAGCCACCAGCACAAAAAAGTCCAATACTAAACTCCAATAATTGAAATAAAATAAAAAAGTGCAGCACTAAAATAATAATATGAAAGAAAAATGATATTAAACAAAATTCTCAGAAAAACAATTATTAAATATGTAAAGGAGCTAGAAAATCGGAAGTGACTAAGGGTGATAGTCCATCAAACATTAACAAAAATAAAAATGAAAAATAAAAAAAAATAAAAAAATGAAGAAATGAATAATAAAGGTAGTGGTGAAAACAAGTCTCACATAGAAAACTAAGGCAGATATCTCTTGTTAAATATATTTATTGAGTTTTCACAGAAGAAGAAATAAAATGATACAATACATGGATACATATCAATCATCAGAAGATCTTTGCAGTATGATAAAAAAGATAAATGTGTGCTAGAACCTTGTAATTCGTTTCTACAGCAAAACAATTTGGAGAGGAAGTTTTGGTGGCTGACCATATATTCGACCAATCTTGTTTATTAAACACTCGATTCATATCTTGTGCCCATTTAGTTGTGTATGAGGGTAGAAACTCACTAGATATCATATTAAGTTGGAAATATAATATTGAGATAAGTCCTCTAATGTGTGGATCACTTATACAAATCCGCTCAAATTGAGTCACTTGATGAAGAGTTGAGCCTGTACTAAGAGGTGGTTCATAAAATGTTTTAATTTGTAAATATCGAAATATTTCAGTTTTAGGTAACCCAAAGGTTTCACATAGTACAGGAAATGTATAAATAGCTTTAGTCGAGGAAAGATTGTATAAACGAGTCAGGTTCGTAGAGGTCCATGCAGAGAATGATTTTGGGAATTTCCAGGCAGGATAAAAGGCTGGATTATTAAGAAATGAAATCACGGGATTATGTGTTGATTGAAGATTATGTGCAAATTTACATTTATCCCATACTGCTAGGGTCTGTTCCATGATAGGATTAGAAAGATGTATTCTATCAGCAGGACAGAGCCAAAACATATTTGCCACTGAGATAGGGTCACTTTCCACCGATTCAATAGCTACCCATAGGGGAGCTTCTACAGAAGTATGATACTTGGGTATAAGTGCTAGCTGTGCAGCGTAGAAATAGGAGGAAAAGTTGGGCAATCCCAAACCACCACTCTATTTATTAACGTAAAGCGTAGATTTAGGTATACGAGGTTTGGTGGTACCCCAAATGAAGGACATAACTCTACGTTGAGTAAGTCTAAGAAAGTAAGATGGTAAAGAAATAGGGAGTACCCTAAATAAATATAAGAATTTCGGCAGGATTGACATCTTTACCGCATTAATCCTTCCTAACCATGACAATGATAGAAGAGCCCATTGTTTCAGGAAGCTGGAAGTTTGTTTAAGGAGGGGTAAGTAATTTGCCGCAAAAAGGTCTTTAAGAGAGATTGTGAGTTTTATTCCTAGGTATGGAAGCTGCTTTGGAACCCAAGTAAAGGGTAAGGAAGTTTGTGCCTGCTGAAGTTCTAATTGAGATAAGGAAATATTTAATGCATTTGATTTTGTTGGATTAACATGTAGTCCTGATATTTGGGCAAAATTATCTAGTGTTTTTAGTAGATTAGGGGTGGATATATTGGGATGAGACAAAAATATGAGAATGTCATCCACAAAGAGACATAATTTATGGTGATAACCACCTAGTTCGATACCTTTAGGATTGGTTCTAATAAGGTGTGCCAGGGGTTCTATTATTAGGGCAAAAAGTAGAGGGGAAAGAGGGCATCCTTGTCTAGTGCCTCTTTTGATATCAATCATTGATGACTTATAGCCTGCATATTTGATATATGCTGTAGGATTATTGTATAAGGAGGAGACCCAGGTTAAAAAATTGTTTCCAAATCCCCATTTACCAAGGACATATTCCATATAAGGCCACGTAACCGAATCAAATGCTTTCCTTATGTCTAAGGATACAAGGCAAGCTGGGATTCGTCTAGTTTTAGCCGCATTAATAAGTAAGAGTGCTCTCCTGATATTATCTCCAGCTTGGCGTTTAGGCATAAAGCCTGTTTGGTCTTTATGGATTAGTAGGCCAATAATATTATTCAGTCTAGTGGCCAAAATTTTAGCAATTAATTTTATATTGAGATTTAGGAGGGATATAGGACAATAATTAGTCCAGGAGGTGGAGTCAGAATGTGGTTTGGGGATCATTGCTATTATAGAGGTGAGAGTCTCTGTTCTAAATGAGTTACCTTTAAGGATCGAATTGAAGGCTTTAGTTAAGACAGGTGTTAAGATTGATGCAAATTGTCTATAATATGTTGCCGAAAATCCATCTGGGCCTGGTCTTTTACGTAATTTTAAAGATTTTATTGCGTTAAGGACTTCAGTATCTGTAATTGGACATTCAAGAAGATCTTTCTGTTGTTGATCAAGGCTAGGAAGCGTGATATTGGAGAACAGTGTGTCTGCTTTAGTTTTATCAAAATTTGAGGCAGAAGAATATAGTTTAGATAACTTAGAGCGAAAAATTTCAAGTATTTTCACTGGGTTACTAGTGTAAGATTCCCAGGATACTTTCAATCTGATAGGCGTATGTATATCTTGTGAATTTTTTAAAATTCTGGCCATAGGTGTATCAGGTTTATTTGCCCTGCGATATTGAACATGCTGGCGTTTACTTATAAGTTTATCTGCGGTATCAGTAAGAAAAAGATCTAGATCCAGGCGGGCTTTTTCTAGTTTGGTACTGTTGGTAGCATTCGGGGAGGTTTGAAAAGTTTGATGACAGTCATTAAAGGTAGATTCAAGTTTTGCAAACAACAGTTTGTGTTCTCTTTTAAGGTTAGTTGCTTGTTGTATCAGTCTACCCCTAATGACTACCTTGTGCGCCTCCCATAATGTAATAGCAGAGACATCGTCTGTATCATTGGATTTTAGGTAATCAGAAAGTGCTTTTTCAATCTCAACACGATGAGAAGGGTGGGTCAGAATTGAATCGTTTATACACCAAGTGGTATCGTGTGATCTAGGAATTGTGGAAGCAATGGTAATGAATACTGCGCAGTGGTCTGTCCATGGAAAAGGAATGATTTTGGATGATATGATTTCTGGTAGCATACTTGACGGGATTAGAATATGATCTATTCGTGAAAAAGAGTTATGCGGATAAGAATAATGAGTGAAGCGCCTACTAATAGGGTTCATCTCTCGCCAAGTATCTACCAGGCTATGAGTGGTGAGTAGATGTTGAAAAGTTAGGTTTATTGAGTTTGTGGTAGGTCCAGGGGGAGATTTATCTAAGAACAGGAAAATAGTCGTATTAGAATCCCCACAAATAACAACAGTACCAAACTTATGTACTTCTATAAGTTGAAAAAGGTGGGATAAGAAAGCAGTTGGGCGTTTGTTAGGGGCATAATAAGACACAATAGTAATAGGATTATCAGAAATCAATCCTGTTAGGAGAACATATCATCCTTCAGGGTCTGTTATTTTGGATACAAGGTTAAACGGAGTGGAACGGTGAAAACCAATGAGAGTTCCGCGCTGTTTAACCGTAGCTGAAGCAGTATAGAATTGTGGATATGATGATGAAAGAAATTTGGGATAAACTTTGTCAGTAAAATGCGTTTCTTGCAAACATATAATATTAGCTTTTTTCATAGCAAAAGAGCGTAAAGCCTTGGTTCGCTTATGTGGAGTATTAAACCCCTGTACATTTAATGACAAGATATTTATAGGAGCCATAAAACAACGAATGCGAATATTATAGCATAACAAGCAGAGTACTCACCGAGAGCCAGGATCACCAACCCGAGAGTCAGGAAGGAATAGCAAAGATTAAAGAAAGAAGCAATAGAATAGAAAAAGAAAAAAGGAGAGGAGAATCGAACAAACCCAATATGAAGACAATTTAGCAGTATATAAAGGCTAAATAATAGGGTGTAGGAGCATCTCAGGAGAGTTTTTAGAACTCTCTGAGAGGGTCCGGGACCACCAATAGAGACCCCCATAACAATGGTAGGAGTCCTTAGGTGGAATAAAGGGCAACAAGAAATTCCTAAGGGATGTATAACATCGGAGGACCACAGGAACTATTCCATTACTATCATGGAAAAATTTCACTTAAATTGTTACAAAAAAAGAAAAAATAAAGTTCAAAAACTTGGCAGGAAAAAGAAACAGAAAAAAGTTAATATAAAAAAAAATATATATATAAAAAAAAATATATAAAAAAATATATATATATTTTTGTAACATAACAGTAGTATGTGGCCATAACTCATTTTAGTCATGAATATGGCCAGTTAATTAACTCTGTCAGCATACTGTGCTGGAAAAAAGTAGCAAGGACAAATAACTAGTCTGGCTTAGATTGTCAGTCCATTGAATCCTCATTGTTTGGTGGTGAATGTTCATATTGACCTCGCTTGTTAAGATTTTGATGGGAAGATGTGGAATAGCTGGGTTTTGGGTCTTTGTTTTGCTGTGTAGAACGAAAAGCTGAGCGCCTATGAGACTGGTCATTTGGTAAGATTGCTTCGGCTAGGCCCATATCAAATAGGGCTGACTTCAAGTCCTCTGAAGAGCAACAAACATATTTTGTTTCCAAATGAGTAAATCTAAGACAAAAAGGAAATCCCCATTGATAGGAAATTTTATTTCTCTGGAGTACCTGGAGTTGAGGTTTAAGTGCACGTCTTTTTGCAACCGTTAGTGGGGACAAATCTGTGAAGAGTTGATAGGTATTGCCCTGGAAGCTAAGAGATTCTCTCCCTCTGGCAGCTGTTAGTATCTGTTCTTTGGTTCTGTAAAAGTGCAATTTAGCTATAATATCCCTCGGGGGGACCATTTATTTTGCGTGGGGCTAACGCTCTATGCACTCTATCCATTTCGAACCTGTCAATAGGGGTTCCAGGTAATAATTCTTGAAAAAACGCCGTGATATTAGCCTGCAGGTCTAGAACAGATTCAGGGATTCCCCTGATTCGCAGATTCGATCGACGATCTCTGTTCTCTTGGTCCTCTAAACGATTTTGTAATGTAAGGTTTTCCTCTTTTAGTACCTTCATCTCAGACATGTAGTTCTGTGTAAAATTATCAATTTCATCAACCCTCAATTCTAAGTCAGCTGTTCTCTGACCTAGTTCTCTAATTTCTTTAGTCAGTTTGTCAGTTATATGATCAGAAGTCTGTTTGAGGGCTTTCTGAAGCATACATTCAAATTTTTTGAAGATGTCAGACTGTGTAGCAGCTTGTAATTCAAAGTATTCATATTCAGACTCAGACTCACCGTTAGCAGCCTGTGTCTTCTGACTGTGAGGTAAAGATTTTCCAGTGTATTCACCGCTGTGCTGACTGTGAGGTAAAGATTTTCCAGTGTATTCACCGCAGTGCTGACTGTGAGGTAAAGATTTTCCAGTGTATTCACCGCTGTGCTGACTGTGAGGTAAAGATTTTCCAGTGTATTCTCCGCAGTGCTGACTGTGAGGTAAAGATTTTCCAGTGTATTCACCGCTGTGCTGACTGTGAGGTAAAGATTTTTCAGTGTATTCTCCGCAGTGCTGACTGTGAGGTAAAGATTTTTTAGTGTATTCACCGCAGTGCTGACTGTGAGGTAAAGATTTTCCAGTGTATTCACCGCTGTGCTGACTGTGAGGTAAAGATTTTTTAGTGTATTCACCGCTGTGCTGACTGTGAGGTAAAGATTTTTTAGTGTATTCACCGCTGTGCTGACTGTGAGGTAAAGATTTTCCAGTGTATTCACCGCTGTGCTGACTGTGAGGTAAAGATTTTCCAGTGTATTCACCGCTGTGCTGACTGTGAGGTAAAGATATTTTAGTGTATTCACCGCTGTACTGACTGTGAGGTAAAGATTTTTAGTGTATTCACCGCTGTGCTGACTGTGAGGTAAAGATTTTTAGTGTATTCATCGCAGTGCTGACTGTGAGGTAAAGATTTTCCAGTATATTCACCGCAGTGCTGACTGTGAGGTAAAGATTTTTTAGTGTATTCACCGCAGTGCTGACTGTGAGGTAAAGATTTTTTAGTGTATTCACCGCAGTGCTGACTGTGAGGTAAAGATTTTTCTGTGTATTCACCGCAGTGCTGACTGTGAGGTAAAGATTTTCCAGTGTATTCACCGCTGTGCTGACTGTGAGGTAAAGATTTTTTAGTGTATTCACCGCTGTGCTGACTGTGAGGTAAAGATATTCCAGTGTATTCACCGCTGTGCTGACTGTGAGGTAAAGATTTTTTAGTGTATTCACCGCAGTGCTGACCGTGAGGTAAAGATTTTCCAGTGTATTCACTGCTGTGCTGACTGTGAGGTAAAGATTTTTTAGTGTATTCACCGCTGTGCTGACTGTGAGGTAAAGATTTTCCAGTGTATTCACCGCAGTGCTGACTGTGAGGTAAAGATTTTTTAGTGTATTCACCGCTGTGCTGACTGTGAGGTAAAGATTTTTTAGTGTATTCACCGCAGTGCTGACTGTGAGGTAAAGATTTTTAGTGTATTCACCGCAGTGCTGACTGTGAGGTAAAGATTTTTCAGTGTATTCACCGCTGTGCTGACTGTGAGGTAAAGATTTTTTAGTGTATTAGTGAACCATCACCCCACCGCCGACGATGTCCCGCAAGAGGATGGGAGAACACAGGCCCAAGAAGCTGACATCCTTCATGTTCCCTCTGGAGGACAGGGACTGGCAAGATGGCGGCGGCCTATCCACAACAAACGAGGCTTATACAGATCTCCCTGATGACCCACAGGGAGAAATAGGACCCTCAGAAGAGAGAGTGTATCCTGCACCAGACACAGGTACCGATCCCCTTACCAGCAGCCCTGCCAAAGCCAGGATGCGGATGGATGCATCATACCCGAGGCCTCCCACTGCCCTAACAGAGCCCCAGGCTTTCACTCCCATGCAATCCGGCCAGGCCCTACACAGCTCTATGGCATCCTTCCCCACATCAGGCCAACCTGTAATTGACACTACTTTAAAAGACATGCTCATGTCTTTACAGACATCACTGATGACAGACTTGTCATCAATGTTCCGTAAAATCTCCACTGACATGCAGCACATGGGGAACAGAGTATCTAACATTGAAAGAGGCATGAGCGAATGCACAACCACAGTAAATGACCTAATTGATGCACACGATGAAATCAAGGAAGAGCAGGAATGGGTCCGCGCCAAGCTGGCCGATTTAGAAGACCGCTCAAGGCGGAATAATGTTAAATTACGCGGGGTCCCGGAAAACATCCCACCAGCAGACCTTCCCAAGTTCGCTAAAGATCTCATTCACACCATCCTACCAGATACATCCCCCAGAGACATCATCATAGACAGGATCCACAGAATAGCGAAACCCTCACATCTGGCAGCCTCAATACCCAGAGATATACTCATGCGTATACACTTTTATCACATAAAAGAAAAACTGATGATTGAAGCCAGATCCAAATCACCACTACCAAGACCGTTTGAGGGTATCCAGATCTTCCCAGATCTATCCAAATACACGCTACAACTCAGGAGAAACCTGAATTCTATCACTAAGGGGCTCAACAACCATAAAATCCTGTATAAATGGAGATACCCGGCAACCCTCCTCATAACCAAGAATGGATCCACCCATACAATTAATGATCTACAAAAAGGCATGCGCCTCCTGTACGAATGGGGCATCATAATAGAAGCACCCAAAAATGAAAATCCACCTCTACAGCAACGTAGATCACCACAATCACGCCGCAACCAAGGAACAAAAGATCTCCCAAACAAAACATGAACCCAAGCCCAGGAGGGCAAACAACACTGTTAACTAAGTTCTCTCTCACTGAACGCTACATTTGTTCGATTGTTTAGTGCAGTCATCTCAGTACGAACTGTTTTTACCCCCATAGCGGCTCAGCTGAAACCAGCCTTTTTCACGCCGCCTTACTATTTTATTTTGTTCTGTTCAAATTTTTACATAACTAAGGGGGAAGAAGGAGAAAGTGTTATACGTTTTCTTGTTGTTTTCTTAATTTCTTCTTCCCTCCCTTTCTCTGCAGTACTACAGGTAACTAAAGTAAACTGAACTGCTACTCTCTACCATAGCATCGAACCCACATCACCAAAGACCACAGCCACCAACAGTTCCACGTCTGCAAGCAACATCAACCACTAATAGGGATGAGCCGAACACCCCCCGGTTCGGTTCGCACCAGAACCCGCGAACGGACCGCAAGTTCGCACGAACGTTAGAACCCCATTGACGTCTATGGGACTCGAACGTTCGAAATCAAAAGTGCTCATTTTAAAGGCTAATTTGCATGGTATTGTCCTAAAAAGGGTTTGGGGACCCGGGTCCTACCCCAGGGGACATGTATCAATGCAAAAAAAACTTTTAAAAACGGCCGTTTTTTCGGGAGCAGTGATTTTAATGATGCTTAAAGTAAAAAAAAAAAAAGTGAAATATTCCTTTAAATATCGTACCTGGGGGGTGTCTATAGTATGCCTGTAAAGTGACGCGTGTTTCCCATGTTTAGAACAGTCCCTGCACCAAATGTCATTTTTAAAGGAAAAAATCTCATTTAAAACTGCTTGCGGGTTTAATGTCATGTCGGGTCATGGCAATATGGATGAAAATCAGTGAGACAAACGGCATGGGTACCCCCCAGTCCATTACCAGGCCCTTTGGGTCTTGTATGGATATTAAGGGGAACCCCGCACCCAAATTAAAATAAGGAAAGGTCCCTATATACTCTGAACAGCAGTATTCAGGCGGTGCAAACAAGACAGGGACTGTAGGTTTGTTGTTAAGTAGAATCTGTTTGTAATTTTGAACATTTTTAATGTGTTTAGCTCCAGCCAAAAAATCTTTTCTAAGCTTTTTGGAAAACATAGGGAAGGGTTATCACCCCTGTGACATTTGTTTTGCGTCTTTCCTCCTCTTCAGAAGATTTCACCTCACTTTTTTGTCCCAATGAAAAATGTTTTTTGAAAATTTGGGTTTTTTTGTGGAACAAGGATTGGAAAGCATCAGTGGAAAGGAGAAATTGTTTTCCCATATTAACTCTTACAGGAGAGAATTTCCCTTCCTTAGGGGTAGATTTCATCTCACTTCCTGTTGTCTCCTTCCGTTTGCAAGTAGGAGTCGTTTGTAAGTTAGATGTTTGAAAGTAGGGTCCTGCCCTATATACTCAGCAGAAATTTGGGCCTTAGGTGTTGCTGTGGCCAAAACACTGTAAGCCCTCACAGGGCCCTGCTGTGAAATATTAGATCAAGAATTGTAATTACATGCCCCTGTTGAACAGGAGCTGAAAAATTAGGCCTTAGGCACTGGTGCTGGTGCCACAACACTGCAACCCCTCACAGACACTCTAGTTGGAACGCAGGAACGAGCCCTGCTGCAAAGTATTGCATCAAAAATTGTAATTACACGCCCCTGTTAGACAGGGGCAGAAAAATTGGGTCTTAGGCACTGGTGCTTGCGCCACAACACTGCAACCCCTCACAGACACTCTAGTTGAAACGCAGGAACAAGCCCTGCTGCAAAGTATTGCATCAAAAATTGTAATTACACGCCCCTGTTAGACAGGGGCTGAAAAATTGGGTCTTAGGCACTGGTGCTGGTGCCACAACACTGCAACCCCTCACAGACACTCTAGTTGGAATGCAGGAACGAGCCCTGCTGCAAAGTATTACATCAAAAATTGTAATTACACGCCCCTGTTAAACAGGGGCTGAAAAATTGTGCCTTAGGCACTGGTGGTGGCGCCCAGAACCAAAAATGTTCTTACAAGCTATCAGCGTGATGATTGAGGAGGAAGAGGATAATTACTCAGGGATAGTCACTCAGCATCAGCATAGGCAGTCTTTGAAGGGATCTGAGATTTCAAAAAAAATTATTCGGTTACATCTGCATCAGGTGCTTGGTAGCTGGTGGTGATCCAAGACTGATTCATTTTTATGAAGGTCAGCCGATCGACCGAGTCGGTGGACAGACGCACCCTGTGATCGGTTACCACGCCTCCAGCAGCACTGAATGTGCGTTCCGAAAGAACGCTGAAAGAACGCTGGATGCAGGACAGGCCAGTAGCTCAATTGCATACTGTGCAAGCTCTGGCCAGTGATCCATCCTCAAGACCCAGTAACCCAGAGGATTTTCGGTGGGAAAGGTGTCCAAGTCTGATCTTGCCCCTAGGTATTCCTGCACCATGTAAAACAGACGCTGGCGATGGTTGCTGGAACCGATCATACCTTGGGGCTGCGGACCAAAAAATTGTCTGAACGCATCGGTCAGACGGCCACCTTCTCCACCGCTCCTTCTTTGACTGACCGAAGCCTCAGCAACACGTTGTCCAGAAACAGGAGTTTGTAACCTCCCAGTCTCTGGGAACGCGTTGCACAGACCTTTCTGCAAGGCCTCCCGAAGATGTTTCATCCTCTGCTCCCTCTGCGATAAGGTCCGCAACCTTACCCTTGTAACGTGGATCAAGGAGGGTTGCCAGCCAGTATTGGTCCTTCTCCTTGATACCACGAATACGAGGATCCTTACGCAGGCTTTGCAGGATCAGGGAGGCCATGCAGCGTAGGTTTGCTGAGGCATTCGGTCCGGAGTCCTCTGGGTCACTAAGGACAACAACGTCCGCAGCCACCTCCTCCCAGCCACGTACAAGTCCATGTGTTCCTTGGGACTGATCCCTTAAAGACTGCTGATGCTGAGTGCCAGGCTCCACCTCCATACTGACACAATCTTCCTCCTCCTCCTCCTCCTCCTCCTCGTCCTCTTCCTGTGTGATCGGCGGGCACGCAGGAACACTGTCTGGATAAAGGGGGCCTTGAGAGCTAAGGAAGTCCTCCTCTTCCTGCCTCTGTTCTGCCTCAAGTGCCCTGTCCATTATTCCACGCAGCGTGTGCTCCAACAGGTGGACAAGGGGGACAGTGTCACTGATGCATGCACTGTCAGTGCTCACCATCCTCGTGGCCTCCTCGAATGGTGACAGGACAGTGCATGCATCCCTGATCATGGCCCACTGGCGTGGGGAAAAAAAACCAAGGTCCCCTGACCCTGTCCTGGTGCCATAGTCGCACAGGTACTCATTGATGGCCCTCTGCTGCGTGTGCAGCCGCTGCAGCATGGCCAACGTCGAGTTCCACCTGGTGGGCATGTCACAGATTAGGCGGTTCTTGGGCAGGTTAAACTCCTTTTGGAGGTCCGTCAGCCGAGCACTGGCATTATATGACCGGCGGAAATGCACAGAGACTTTCCTGGCCTGCCTCAGGACATCCTGTAAGCCCGGGTACCTGCCCAAGAACCGCTGCACCACCAAGTTAAGGACGTGAGCCAAACAGGGCACATGGGTCAGTTGTCCCTGTCGGAGGGCAGAGAGGAGGTTGGTGCCATTGTCGCAAACCACCATTCCTGCCTTAAGTTGGCATGGCGTCAACCACCTCTGAACCTGCCCCTGCAGAGCTGACAGAACCTCTGCCCCAGTGTGGCTCCTGTCCCCCAAGCACACCAGCTCAAGCACCGCATGGCATCTTTTGGCCTGCGTACTTGCGTAGCCCCTTGAACGCCTACGGAGCACCGCTGGTTCCGAGGAAGAGGCCATGGAGGAAGAAGAAGAGGAGGGGGTGGAGGAGAGAGGTGTGTCACAATCAGCATTTTGGAGGCGTGGTGGCGGAACAACCTCCAACACTACTGCACCTTGTCCTGCATCCTTCCCAGCTGCCAGCAGAGTCACCCAATGCGCCGTGAAACTTAAGTAACGTCCCGGTCCATGCCTGCTGGACCATGAGTCAGCGGTAATATGCACCTTACCGCTGACCGCCCTGTCCAGCGAGGCATGGACATTGCCTTCCACATGCCGGTAGAGAGCCGGAATCGCCTTCCGTGAGAAAAAGTGGCGTTTGGGTACCTGCCACTGAGGAACCGCACATTCCACAAACTCACGGAAGGGGGCAGAGTCTACCAACTGAAAAGGCAGCAGTTGAAGTGCTAGCAATTTTGCCAAGCTAGCATTCAACCGCTGGGCATGTGGATGGCTGGGAGCAAACTTCTTTCGGCGGTGCAGCAGCTGGGGCAGGGAAATTTGCCTGGTACAATCTGACGTCGGTGTACCAAAAGCAGATTGCCCACAAGTACTTGGCTGTGACACACCTAATTCTACACCTTCATTCCTCTCACTGCAGGTCGCAGAGAGGACTGAAGGTCTAGTGGGGTTGGAAATCTCAGCTGATGAGGAGCAAGGAGAGATCGTCTTTGTTCTTTGGTGTGGGTCTTTTAGATACGCTTGCCAACGAACTGCATGGCAGGTCAACATATGTCTGGTCAAGCATGTGGTACCCAAGCGGGAGATGTTTTGGCCACGCGAGATACGCTTGAGACATATGTTGCAAATAGCAGCGGTGCGATCTGATGCACTCGTCTCAAAAAAGGCCCACACCAAAGAACTTTTTGAATAACGCGCAGAGACTGCAGCGCCCTGCACATGTGGAGCTTTGGGGTGTGATGCAGTCAATGTGCTGCCCTTAGGCTGGCCCCTGGAGGGCATCCTGCCTAGTTGGTGATGTGCCACCTCCTCCTCCTCCTCCTCCTCCTCCTCCTCTCTCCTATCAGGCACCCACGTTGAGTCAGTGACCTCATCATCCCCTCCCTCCTCATCACTGGAGCAAACCTGGCAGTATGCTGCAGCAGGGGGAGCATGACTGCCAGATTGCTGTCCTTCTTGGGCACCCCCTCTGTCCGTGCTCATGTTACTGCCTTCATTGAGCTCAGTATCATCATCAGAGCCTTCCAAACGCTGGGCATCCTCCTGGAGCATGTACCCAACACTGTGGTCAAACAGTTTGAGGGAATCCTCATGAGGACATGGTGGAGCTAGGGAAGGAGTCACTGATGACATTGAGCTGAGGGAAGAGGCCGCTGCTTTGCCAGACAAAGCACCCTGGGCATGGGTGAGAGAGGATGAGGAGGATGAGGACGGCTTGGTCATCCACTCGACCAAGTCTTCCGCATGTTGCGGCTCAACACGGCCAGCTGCCGAAAAAAAGGCCAAGCGTGTCCCATGGCCACGTGCTGATGAGGATGCACCGTCTCCACGACCAGCACTAGACACAGAGCCTGCTTGCCCTCTCTTATTGGCTTGTGACTGTCTGCCTCTCCTTCTTGGCCTTCCAGACATACTAATGGCCTGTAGCTGCACTAAGCTGGGATAGAACACCTGTAATTTTCTTCAGGTAGCTTTATATACTGTAACCAGACAAGCCTGCCTGTCAGTAGGAAGATAACACGAACGGATCTAGCTGAACACTGTGAGCAGGACGCACTGTACTAAATGTAAATAGTCTAGCTGCCTGACCGTGGTACTAATAGGATCAAAAAGAACACCTGTAATTTTCTTAAGGTAGCTTTATATACTGTAACCAGACAAGCCTGCCTGTCAGTAGGAAGATAACAGGAACGGATCTAGCTGAACACTGTGAGCAGGACACACTGTATTAAATGTAAATAGTCTAGCTGCCTGACCGTGGTACTAATAGGATCAAAAAGAACACCTGTAATTTTCTTAAGGTAGCTTTATATACTGTAACCAGACAAGCCTGCCTGTCAGTAGGAAGATAACAGGAACGGATCTAGCTGAACACTGTGAGCAGGACACACTGTACTAAATGTAAATAGTCTAGCTGCCTGACCGTGGTACTAATAGGATCAAAAAGAACACCTGTAATTTTCTTAAGGTAGCTTTATATACTGTAACCAGACAAGCCTGCCTGTCAGTAGGAAGATAACAGGAACGGATCTAGCTGAACACTGTGAGCAGGACACACTGTACTAAATGTAAATAGTCTAGCTGCCTGACCGTGGTACTAATAGGATCAAAAAGAACACCTGTAATTTTCTTCAGGTAGCTTTATATACTGTAACCAGACAAGCCTGCCTGTCAGTAGGAAGATAACAGGAACGGATCTAGCTGAACACTGTGAGCAGGACGTACTGCACTAAATGTATATAGCAGGAACGGATCTAGCTGAACACTGTGAGCAGGACGCACTGCACTGAATGTAAATAGCAGGAACGGATCTAGCTGAACACTGTGAGCAGGACGCACTGCACTGAATGTAAACAGCAGGAACGGATGTAGCTGAACACTGTGAGCAGGACGCACTGCACTGAATGTAAATAGCAGGAACGGATCTAGCTGAACACTGTGAGCAGGACGCACTGCACTGAATGTAAATAGCAGGAACGGATGTAGCTGAACACTGTGAGCAGGACGCACTGCACTAAATGTAAATACCAGGAACGGATCTAGCTGAACACTGTGAGCAGGACGCACTGCACTGAATGTAAATAGCAGGAACGGATCTAGCTGAACACTGTGAGCAGGACGCACTGCACTGAATGTAAATAGCAGGAACGGATCTAGCTGAACACTGTGAGCAGGACGCACTGCACTGAATGTAAATAGCAGGAACGGATCTAGCTGAACACTGTGAGCAGGACGCACTGCACTGAATGTAAATAGCAGGAACGGATCTAGCTGAACACTGTGAGCAGGACGCACTGCACTGAATGTAAATAGCAGGAACGGATCTAGCTGAACACTGTGAGCAGGACACACTGCACTAAATGTAAATAGTCTAGATAGAAGATAACAGGAACGGATCTAGCTAAACTGAATACAGTGTATATATATATATGCAACACCTGGGATGCATATATATACACAATACACTGTAAGTGCAGCTAACTGACTGACTGTTCTGCCTAATCTATCTAACTCAAATCAAATGACACTGTCTCTCTCTCTCTCTATCTCTCAGCACACCGGAACACACACTACACAGGGCCGCCGTGCAGGCGGCCTTATATAGTGTGGGGTGTGTACTAAATCCCCTGAGCCATAATTGGCCAAAGCCACCCTGGCTTTGGCCAATTACAGCTCTCTCTACTGACGGCGCTGTGATTGGCCAAGCATGCGGGTCATAGTGCATGCTTGGCCAATCATCAGCCAGCAATGCACTGCGATGCCGCAGTGAATTATGGGCCGTGACGCGCCACACGAATTTGGCGCGAACGGCCCATATCGTTCGCAATTCGGCGAACGACCGAACAGCCGATGTTCGAGTCGAACATGGGTTCGACTCGAACACGAAGCTCATCCCTAACCACTAATATAAGAAAAAAAAAAAAAAAAAAATATATATATATATATATATATATATAAAAGAATAATAAAGAAAAGCAACCGGACCATCTAACAGTAAGTAACTATAAAAATCTACACGCCAACATCTAGAAATGCCACTTAACATTCTATCCCTTAATGCCAAGGGCCTAAACCACCCAGCAAAACGTCACTCTCTATGGCTCACAGCAGAGAAAATGCAAAGTGACATTTTATGCATTCAAGAAACACATCTACTGCCCTCTTCCACAACACTTTGCACCAACAGCAAGTTTCCTCAAATCTATCACGCTACCTATTCTACCAAAAAAAGAGGAGTTCTAATAGCGATAAAAAAGGATGTAGAATTCCACCTACTTCAATGTATCTCTGACCCCAATGGGAGATACATAATCCTAATTTGTACCATAAGCAAAACCACATACACAATACTGAATGTGTATGCCCCCAACTCTCAACAAATGAAATTTTTAAGATCTGTCCTTCACAAAGCCAACAAGGTCCTCCAGGGCCACTTACTTATATGTGGAGACTTCAATTTGGTCACAGACATTCATATGGATACAACATCGGCAGCAAAAAGAAGAGAATCCCCTTTGAAGCAATTCCTAGCAACACATGATCTGTTTGATGTTTGGAGATGTTACCATGGCTCTGAAAAAGACTATACTTACTTTTCACCACATCATAAATCATACTCGAGGATCGATATGTTCCTCACAGACAAATGGCTTTTACAAAATATAAGTGCTTCTGTAATCCACACCATAGCATGGTCGGACCACGCTCCAATCACAATTACCATAACAGACACCAATCCCCAGCGGAATACTTTCCTCTGGCGTGCCAACAACTACATAATACAACATCCACAATACTCTCAAACCATCAAAGAACATCTCACTGATTACTTCCATCTTAATGATGGTTCTGTGTCCGATCCTGCTGTGGTGTGGAGTGCACACAAGGCTGTCATCCGGGGTACCTTAATCAAACTAAGCTCTATTAATAAAAAGAAGAGGACGCAGCGTTTAGACAACATTATCTCACAAATTGCCAATATTGAAGCCTTACACAAAAATGACCCACGCCCTACCTACCTGGCCCAACTTATGAACCTGAGACAGGAATTGAGGATGCTCCTCCTCCATTCTTTCGAACACATACAACGTAAAATCAAAGCCAACTCTTACTCCACATCAAACAAAGCGGGTAAAAAATTAGCACAACGCCTCAAAGGGAAAAGATCTAAAACTAAAATCACACACCTAATCCATCCCCACACTAAGGAACCACTGACTAACCCCCAGGATATTGCCAACGCTTTCAGTACCTACTATAGCGATTTATATAATATTAAAAAAGACACCTCAACATTTCATCCCTCAGAAGAAGACATTAATACATTCTTACAGCAAATTACACTCCCTACACTTACAGAATCACAACTATCCTCTCTAAATGAACCTTTCACTGAACCTGAACTCCTAGACTCAATAAACTCACTACCTACAGGGAAAGCTCCTGGACCAGACGGTCTGTCTGGAGAATACTATAAGAAATTCGCCAATCAATTAACCCCATACTTAAAACAACTTTTCAATAACGCTGCCTCCTCTTCACAGTTTAATAAAGAAACACTGAATGCTATTATTATAACACTACCAAAACCAGGTAAAGAACCATCATCCCCTCAAAACTTTCGTCCCATATCATTACTTAACATAGACATTAAAATATACGCCAAAACCATTGCCAAACGTTTAATGAAGTTCATGCCAGATCTCATAAACAAAGACCAGTCAGGATTCATTAAGGGCAGACAAGCACCGGATGCCACAAGACGCATGATAGACTTGATACACTATGCCGAATCCAGCGGAACGCCTTCTCTGCTGCTTTCATTAGATGCAGAGAAGGCGTTCGATAGGGTTCATTGGACCTATCTCCAAAAAGTACTCCAAAAATTCGGTTTCAGAGAACACATACTCAGAGCCATCATGGCATTATACTCCAACCCATCAGCACGAGTATACACAGCAGATATGCTTTCACAACCGTTTGACATATCAAACGGCACACGCCAAGGGTGTCCTTTATCGCCAATTATATTCAACCTAATGATGGAACCCTTGGCGGAACACATTCGCTCCAACCCCCTAATTACAGGCTTAACAGTAGGCAAAATCTCTCACAAGATCAATCTATTCGCGGATGATGTGATTCTGATTCTCACAAATCCAACATCTTCACTAGCAGAAACCCAAAAAATTTTAGAACGGTTCAGACAAGTTTCTTACTACAAAGTGAACACGTCTAAATCACACATCTTAGATCTTAAAATGGACGCCACAACCAAAAATTTATTACAAAACCAATACCCCTTTACATGGTCAGATAAAAACATACCATACCTAGGGATACTTCTTACAAGATCAGTTAAACACCTCTTTTCAACCAATTTTAAACCACTACTTGACAAATTACGAATAGAATGCCAAAAAATAACAAAGATAGAACTATCATGGTCAGGGAGACTCGCAGCATTCAAAATGATCCACCTACCACAAATCCTCTACTTGTTTAGAACCCTCCCCATCCCCATACCAAAATACTTTTTTAAGTCTCTCCAAACAGTACTCAATAAATGCATTTGGAAAAATAAAAAACCTAGAAGCGCACACTCGATACTCATGAAACACAAATCAGCGGGAGGATCAGGCACCATTGATTTTGATGATTACTATCAAGCATCAATACTAGACCAACTTAAAGAGTGGTTTCACACAGAGCCTAATACATTATGGGGAAAAATAGAAAACTCAACACTTATTCGCCCAAATCTGCAATGGTGGTTAATGAGCACTCCCTTAGGTTCACAAATACCGTTAGCATTACCACCCACCATGAAAACAGCAGCCACTGCATGGAAAATCTTAGCCCAATCTAGCCAAACCTACCCTAAAAACCCTCCAATCCCTATCCCTATCGAAGCCCTACACCATCTATCACCAGACTTATTACTATCCAAATGGTCCTATCAGGGAATAAAATCCATCCAAGACCTATTCCAAAACTCAAAACCAAAACCCTTCTCTCTTCTACTACAAGAATATAATATACCCAAAACTGATCTTTTTACATATTTTAGAGTAAAACACTGCCTTGATAAAATACATATCCCACTATACACAATACACCCAAAGGCCTGGCATTTCCTAACTGATCCATCACCAAATACAAAAGGGATATCTATATTCTACAACATTCTACATCAAAAACGGAGATTCACTAAAGCTCCTCCCCACATACATTGGGAAAAGGACTTAGGGCAAATTTACACGGACCACCAATGGCAACAGGCATTACAAACAATATATAAAGCAACTAAATGCTCTGCTCTATGGGAACTAGCCCAAAAAATATCTCTCCGATGGTACATAACCCCAACAAAATTAGCCTTGTTTAATAAAAACGCCCCAAATCTATGTTGGAGATGCAACTCAGCTAAAGGCGATAACATGCACATTTTCTGGCACTGCAATCGCCTCAAAAACTACTGGGAAAGTATCTTCAGAATACTAAGGGACATCACATCACAACATATTCCTCTATCACCCGATTTAGCGATTTTAAACCTAAATATAGACTCCATACCACAAACATTCAGACATGTAATAACACATATTCTAATGGCAGCAAGACTTAGCATAACTAGACTGTGGAAATCTGATAATATTCCTTCAATGGAACACACACTCGAATTAGTAAACACCCATTATAGCTATGAACTAATCATGGCTTCAAGTGCAAACCGGTTAACAAAAGAAAAAAAGCTATGGTTACCATGGGAACAATGGACAGGTGCTGAAAAATTCCTATGACGGAAAATTTCTGAGTAGAAAAAGTTTTCTTGATATAAAACACTATTAACTACACTAGTCTTGATATAGTACCGAGTCAAAACAGTTACTCGATCATTTTCTCATCTTTATATAAAAATTCAGTATAACATAAACTTTGGTTACCCAATTCCATTAAATCTAAACCTTTACCCCTAGGAGACAAAAGAGGTCCCAATGGGGGTCTCCTAGGGGGACAATAATATAATATCACATTATATTATATTATTTTCTAGAATATCCATTTAACTAGTATTTTCATCATACTAGAAATTCAAATATATGCTTCTTATTAACATTTGTTATTTAAGATAAATAAGCACAAATCATTCAAGATATTTTTATGTATTGTCATGCCTATAACACTCTGTACAACGTCTTACAATGTCCACATTGTACTAATTTTCTTTAAAACAATAAAAAATATTGGAACAAAAGATTTTCCAGTGTATTCACCGCAGTGCTGACTGTGAGGTAAAGATTTTTTAGTGTATTCACCGCAGTGCTGACTGTGAGGTAAAGATTTTTAGTGTATTCACCGCAGTGCTGACTGTGAGGTAAAGATTTTTCAGTGTATTCACCGCAGTGCTGACTGTGAGGTAAAGATTTTTTAGTGTATTCACCGCAGTGCTGACTGTGAGGTAAAGATTTTTAGTGTATTCACCGCAGTGCTGACTGTGAGGTAAAGATTTTTCAGTGTATTCACCGCAGTGCTGACTGTGAGGTAAAGATTTTTTAGTGTATTCACCGCAGTGCTGAATGTGAGGTAAAGATTTTCCAGTGTATTCACCGCAGTGCTGACTGTGAGGTAAAGATTTTTCTGTGTATTCACCGCAGTGCTGACTGTGAGGTAAAGATTTTTCTGTGCATTCACCGCTGTGCTGACTGTGAGGTAAAGATTTTTTAGTGTATTCACCGCTGTGCTGACTGTGAGGTAAAGATTTTTTAGTGTATTCACCGCAGTGCTGACTGTGAGGTAAAGATTTTTTAGTGTATTCACCGCTGTGCTGACTGTGAGGTAAAGATTTTCCAGTGTATTCACCGCTGTGCTGACTGTGAGGTAAAGATTTTTTAGTGTATTCACCGCTGTGCTGACTGTGAGGTAAAGATTTTTTAGTGTATTCACCGCTGTGCTGACTGTGAGGTAAAGATTTTTAGTGTATTCACCGCAGTGCTGACTGTGAGGTAAAGATTTTTAGTGTATTCACCGCAGTGCTGACTGTGAGGTAAAGATTTTTCAGTGTATTCACCGCAGTGCTGACTGTGAGGTAAAGATTTTTTAGTGTATTCACCGCAGTGCTGACTGTGAGGTAAAGATTTTTAGTGTATTCACCGCAGTGCTGACTGTGAGGTAAAGATTTTTCAGTGTATTCACCGCAGTGCTGACTGTGAGGTAAAGATTTTTTAGTGTATTCACCGCAGTGCTGAATGTGAGGTAAAGATTTTCCAGTGTATTCACCGCAGTGCTGACTGTGAGGTAAAGATTTTTCTGTGTATTCACCGCAGTGCTGACTGTGAGGTAAAGATTTTTCTGTGCATTCACCGCTGTGCTGACTGTGAGGTAAAGATTTTTCAGTGTATTCACCGCTGTGCTGACTGTGAGGTAAAGATTTTTTAGTGCATTCACCGCTGTGCTGACTGTGAGGTAAAGATTTTTTAGTGTATTCACCGCTGTGCTGACTGTGAGGTAAAGATTTTTTAGTGTATTCACCGCAGTGCTGACTGTGAGGTAAAGATTTTTTAGTGTATTCACCGCTGTGCTGACTGTGAGGTAAAGATTTTCCAGTGTATTCACCGCTGTGCTGACTGTGAGGTAAAGATTTTTTAGTGTATTCACCGCTGTGCTGACTGTGAGGTAAAGATTTTTAGTGTATTCACCGCAGTGCTGACTGTGAGGTAAAGATTTTTAGTGTATTCACCGCAGTGCTGACTGTGAGGTAAAGATTTTTTAGTGTATTCACCGCAGTGCTGACTGTGAGGTAAAGATTTTTAGTGTATTCACCGCAGTGCTGACTGTGAGGTAAAGATTTTTCAGTGTATTCACCGCAGTGCTGACTGTGAGGTAAAGATTTTTTAGTGTATTCACCGCAGTGCTGAATGTGAGGTAAAGATTTTCCAGTGTATTCACCGCAGTGCTGACTGTGAGGTAAAGATTTTTCTGTGTATTCACCGCAGTGCTGACTGTGAGGTAAAGATTTTTCTGTGCATTCACCGCTGTGCTGACTGTGAGGTAAAGATTTTTCAGTGTATTCACCGCTGTGCTGACTGTGAGGTAAAGATTTTTTAGTGTTTTCACCGCAGTGCTGACTGTGAGGTAAAGATTTTCCAGTGTATTCACCGCTGTGCTGACTGTGAGGTAAAGATTTTCCAGTGTATTCACCGCTGTGCTGACTGTGAGGTAAAGATTTTTTAGTGTATTCACCGCAGTGCTGACTGTGAGGTAAAGATTTTCCAGTGTATTCACCGCAGTGCTGACTGTGAGGCAGGGCCGGACTGGCCAACCGGGATACCGGGATATCCCCCGGTGGGCCGGTGGTCTGGCTACCCCTGCTGCGGCCGCCGGCCGCTGTGAGGGCAGCGGCGCCTGAAAGAAAAATGGCTGCGGGGGCCGGGCCGACGTGCAACTGCGCAGGCGCCAGCGCTGTTCCGAGGTTGGCCGTGCTCGGGAAAACCCGTACACGCTCGGCAATTTTCGGAAGTGCGGGCGCATGCGCAGTGACACGATGGCGCCGAGCGGCGCCATTTTCAAAAGTAAAGCGGCTGCAGCGCTCAGTGTCTGGCGGCCTGTGCCTCTTCCTGCGTCCCCCCACAGCCTCTGACCTCCTGCCCGCCCCCCCCTGCAGCCTCCGATCACCTGTCCCCCCCCTGCAGCCTCTGACCACCTGTCCCCCCCCTGCAGCCTCTGACCACCTGTCCTCCCCCTGCAGCCTCTGACCACCTGTCCCCCCCCTGCAGCCTCTGACCACCTGCCCCCCCCTGCAGCCTCTGACCACCTGTCCCCCCCCTGCAGCCTCTGACCACCTGCCCCCCCCTGCAGCCTCTGACCACCTGTCCCCCCCCTGCAGCCTCTGACCACCTGTCCCCCCCCTGCAGCCTCTGACCACCTGTCCCCCCCCTGCAGCCTCTGACCACCTGTCCCCCCCTGCAGCCTCTGACCACCTGTCCCCCCCCTGCAGCCTCTGACCACCTGTCCCCCCCCTGCAGCCTCTGACCACCTGTCCCCCCCCTGCAGCCTCTGACCACCTGTCCCCCCCCTGCAGCCTCTGACCACCTGTCCCCCCCCTGCAGCCTCTGACCACCTGTCCCCCCCCCTGCAGCCTCTGACCTCCTGTCCCCCCCGCAAGCCTCTGACCTCCTGTCCCCCCCGCAAGCCTCTGACCTCCTGCCCCCCCCCTGCAGCCTCTGACCACCTGTCCCCCCCTGCAGCCTCTGACCTCCTACCCCCCCCTGCAGCCTCTGACCTCCTACCCCCCCCTGCAGCCTCTGACCTCCTACCCCCCCTGCAGCCTCTGACCTCCTGTCTCCCCCCTGCAGCCTCTGACCTCCTACCCCCCCCTGCAGCCTCTGACCTCCTACCCCCCCTGCCGCCTCTGACCTCCTGCCCCCCCCCTGCAGCCTCCGATCACCTGTCCCCCCCCTGCAGCCTCTGACCACCTGTCCCCCCCTGCAGCCTCTGACCTCCTGTCTCCCCCCTGCAGCCTCTGACCTCCTACCCCCCCCCTGCAACCTCTGACCTCCTACCCCCCCCTGCAACCTCTGACCTCCTGCCCCCCCCTGCAGCCTCTGACCACCTGTCCCCCCCTGCAGCCTCTGACCTCCTGTCTCCCCCCTGAAGCCTCTGACCTCCTGCCCCCCCCTGCAGCCTCTGACCTCCTGCCCCCCCGCAGCCTCTGACCTCCTACCCCCC
Organism: Lithobates clamitans; assembly: GCA_037952925.1. NCBI lineage: Eukaryota > Metazoa > Chordata > Amphibia > Anura > Ranidae > Lithobates > Lithobates clamitans. The sequence goes on along the minus strand of JBBGZY010002272.1, from coordinate 211,170 downwards.
CCTGCAGCCTCTGACCTCCTGTCTCCCCCCTGCAGCCTCTGACCTCCTGTCTCCCCCCTGCAGCCTCTGACCTCCTGTCTCCCCCTGCAGCCTCTGACCACCTGTCCCCCCCTGCAGCCTCTGACCACCTGTCCCCCCCCTGCAGCCTCTGACCACCTGTCCCCCCCCTGCAGCCTCTGACCACCTGTCCCCCCCCTGCAGCCTCTGACCACCTGTCCCCCCCTGCAGCCTCTGACCACCTGTCCCCCCCCTGCAGCCTCTGACCACCTGTCCCCCCCCTGCAGCCTCTGACCACCTGTCCCCCCCCTGCAGCCTCTGACCACCTGTCCCCCCCTGCAGCCTCTGACCACCTGTCCCCCCCCCTGCAGCCTCTGACCTCCTGTCCCCCCCGCAAGCCTCTGACCTCCTGTCCCCCCCGCAAGCCTCTGACCTCCTGCCCCCCCCCTGCAGCCTCTGACCACCTGTCCCCCCCTGCAGCCTCTGACCTCCTACCCCCCCCTGCAGCCTCTGACCTCCTACCCCCCCTGCAGCCTCTGACCTCCTGTCTCCCCCCTGCAGCCTCTGACCTCCTACCCCCCCCTGCAGCCTCTGACCTCCTACCCCCCCTGCCGCCTCTGACCTCCTGCCCCCCCCCTGCAGCCTCCGATCACCTGTCCCCCCCCTGCAGCCTCTGACCACCTGTCCCCCCCTGCAGCCTCTGACCTCCTGTCTCCCCCCTGCAGCCTCTGACCTCCTACCCCCCCCTGCAACCTCTGACCTCCTACCCCCCCCTGCAACCTCTGACCTCCTGCCCCCCCCTGCAGCCTCTGACCACCTGTCCCCCCCTGCAGCCTCTGACCTCCTGTCTCCCCCCTGAAGCCTCTGACCTCCTGCCCCCCCCTGCAGCCTCTGACCTCCTGCCCCCCCGCAGCCTCTGACCTCCTACCCCCCCCTGCAGCCTCTGACCTCCTGTCTCCCCCCTGCAGCCTCTGACCTCCTGTCTCCCCCCTGCAGCCTCTGACCTCCTGTCTCCCCCCTGCAGCCTCTGACCACCTGTCCCCCCCTGCAGCCTCTGACCACCTGTCCCCCCCTGCAGCCTCTGACCTCTTCTCGTCCCCTCCTCAGCCTCTGACCTCTTCTCGTCCCCTCCGCAGCCTCTGACCTCCTGTCCCCCCTGCAGCCTCTGACCTCCTGTCCCCCCTGCAGCCTCTGGCCTCCTGTCCCCCCTGCAGCCTCTGACCTCCTGTCCCCCCTGCAGCCTCTGACCTCCTGTCCCCCCTGCAGCCTCTGACCACCTGTCCCCCCCTGCAGCCTCTGACCACCTGTCCCCCCTGCAGCCTCTGACCACCTGTCCCCCCTGCAGCCTCTGACCACCTGTCCCCCCTGCAGCCTCTGACCACCTGTCCCCCCTGCAGCCTCTGACCACCTGTCCCCCCTGCAGCCTCTGACCACCTGTCCCCCCTGCAGCCTCTGACCTCCTGTTCGCACCCCCCTGCAGCCTCTGACCTCCTGTCATCCCCTCCTCAGCCTCTGACCTCTTCTCGTCCCCTCCTCAGCCTCTGACCTCTTCTCGTCCCCTCCTCAGCCTCTGACCTCGTGTCGTCCCCTCCTCAGCCTCTGACCTCGTGTCGTCCCCTCCTCAGCCTCTGACCTCGTGTCGTCCCCTCCTCAGCCTCTGACCTCGTGTCGTCCCCTCCTCAGCCTCTGACCTCGTGTCGTCCCCTCCTCAGCCTCTGACCTCGTGTCGTCCCCCCCTCAGCCTCTGACCTCGTGTCGTCCCCTCCTCAGCCTCTGACCTCGTGTCGTCCCCCCTGCAGCCTCTGACCTCGTGTCGTCCCCCCTGCAGCCTCTGACCTCGTGTCGTCCCCTCCTCAGCCTCTGACCTCGTGTCGTCCCCTCCTCAGCCTCTGACCTCGTGTCGTCCCCTCCTCAGCCTCTGACCTCGTGTCGTCCCCTCCTCAGCCTCTGACCTCGTGTCGTCCCCTCCTCAGCCTCTGACCTCGTGTCGTCCCCTCCTCAGCCTCTGACCTCGTGTCGTCCCCTCCTCAGCCTCTGACCTCGTGTCGTCCCCTCCTCAGCCTCTGACCTCGTGTCGTCCCCTCCTCAGCCTCTGACCTCGTGTCGTCCCCTCCTCAGCCTCTGACCTCGTGTCGTCCCCTCCTCAGCCTCTGACCTCGTGTCGTCCCCTCCTCAGCCTCTGACCTCGTGTCGTCCCCTCCTCAGCCTCTGACCTCTTCTGTGGTCCCCTCCTCAGCCTCTGACCTCCTGTGGTCCCCTCCTCAGCCTCTGACCTCCTGTCGTCCCCTCCTCAGCCTCTGACCTCCTGTCGTCCCCTCCTCAGCCTCTGACCTCCTGTCGTCCCCTCCTCAGCCTCTGACCTCCTGTCGTCCCCTCCTCAGCCTCTGACCTCCTGTCGTCCCCTCCTCAGCCTCTGACCTCCTGTCGTCCCCTCCTCAGCCTCTGACCTCCTGTCGTCCCCTCCTCAGCCTCTGACCTCCTGTCGTCCCCTCCTCAGCCTCTGACCTCTTCTGTGGTCCCCTCCGCAGCCTCTGACCTCTTCTGTGGTCCCCTCCGCAGCCTCTGACCACCCCTGCATCATCCGCAGCCTCTGACCACCCCTGCATCATCCGCAGCCTCTGACCACCCCTGCATCATCCGCAGCCTCTGACCACCCCTGCATCATCCGCAGCCTCTGACCTCCCCTGCATCATCCGCAGCCTCTGACCTCCCCTGCATCATCCGCAGCCTCTGACCTCCCATGTACCATGCGCAGCCTCTGACCTCTCCTGTACCATGCGCAGCCTCTGACCTCTCCTGTACCATCCGCAGCCTCTGACCTCTCCTGTACCATGCGCAGCCTCTGACCTCTCCTGTACCATGCGCAGCCTCTGACCTCTCCTGTACCATGCGCAGCCTCTGACCTCTCCTGTACCATGCGCAGCCTCTGACCTCTCCTGTACCATGCGCAGCCTCTGACCTCTCCTGTACCATGCGCAGCCTCTGACCTCTCCTGTACCATGCGCAGCCTCTGACCTCTCCTGTACCATGCGCAGCCTCTGACCATCTTCTGTACCATGCGCAGCCTCTGACCTCTCCTGTACCATGCGCAGCCTCTGACCTCTCCTGTACCATGCGCAGCCTCTGACCTCTCCTGTACCATGCGCAGCCTCTGACCTCTCCTGTACCACGCGCAGCCTCTGACCTCTCCTGTACCATCCGCAGCCTCTGACCTCTCCTGTCTTATATCACGTCTGCAGTCTGGAGCGGAGTCAACAGTGGGAGTGCCTCAGGGATGAGGGTCATGGGAGAAGTCAGACATGTATAGACTATGGAGAGGAAACTATGGGATAAAACCAGAGCCACCGAGCTGGAGCCGGCTGACTGAGCCCTGTACGGTGCACCTGAGAGGAGGTCAGTGACAGCGCCGCCAGGCCTACCTGAGAGGGGGGGGGTCAATACAATATTGTAAGGGGGCACTGATATATAGGTTTCCCCCTATATCAGTAAACCCCCGTACCTTAGTGTTTTCTTTCTGCGGAAGGTGGTCTCTGGTCACCAGAGTCCTCCCCACATTCCCAGAGTTCCCCTTTACATCATAGTCTGCAGGATTCCACCTTACAGTGCAAGGGGGGACTCTGATGTAAAGGGCAATGCTGCAGACCCTGATGTAAGTGAGAACTCTGATGTAAAGGGGAAAGCAATGGACTCTGATATAAGTGGGGTCTCTGGTCACCAGTGCCCCCCTTTTATATCAGAGTTCCCGCTTAGATCATGATCTGCAATGTTCCCCTTTATGTCAGAGTTCCCTTGCACTGTAAAGGGGAATCCTCCTGATATATGGGGGGGCTCTGTGTTGGGTTATATTAATCTGACCTTCATGTAAGAGGAGAAATATGGTTTTTGACTTTTGTTTAACTTAACACATTGCTAATAGCAGTTTATAGCTTAAATATTGATATTTGCACTGAAACCTGCCATTTACGGCACCTTTTTTTTGCAGTATCAGTAAAAAATGTGCCAGTAAATGCCGTGATTTTTGCCAGTAAAAAAATAAAAATTGCTGCTGTTTGTAAATTGCATGTCTCTCTTATCTATAGATAATACACTCTTCAAATGTGCTTTAAAATGCATGGTTTTCCCTTTTGTGAACAAAAAAAATAATGACGTTATGCAGTTGGGCTGGTATAAAAATGCTATGGGGCTGGTATGAAATTATTTCCAGGGCTGGTTTTTATTCCCAGTCCGGCCCTGCTGTGAGGTAAAGATTTTTCTGTGTATTCACCGCTGTGCTGACTGTGAGATAAAGATTTTCCAATGTATTCACCGCAGTGCTGACTGTGAGGTAAAGATTTTTCTGTGTATTCACCGCTGTGCTGACTGTGAGATAAAGATTTTCCAATGTATTCACCGCAGTGCAGACTGTGAGGTAAAGATTTTTCAGTGTATTCACCGCTGTGCTGACTGTGAGGTAAAGATTTTTCTGTGTATTCACCGCTGTGCTGACTGTGAGGTAAAGATTTTTCATTGTATTCACCGCAGTGCTGACTGTGAGGTAAATATTTTCCAGTGTATTCTCCGCTGTGCTGACTGTGAGGTAAAGATTTTTTAGTGTATTCACCGCAGTGCTGAAAGTGAGGTAAAGATTTTCCAGTGTATTCACCGCAGTGCTGAATGTGAGGTAAAGATTTTTCAGTGTATTCACCGCAGTGCTGACTGTGAGGTAAAGATTTTCCAGTGTATTCACCGCAGTGCTGACTGTGAGGTAAGGATTTTTTGAGTGTATTCACCGCAGTGCTGAATGTGAGGTAAAGATTTTTCTGTGTATTCACCGCAGTGCTGACTGTGAGGTAAAGATTTTCCAATGTATTCAACGCTGTGCTGACTGTGAGGTAAAGATTTTTTAGTGTATTCACCGCAGTGCTGACTGTGAGGTAAAGATTTTTAGTGTATTCACCGCAGTGCAGACTGTGAGGTAAAGATTTTCCAATGTATTCACCGCTGTGCTGACTGTAAGGTAAAGATTTTTTAGTGTATTCACCGCAGTGCAGACTGTGAGGTAAAGATTTTCCAATGTATTCACCGCTGTGCTGACTGTGAGGTAAAGATTTTTTAGTGTATTCACCGCTGTGCTGACTGTGAGGTAAAGTTTTTTAGTGTATTCACCGCAGTGCTGACAGTGAGGTAAAGATTTTCCAGTGTATTCACCGCAGTGCTGACTGTGAGGTAAAGATTTTCCAGTGTATTCACCACTGTGCTGACTGTGAGGTAAAGATTTTTTAGTGTATTCACCGCAGTGCTGACTGTGAGGTAAAGATTTTCCAGTGTATTCACCGCAGTGCTGACTGTGAGGTAAAGATTTTCCAGTGTATTCACCGCTGTGCTGACTGTGAGGTAAAGATTTTTCTGTGTATTCACCGCTGTGCTGACTGTGAGATAAAGATTTTCCAATGTATTCACCGCAGTGCTGACTGTGAGGTAAAGATTTTTCTGTGTATTCACCGCTGTGCTGACTGTGAGATAAAGATTTTCCAATGTATTCACCGCAGTGCAGACTGTGAGGTAAAGATTTTTCAGTGTATTCACCGCTGTGCTGACTGTGAGGTAAAGATTTTTCTGTGTATTCACCGCTGTGCTGACTGTGAGGTAAAGATTTTTCATTGTATTCACCGCAGTGCTGACTGTGAGGTAAATATTTTCCAGTGTATTCTCCGCTGTGCTGACTGTGAGGTAAAGATTTTTTAGTGTATTCACCGCAGTGCTGAAAGTGAGGTAAAGATTTTCCAGTGTATTCACCGCAGTGCTGAATGTGAGGTAAAGATTTTTCAGTGTATTCACCGCAGTGCTGACTGTGAGGTAAAGATTTTCCAGTGTATTCACCGCAGTGCTGACTGTGAGGTAAGGATTTTTTGAGTGTATTCACCGCAGTGCTGAATGTGAGGTAAAGATTTTTCTGTGTATTCACCGCAGTGCTGACTGTGAGGTAAAGATTTTCCAATGTATTCAACGCTGTGCTGACTGTGAGGTAAAGATTTTTTAGTGTATTCACCGCAGTGCTGACTGTGAGGTAAAGATTTTTAGTGTATTCACCGCAGTGCAGACTGTGAGGTAAAGATTTTCCAATGTATTCACCGCTGTGCTGACTGTAAGGTAAAGATTTTTTAGTGTATTCACCGCAGTGCAGACTGTGAGGTAAAGATTTTCCAATGTATTCACCGCTGTGCTGACTGTGAGGTAAAGATTTTTTAGTGTATTCACCGCTGTGCTGACTGTGAGGTAAAGTTTTTTAGTGTATTCACCGCAGTGCTGACAGTGAGGTAAAGATTTTCCAGTGTATTCACCGCAGTGCTGACTGTGAGGTAAAGATTTTCCAGTGTATTCACCACTGTGCTGACTGTGAGGTAAAGATTTTTTAGTGTATTCACCGCAGTGCTGACTGTGAGGTAAAGATTTTCCAGTGTATTCACCGCAGTGCTGACTGTGAGGTAAAGATTTTCCAGTGTATTCACCGCAGTGCTGACTGTGAGGTAAAGATTTTTAGTGTATTCACCGCTGTGCTGACTGTGAGGTAAAGATTTTCCAGTGTATTCACCGCAGTGCTGACTGTGAGGTAAAGATTTTTTAGTGTATTCACCGCTGTGCTGACTGTGAGGTAAAGATTTTTCTGTGTATTCACCGCTGTGCTGACTGTGAGGTAAAGATTTTTCTGTGTATTCACCGCTGTGCTGACTGTGAGGTAAATATTTTTCATTGTATTCACCGCTGTGCTGACTGTGAGGTAAATATTTTCCAGTGTATTCACCGCTGTGCTGACTGTGAGGTAAAGATTTTTTAGTGTATTCACCGCTGTGCTGACTGTGAGGTAAATATTTTCCAGTGTATTCTCCGCAGTGCTGACTGTGAGGTAAAGATTTTTTAGTGTATTCACCGCAGTGCTGAAAGTGAGGTAAAGATTTTTCTGTGTATTCACCGCTGTGCTGACTGTGAGGTAAAGATTTTTTAGTGTATTCACCGCTGTGCTGACTGTGAGGTAAAGATTTTTAGTGTATTCACCGCAGTGCTGACTGTGAGGTAAAGATTTTTTAGTGTATTCACCACTGTGCTGACTGTGAGGTAAAGATTTTTCTGTGTATTCACCGCAGTGCTGACTGTGAGGTAAAGATTTTCCAGTGTATTCACCGCAGTGCTGACTGTGAAGTAAAGATTTTCCAGTGTATTCACCGCTGTGCTGACTGTGAGGTAAAGATTTTCCAGTGTATTCACCGCTGTGCTGACTGTGAGGTAAAGATTTTTCAGTGTATTCACCGCTGTGCTGACTGTGAGGTAAAGATTTTTTACTGTATTCACCGCTGTGCTGACTGAGGTAAAGATTTTTAGTGTATTCACCGCTGTGCTGACCGTGAGGTAAAGATTTTTTAGTGTATTCACCGCTGTGCTGACTGTGAGGTAAAGATTTTTAGTGTATTCACCGCTGTGCTGACTGTGAGGTAAAGATTTTTTAGTGTATTCACCCCAGTGCTGACTGTGAGGTAAAGATTTTTCATTGTATTCACCGCTGTGCTGACTGTGAGGTAAAGATTTTCCAGTGTATTCACCGCAGTGCTGACCGTGAGGTAAAGATTTTCCAGTGTATTCACCGCAGTGCTGACTGTGAGGTAAAGATTTTTTAGTGTATTCACCGCAGTGCTGACTGTGAGGTAAAGATTTTCCAGTGTATTCACCGCTGTGCTGACTGTGAGGTAAAGATTTTTTAGTGTATTCACCGCTGTGCTGACTGTGAGGTAAAGATTTTTTAGTGTATTCACCGCAGTGCTGACTGTGAGGTAAAGATTTTTTAGTGTATTCACCGCTGTGCTGACCGTGAGGTAAAGATTTTTCTGTGTATTCACCGCAGTGCTGACTGTGAGGTAAAGATTTTTCTGTGTATTCACCGCAGTGCTGACTGTGAGGTAAAGATTTTTTAGTGTATTCACCGCAGTGCTGACTGTGAGTCAAAGATTTTCCAGTGTATTCACCGCAGTGCTGACCGTGAGGTAAAGATTTTTTAGTGTATTCACCGCTGTGCTGACTGTGAGGTAAAGATTTTTTAGTGTATTCACCGCAGTGCTGACTGTGAGGTAAAGATTTTCCAGTGTATTCACCGCTGTGCTGACTGCGAGGTAAAGATTTTTCTGTGTATTCACCGCAGTGCTGACTGTGAGGTAAAGATTTTTCTGTGTATTCACCGCAGTGCTGACTCTGAGGTAAAGATTTTTTAGTGTATTCACCGCAGTGCTGACTGTGAGGTAAAGATTTTTTAGTGTATTCACCGCAGTGCTGACTGTGAGTCAAAGATTTTCCAGTGTATTCACCGCAGTGCTGACCGTGAGGTAAAGATTTTTTAGTGTATTCACCGCTGTGCTGACTGTGAGGTAAAGATTTTTTAGTGTATTCACCGCAGTGCTGACTGTGAGGTAAAGATTTTCCAGTGTATTCACCGCTGTGCTGACCGTGAGGTAAAGATTTTTCTGTGTATTCACCGCAGTGCTGACTGTGAGGTAAAGATTTTCCAGTGTATTCACCGCTGTGCTGACTGTGAGGTAAAGATTTTTTAGTGTATTCACCGCTGTGCTGACTGTGAGGTAAAGATTTTCCAGTGTATTCACCGCAGTGCAGACTGTGAGTTAAAGATTTTCCAGTGTATTCACCGCAGTGCAGACTGTGAGGTAAATATTTTCCAGTGTATTCTCCGCTGTGCTGACTGTGAGGTAAAGATTTTTTAGTGTATTCACCGCAGTGCTGAAAGTGAGGTAAAGATTTTTCTGTGTATTCACCGCTGTGCTGACTGTGAGGTAAAGATTTTTTAGTGTATTCACCGCTGTGCTGACTGTGAGGTAAAGATTTTTAGTGTATTCACCGCAGTGCTGACTGTGAGGTAAAGATTTTCCAGTGTATTCACCGCTGTGCTGACTGTGAGGTAAAGATTTTTAGTGTATTCACCGCAGTGCAGACTGTAAGGTAAAGATTTTTAGTGTATTCACCGCTGTGCTGACTGTGAGGTAAAGATTTTCCAATGTGGTGGCCTACCGTCACTGAAGATGGATGCTTAGCTCCACAGCTCTGCAGTGAAGAGAGACACCGGAGCGAATAGAGCCCGCTACAGACACTCAATCGCCACCAGATTTGTGCCAGTGAACCATCACCCCACCGCCGACGATGTCCCGCAAGAGGATGGGAGAACACAGGCCCAAGAAGCTGACATCCTTCATGTTCCCTCCGGAGGACAGGGACTGGCAAGATGGCGGCGGCCTATCCACAGCAAATGAGGCTTATACAGATCTCCCTGATGACCCACAGGGAGAAATAGGACCCTCAGAAGAGAGAGTGTATCCTGCACCAGACACAGGTACCGATCCCCTTACCAGCAGCCCTGCCAAAGCCAGGATGCGGATGGATGCATCATACCCGAGGCCTCCCACTGCCCTAACAGAGCCCCAGGCTTTCACTCCCATGCAATCCGGCCAGGCCCTACACAGCTCTATGGCATCCTTCCCCACATCAGGCCAACCTGTAATTGACACTACTTTAAAAGACATGCTCATGTCTTTACAGACATCACTGATGACAGACTTGTCATTAATGTTCCGTAAAATCTCCACTGACATGCAGCACATGGGGAACAGAGTATCTAACATTGAAAGAGGCATGAGCGAATGCACAACCACAGTAAATGACCTAATTGATGCACATGATGAAATCAAGGAAGAGCAGGAATGGGTCCGCGCCAAGCTGGCCGATTTAGAAGACCGCTCAAGGCGGAATAATGTTAAATTACGCGGGGTCCCGGAAAACATCCCACCAGCAGACCTTCCCAAGTTCGCTAAAGATCTCATTCACACCATCTTACCAGATACATCCCCCAGAGACATCATCATAGACAGGATCCACAGAATAGCGAAACCCTCACATCTGGCAGCCTCAATACCCAGAGATATACTCATGCGTATACACTTTTATCACATAAAAGAAAAACTGATGATTGAAGCCAGAGCCAAATCACCACTACCAAGACCGTTTGAGGGTATCCAGATCTTCCCAGATCTATCCAAATACACGCTACAACTCAGGAGGAACCTGAATTCTATCACTAAGGGGCTCAACAACCATAAAATCCTGTATAAATGGAGATACCCGGCAACCCTCCTCATAACCAAGAATGGATCCACCCATACAATTAATGATCTACAAAAAGGCATGCGCCTCCTGTACGAATGGGGCATCATAATAGAAGCACCCAAAAATGAAAATCCACCTCTACAGCAACGTAGATCACCACAATCACGCCGCAACCAAGGAACAAAAGATCTCCCAAACAAAACATGAACCCAAGCCCAGGAGGGCCAACAACACTGTTAACTAAGTTCTCTCTCACTGAACGCTGCGTTTGTTTGATTGTTTAGTGCAGTCATCTCAGTACGAACTGTTTTTACCCCCATAGCGGCTCAGCTGAAACCAGCCTTTTTCACGCCGCCTTACTATTTTATTTTGTTCTGTTCAAATTTTTACATAACTAAGGGGGAAGAAGGAGAAAGTGTTATACGTTTTCTTGTTGTTTTCTTAATTTCTTCTTCCCTCCCTTTCTATGCAGTACTATAGGTAACTAAAGTAAACTGAACTGCTACTCTCTACCATAGCATCGAACCCACATCACCAAAGACCACAGCCACCAACAGTTCCACGTCTGTAAGCAACATCAACCACCAATATAAGAAAAAAAAATATATATATATATAAAAGAATAATAAGGAAAAGCAACCGGACCATCTAACAGTAAGTAACTATAAAAATCTACACGCCAACATCTAGAAATGCCACTTAACATTCTATCCCTTAATGCCAAGGGCCTAAACCACCCAGCAAAACGTCACTCTCTATGGCTCACAGCAGAGAAAATGCAAAGTGACATTTTATGCATTCAAGAAACACATCTACTGCCCTCTTCCACAACACTTTGCACCAACAGCAAGTTTCCTCAAATCTATCACGCTACCTATTCTACCAAAAAAAGAGGAGTTCTAATAGCGATAAAAAAGGATGTAGAATTCCACCTACTTCAATGTATCTCTGACCCCAATGGGAGATACATAATCCTAATTTGTACCATAAACAAAACCACATACACAATACTGAATGTGTATGCCCCCAACTCTCAACAAATGAAATTTTTAAGATCTGTCCTTCACAAAGCCAACAAGGTCCGCCAGGGCCACTTACTTATATGTGGAGACTTCAATTTGGTCACAGACATTCATATGGATACAACATCGGCAGCAAAAAGAAGAGAATCCCCTTTGAAGCAATTCCTAGCAACACATGATCTGTTTGATGTTTGGAGATGTTACCATGGCTCTGAAAAAGACTATACTTATTTTTCACCACATCATAAATCATACTCGAGGATCGATATGTTCCTCACAGACAAATGGCTTTTACAAAATATAAGTGCTTCTGTAATCCACACCATAGCATGGTCGGACCACGCTCCAATCACAATTACCATAACAGACACCAATCCCCAGCGGAATACTTTCCTCTGGCGTGCCAACAACTACATAATACAACATCCACAATACTCTCAAACCATCAAAGAACATCTCACTGATTACTTCCATCTTAATGATGGTTCTGTGTCCGATCCTGCTGTGGTGTGGAGTGCACACAAGGCTGTCATCCGGGGCACCTTAATCAAACTATGCTCTATTAATAAAAAGAAGAGGACGCAGCGTTTAGACAACATTATCTCACAAATTGCCAATATTGAAGCCTTACACAAAAATGACCCACGCCCTACCTACCTGGCCCAACTTATGAACCTGAGACAGGAATTGAGGATGCTCCTCCTCCATTCTTTCGAACACATACAACGTAAAATCAAAGCCAACTCTTACTCCACATCAAACAAAGCGGGTAAAAAATTAGCACAACGCCTCAAAGGGAAAAGATCTAAAACTAAAATCACACACCTAATCCATCCCCACACTAAGGAACCACTGACTAACCCCCAGGATATTGCCAACGCTTTCAGTACCTACTATAGCGATTTATATAATATTAAAAAAGACACCTCAACATTTCATCCCTCAGAAGAAGACATTAATACATTCTTACAGCAAATTACACTCCCTACACTTACAGAATCACAACTATCCTCTCTAAATGAACCTTTCACTGAACCTGAACTCCTAGACTCAATAAACTCACTACCTACAGGGAAAGCTCCTGGACCAGACGGTCTGTCTGGAGAATACTATAAGAAATTCGCCAATCAATTAACCCCATACTTAACACAACTTTTCAATAACGCTGCCTCCTCTTCACAGTTTAATAAAGAAACACTGAATGCTATTATTATAACACTACCAAAACCAGGTAAAGAACCATCATCCCCTCAAAACTTTCGTCCCATATCATTACTTAACATAGACATTAAAATATACGCCAAAACCATTGCCAAACGTTTAATGAAGTTCATGCCAGATCTCATAAACAAAGACCAGTCAGGATTCATTAAGGGCAGACAAGCACCGGATGCCACAAGACGCATGATAGACTTGATACACTATGCCGAATCCAGCGGAACGCCTTCTCTGCTGCTTTCATTAGATGCAGAGAAGGCGTTCGATAGGGTTCATTGGACCTATCTCCAAAAAGTACTCCAAAAATTCGGTTTCAGAGAACACATACTCAGAGCCATCATGGCATTATACTCCAACCCATCAGCACGAGTATACACAGCAGATATGCTTTCACAACCGTTTGACATATCAAACGGCACACGCCAAGGGTGTCCTTTATCGCCAATTATATTCAACCTAATGATGGAACCCTTGGCGGAACACATTCGCTCCAACCCCCTAATTACAGGCTTAACAGTAGGCAAAATCTCTCACAAGATCAATCTATTCGCGGACGATGTGATTCTGATTCTCACAAATCCAACATCTTCACTAGCAGAAACCCAAAAAATTTTAGAATGGTTCGGACAAGTTTCTTACTACAAAGTGAACACGTCTAAATCACACATCTTAGATCTTAAAATGGACGCCACAACCAAAAATTTATTACAAAACCAATACCCCTTTACATGGTCAGATAAAAACATACCATACCTAGGGATACTTCTTACAAGATCAGTTAAACACCTCTTTTCAACCAACTTTAAACCACTACTTGACAAATTACGAATAGAATGCCAAAAAATAACAAAGATAGAACTATCATGGTCAGGGAGACTCGCAGCATTCAAAATGATCCACCTACCACAAATCCTCTACTTATTTAGAACCCTCCCCATCCCCATACCAAAATACTTTTTTAAGTCTCTCCAAACAGTACTCAATAAATGCATTTGGAAAAATAAAAAACCTAGAAGCGCACACTCGATACTCATGAAACACAAATCAGCGGGAGGATCAGGCACCATTGATTTTAATGATTACTATCAAGCATCAATACTAGACCAACTTAAAGAGTGGTTCCACACAGAGCCTAATACATTATGGGGAAAAATAGAAAACTCAACACTTATTCGCCCAAATCTGCAATGGTGGTTAATGAGCACCCCCTTAGGTTCACAAATACCGTTAGCATTACCACCCACCATGAAAACAGCAGCCACTGCATGGAAAATCTTAGCCCAATCTAGCCAAACCTACCCTAAAAACCCTCCAATCCCTATCCCTATCGAAGCCCTACACCATCTATCACCAGACTTATTACTATCCAAATGGTCCTATCAGGGAATAAAATCCATCCAAGACCTATTCCAAAACTCAAAACCAAAACCCTTCTCTCTTCTACTACAAGAATATAATATACCCAAAACTGATCTTTTTACATACTTTAGAGTAAAACACTGCCTTGATAAAATACATATCCCACTATACACAATACACCCAAAGGCCTGGCATTTCCTAACTGATCCATCACCAAACACAAAAGGGATATCTATATTCTACAACATTCTACATCAAAAACGGAGATTCACTAAAGCTCCTCCCCACATACATTGGGAAAAGGACTTAGGGCAAATTTACACGGACCACCAATGGCAACAGGCATTACAAACAATATATAAAGCAACTAAATGCTCTGCTCTATGGGAACTAGCCCAAAAAATATCTCTCCGATGGTACATAACCCCAACAAAATTAGCCTTGTTTAATAAAAACGCCCCAAATTTATGTTGGAGATGCAACTCAGCTAAAGGCGATATAATGCACATTTTCTGGCACTGCAATCGCCTCAAAAACTACTGGGAAAGTATCTTCAGAATACTAAGGGACATCACATCACAACATATTCCTCTATCACCCGATTTAGCGATTTTAAACCTAAATATAGACTCCATACCACAAACATTCAGACATGTAATAACACATATTCTAATGGCAGCAAGACTTAGCATAACTAGACTGTGGAAATCTGATAATATTCCTTCAATGGAACACACACTCGAATTAGTAAACACCCATTATAGCTATGAACTAATCATGGCTTCAAGTGCAAACCGGTTAACAAAAGAAAAAAAGCTATGGTTACCATGGGAACAATGGACAGGTGCTGAAAAATTCCTATGACGGAAAATTTCTGAGTAGAAAAAGTTTTCTTGATATAAAACACTATTAACTACATTAGTCTTGATATAGTACCGAGTCAAAACAGTTACTCGATCATTTTCTCATCTTTATATAAAAATTCAGTATAACATAAACTTTGGTTATCCAATTCCATTAAATCTAAACCTTTACCCCTAGGAGACAAAAGAGGTCCCAGTGGGGGTCTCCTAGGGGGACAATAATATAATATCACATTATATTATATTATTTTCTAGAATATCCATTTAACTAGTATTTTCATCATACTAGAAATTTAAATATATGCTTCTTATTAACATTTGTTATTTAAGATAAATAAGCACAAATCATTCAAGATATTTTTATGAATTGTCATGCCTATAACACTCTGTACAACGTCTTACAATGTCCACATTGTACTAATTTTCTTTAAAACAATAAAAAATATTGGAACAAAAAAAGATTTTCCAATGTATTCACCGCTGTGCTGACTGTGAGGTAAAGATTTTTTAGTGTATTCACCGCTGTGCTGACTGTGAGGTAAAGTTTTTTAGTGTATTCACCGCAGTGCTGACAGTGAGGTAAAGATTTTCCAGTGTATTCACCGCAGTGCTGACTGTGAGGTAAAGATTTTCCAGTGTATTCACCGCTGTGCTGACTGTGAGGTAAAGATTTTCCAGTGTATTCACCGCTGTGCTGACTGTGAGGTAAAGATTTTTCTGTGTATTCACCGCAGTGCTGACTGTGAGGTAAAGATTTTTCAGTGTATTCACCGCAGTGCAGACTGTGAGTTAAAGATTTTCCAGTGTATTCACCGCAGTGCAGACTGTGAGGTAAATATTTTCCAGTGTATTCTCCGCTGTGCTGACTGTGAGGTAAAGATTTTTTAGTGTATTCACCGCAGTGCTGAAAGTGAGGTAAAGATTTTTCTGTGTATTCACCGCTGTGCTGACTGTGAGGTAAAGATTTTTAGTGTATTCACCGCAGTGCTGACTGTGAGGTAAAGATTTTTTAGTGTATTCACCGCTGTGCTGACTGTGAGGTAAAGATTTTTTAGTGTATTCACCGCTGTGCTGACTGTGAGGTAAAGATTTTTTAGTGTATTCACCGCTGTGCTGACTGTGAGGTAAAGATTTTTTAGTGTATTCACCGCTGTGCTGACTGTGAGGTAAAGATTTTTTAGTGTATTCACCGCTGTGCTGACTGTGAGGTAAAGATTTTTCTGTGTATTCACCGCAGTGCTAACTGTGAGGTAAAGATTTTCCAGTGTATTCACCGCAGTGCTGACTGTGAAGTAAAGATTTTCCAGTGTATTCACCGCTGTGCTGACTGTGAGGTAAAGATTTTTCAGTGTATTCACCGCAGTGCTGACTGTGAGGTAAAGATTTTTTAGTGTATTCACCGCTGTGCTGACTGAGGTAAAGATTTTTAGTGTATTCACCGCTGTGCTGACTGTGAGATAAAGATTTTCCAATGTATTCACCGCAGTGCTGACTGTGAGGTAAAGATTTTCCAGTGTATTCACCGCTGTGCTGACTGTGAGGTAAAGATTTTTCTGTGTATTCACCGCAGTGCTGACTGTGAGGTAAAGATTTTTCATTGTATTCACCGCTGTGCTGACTGTGAGGTAAAGATTTTTTAGTGTATTCACCGCAGTGCTGAAAGTGAGGTAAAGATTTTCCAGTGTATTCACCGCAGTGCTGAATGTGAGGTAAAGATTTTCCAGTGTATTCACCGCAGTGCTGACTGTGAGGTAAAGATTTTCCAGTGTATTCACCGCTGTGCTGACTGTGAGGTAAAGATTTTCCAGTGTATTCACCGCTGTGCTGACTGTGAGGTAAAGATTTTACAGTGTATTCACCGCTGTGCTGACTGTGAGGTAAAGATTTTTTAGTGTATTCACCGCTGTGCTGACTGTGAGGTAAAGATTTTTTAGTGTATTCACCGCTGTGCTGACTGTGAGGTAAAGATTTTTAGTGTATTCACCGCTGTGCTGACTGTGAGGTAAAGATTTTCCAATGTATTCACCGCAGTGCAGACTGTGAGTTAAAGATTTTCCAGTGTATTCACCGCTGTGCTGACTGTGAGGTAAAGATTTTTCTGTGTATTCACCGCAGTGCTGACTGTGAGGTAAAGATTTTTCTGTGTATTCACCGCTGTGCTGACTGTGAGGTAAAGATTTTTCATTGTATTCACCGCAGTGCTGACTGTGAGGTAAATATTTTCCAGTGTATTCTCCGCTGTGCTGACTGTGAGGTAAATATTTTCCAGTGTATTCTCCGCTGTGCTGACTGTGAGGTCAAGATTTTCCAGTGTATTCACCGCAGTGCTGACTGTGAGGTAAAGATTTTCCAGTGTATTCACCGCTGTGCTGACTGTGAGGTAAAGATTTTCCAGTGTATTCACCGCAGTGCTGACTGTGAGGTAAAGATTTTCCAGTGTATTCACCGCAGTGCTGACTGTGAGGTAAAGATTTTTCTGTGTATTCACCGCAGTGCTGAAAGTGAGGTAAAGATTTTTCTGTGTATTCACCGCTGTGCTGACTGTGAGGTAAAGATTTTTCAGTGTATTCACCGCTGTGCTGACTGTGAGGTAAAGATTTTTTAGTGTATTCACCGCTGTGCTGACTGTGAGGTAAAGATTTTCCAGTGTATTCACCGCTGTGCTGACTGTGAGGTAAGGATTTTTTAGTGTATTCACCGCAGTGCTGAATGTGAGGTAAAGATTTTTCTGTGTATTCACCGCTGTGCTGACTGTGAGGTAAAGATTTTTAGTGTATTCACCGCAGTGCAGACTGTGAGGTAAAGATTTTTTAGTGTATTCACCGCAGTGCTGACTGTGAGGTAAAGATTTTTCAGTGTATTCACCGCAGTGCTGACTGTGAGGTAAAGATTTTTCAGTGTATTCACCGCTGTGCTGACTGTGAGGTAAAGATTTTTTAGTGTATTCACCGCAGTGCTGACTGTGAGGTAAAGATTTTCCAATGTATTCACCGCTGTGCTGACTGTGAGGTAAAGATTTTTCAGTGCATTCACCGCAGTGCTGACTGTGAGGTAAAGATTTTTTAGTGTATTCACCGCAGTGCTGACTGTGAGGTAAAGATTTTTTAGTGTATTCACCGCAGTGCTGACTGTGAGGTAAAGATTTTTTAGTGTATTCACCGCTGTGCTGACTGTGAGGTAAAGATTTTTTAGTGTATTCACCGCTGTGCTGACTGTGAGGTAAAGATTTTCCAGTGTATTCACCGCAGTGCTGACTGTGAGGTAAAGATTTTTTAGTGTATTCACCGCAGTGCTGACTGCGAGGTAAAGATTTTTTAGTGTATTCACCGCTGTGCTGACAGTGAGGTAAAGATTTTCCAGTGTATTCACCGCTGTGCTGACTGTGAGGTAAAGATTTTTCAGTGTATTCACCGCTGTGCTGACTGTGAGGTAAAGATTTTTTAGTGTATTCACCGCAGTGCTGACTGTGAGGTAAAGATTTTTCAGTGTATTCACCGCAGTGCTGACTGTGAGGTAAAGATTTTTTAGTGTATTCACCGCTGTGCTGACTGTGAGGTAAAGATTTTTTAGTGTATTCACCGCAGTGCTGACTGTGAGGTAAAGATTTTCCAATGTATTCACCGCTGTACTGACTGTGAGGTAAAGATTTTTTAGTGTATTCACCGCAGTGCTGAATGTGAGGTAAAGATTTTTCTGTGTATTCACCGCAGTGCTGACTGTGAGGTAAAGATTTTCCAATGTATTCACCGCTGTGCTGACTGTGAGGTAAAGATTTTTTAGTGTATTCACCGCTGTGCTGACAGTGAGGTAAAGATTTTTTAGTGTATTCACCGCTGTGCTGACAGTGAGGTAAAGATTTTCCAGTGTATTCACCGCTGTGCTGACTGTGAGGTAAAGATTTTTCTGCGTATTCACCGCTGTGCTGACTGTGAGGTAAAGATTTTCCAGTGTATTCACCGCTGTGCTGACTGTGAGGTAAAGATTTTTTAGTGTATTCACCGCAGTGCTGACTGTGAGGTAAAGATTTTTTAGTGTATTCACCGCTGTGCTGACTGTGAGGTAAAGATTTTCCAGTGTATTCACCGCAGTGCTGACTGTGAGGTAAAGATTTTCCAGTGTATTCACCGCTGTGCTGACTGTGAGGTAAAGATTTTTTAGTGTATTCACCGCAGTGCTGACTGTGAGGTAAAGATTTTTTAGTGTATTCACCGCTGTGCTGACTGTGAGGTAAATATTTTCCAGTGTATTCACCGCTGTGCTGACTGTGAGGTAAAGATTTTCCAGTGTATTCACCGCAGTGCTGACTGTGAGGTAAAGATTTTTTAGTGTATTCACCGCAGTGCTGACTGTGAGGTAAAGATTTTTCTGTGTATTCACCGCTGTGCTGACTGTGAGGTAAAGATTTTTCAGTGTATTCACCGCTGTGCTGACTGTGAGGTAAAGATTTTTCATTGTATTCACCGCAGTGCTGACTGTGAGGTAAAGATTTTTAGTGTATTCACCGCAGTGCTGACTGTGAGGTAAAGATTTTTAGTGTATTCACCGCAGTGCTGACTGTGAGGTAAAGATTTTTCAGTATATTCACCGCTGTGCTGACTGTGAGGTAAAGATTTTTCAGTGTATTCACTGTTGTGCTGACTGTGAGGTAAAGATTTTTCAGTGTATTCACCGCAGTGCTGACTGTGAGGTAAAGATTTTTCAGTGTATTCACTGTTGTGCTGACTGTGAGGTAAAGATTTTTCAGTGTATTCACTGTTGTGCTGACTGTGAGGTAAAGATTTTTCAGTGTATTCACCGCTGTGCTGACTGTGAGGTAAAGATTTTTTAGTGTATTCACCGCTGTGCTGACTGTGAGGTAAAGATTTTCCAGTGTATTCACCGCAGTGCTGACTGTGAGGCAAAGATTTCCCAGTGTATTCACCGCAGTGCTGACTGTGAGGTAAAGATTTTTTAGTGTATTCACCGCAGTGCTGAATGTGAGGTAAAGATTTTTCTGTGTATTCACCGCTGTGCTGACTGTGAGGTAAAGATTTTTTAGTGTATTCACCGCTGTGCTGACTGTGAGGTAAAGATTTTTTAGTGTATTCACCGCAGTGCTGAATGTGAGGTAAAGATTTTTCTGTGTATTCACCGCTGTGCTGAATGTGAGGTAAAGATTTTTCTGTGTATTCACCGCTGTGCTGACTGTGAGGTAAAGATTTTCCAATGTATTCAACGCTGTGCTGACTGTGAGGTAAAGATTTTTAGTGTATTCACCGCAGTGCAGACTGTGAGGTAAAGATTTTCCAATGTATTCACCGCTGTGCTGACTGTGAGGTAAAGATTTTTTAGTGTATTCACCGCTGTGCTGACTGTGAGGTAAAGATTTTTAGTGTATTCACCGCAGTGCTGACTGTGAGGTAAAGTTTTTTAGTGTATTCACCGCAGTGGTGAAAGTGAGGTAAAGATTTTCCAGTGTATTCACCGCAGTGCTGACTGTGAGGTAAATATTTTCCAGTGTATTCACCGCAGTGCTGACTGTGAGGTAAAGATTTTCCAATGTATTCACCGCTGTGCTGAAAGTGAGGTAAAGATTTTTCAGTGTATTCACCGCTGTGCTGACTGTGAGGTAAAGATTTTTAGTGTATTCACCGCTGTGCTGAATGTGAGGTAAAGATTTTCCAATGTATTCACCGCTGTGCTGAAAGTGAGGTAAAGATTTTTAGTGTATTCACCGCTGTGCTGACTGTGAGGTAAAGATTTTTTAGTGTATTCACCGCTGTGCTGACTGTGAGGTAAAGTTTTTTAGTGTATTCACCGCAGTGCTGACAGTGAGGTAAAGATTTTCCAGTATATTCACCGCAGTGCTGACTGTGAGGTAAAGATTTTTTAGTGTATTCACCGCAGTGCTGAATGTGAGGTAAAGATTTTTTAGTGTATTCACCGCAGTGCTGACTGTGAGGTAAAGATTTTCCAGTGTATTCACCGCTGTGCTGACTGTGAGGTAAAGATTTTTTAGTGTATTCACCGCAGTGCTGACTGTGAGGTAAAGATTTTCCAGTGTATTCACCGCAGTGCTGACTGTGAGGTAAAGATTTTCCAGTGTATTCACCGCTGTGCTGACTGTGAGGTAAAGATTTTTAGTGTATTCACCGCTGTGCTGACTGTGAGGTAAAGATTTTCCAGTGTATTCACCGCAGTGCTGACTGTGAGGTAAAGATTTTCCAGTGTATTCACCGCAGTGCTGACTGTGAGGTAAAGATTTTCCAGTGTATTCACCGCTGTGCTGACTGTGAGGTAAAGATTTTCCTATGTATTCACCGCAGTGCTGACTGTGAGGTAAAGATTTTTAGTGTATTCACCGCTGTGCTGACTGGGAGGTAAAGATTTTCCAGTGTATTCACCGCTGTGCTGACTGTGAGGTAAAGATTTTCCAGTGTATTCACCGCAGTGCTGACTGTGAGGTAAAGATTTTTCTGTGTATTCACCGCTGTGCTGACTGTGAGGTAAAGATTTTTTAGTGTATTCACCGCTGTGCTGACTGTGAGGTAAAGATTTTTCTGTGTATTCACCGCAGTGCTGACTGTGAGGTAAAGATTTTTCTGTGTATTCACCGCAAAGCTGAATGTGAGGTAAAGATTTTTAGTGTATTCACCGCAGTGCAGACTGTGAGGTAAAGATTTTCCAATGTATTCACCACTGTGCTGACTGTGAGGTAAAGATTTTTTAGTGTATTCACCGCAGTGCTGACTGTGAGGTAAAGATTTTTCTGTGTATTCACCGCTGTGCTGACTGTGAGGTAAAGATTTTCCAATGTATTCACCGCTGTGCTGACTGTGAGGTAAAGATTTTTTAGTGTATTCACCGCTGTGCTGACTGTGAGGTAAAGATTTTTAGTGTATTCACCGCAGTGCTGACTGTGAGGTAAAGTTTTTTAGTGTATTCACCGCAGTGCTGAAAGTGAGGTAAAGATTTTCCAGTGTATTCACCGCAGTGCTGACTGTGAGGTAAAGATTTTTTAGTGTATTCACCGCAGTGCTGACTGTGAGGTAAAGATTTTTTAGTGTATTCACCGCAGTGCTGACTGTGAGGTAAAGATTTTTCAGTGTATTCACCGCAGTGCTGACTGTGAGGTAAAGATTTTTCAGTGTATTCACCGCAGTGCTGACTGTGAGGTAAAGATTTTTTAGTGTATTCACCGCAGTGCTGACTGTGAGGTAAAGATTTTCCAATGTATTCACCGCTGTGCTGACTGTGAGGTAAAGATTTTCCAGTGTATTCACCGCAGTGCTGACTGTGAGGTAAAGATTTTTTAGTGTATTCACCGCAGTGCTGACTGTGAGGTAAAGATTTTTCAGTGTATTCACCGCTGTGCTGACTGTGAGGTAAAGATTTTTTAGTGTATTCACCGCAGTGCTGACTGTGAGGTAAAGATTTTTCATTGTATTCACCGCTGTGCTGACTGTGAGGTAAAGATTTTTCAGTGTATTCACCGCTGTGCTGACTGTGAGGTAAAGATTTTTTAGTGTATTCACCGCAGTGCTGACTGTGAGGTAAAGATTTTCCAATGTATTCACCGCTGTGCTGACTGTGAGGTAAAGATTTTTTAGTGTATTCACCGCTGTGCTGACTGTGAGGTAAAGATTTTTTAGTGTATTCACCGCAGTGCTGACTGTGAGGTAAAGATTTTTCAGTGTATTCACCGCAGTGCTGACTGTGAGGTAAAGATTTTTTAGTGTATTCACCGCTGTGCTGACTGTGAGGTAAAGATTTTCCAGTGTATTCACCGCTGTGCTGACTGTGAGGTAAAGATTTTTTAGTGTATTCACCGCAGTGCTGACTGTGAGGTAAAGATTTTTCAGTGTATTCACCGCTGTGCTGACTGTGAGGTAAAGATTTTTCAGTGTATTCACCGCAGTGCTGACTGTGAGGTAAAGATTTTCCAGTGTATTCACCGCAGTGCTGACTGTGAGGTAAAGATTTTTCAGTGTATTCACCGCAGTGCTGACTGTGAGGTAAAGATTTTCCAGTGTATTCACCGCAGTGCTGACTGTGAGGTAAAGATTTTCCAGTGTATTCACCGCTGTGCTGACTGTGAGGTAAAGATTTTTTAGTGTATTCACCGCTGTGCTGACTGTGAGGTAAAGATTTTTTAGTGTATTCACCGCAGTGCTGACTGTGAGGTAAAGATTTTCCATTGTATTCACCGCTGTGCTGACTGTGAGGTAAAGATTTTTTAGTGTATTCACCGCAGTGCTGACTGTGAGGTAAAGATTTTTTAGTGTATTCACCGCTGTGCTGACTGTGAGGTAAAGATTTTCCAGTGTATTCACCGCAGTGCTGACTGTGAGGTAAAGATTTTTTAGTGTATTCACCGCTGTGCTGACTGTGAGGTAAAGATTTTCCAGTGTATTCACCGCAGTGCTGACTGTGAGGTAAAGATTTTCCAGTGTATTCACCGCAGTGCTGTGGGGGAGAGGATGCCGTCGCCATTCCAGCCGCCATCCTGTGTGCCGTTTCCTTTGTTTTTCCTGCTTTAATTTTCTTTTAGGAGCTCTCAAGACCATTGTCAGTGAAGCTGACATATTAGGAAGGATTTTCTGCAGTTTCGGGATACTTGCTGGTTCACTGGGACCTGTAGTCCTCCGATGAAAACTCCCGAGGAGCGGAGCTCTAAGATAAAATTACCTTCACCTCAGGCTGCCACGCATGTGCCTCACCTCCCAACTTTTTTAAGACAGATATCTCAAAAAAAATACAAAATTATTGAAATGAAAAAATAAAAAATATATGTGGAAATGCAGTGAAATATCAAACACAAGAAGGAAAATGAAATCCCAATTACAAATTGTACAAATAAAGGCCCGGTAGCAAATAGTGCAAGGAATTCCAAGCTAAACAATTCATATACAATGTGAATAAAACTCCAAAATAAATGTGGTGAAAGACAAGTCCAGCAGTTTATTTTCACAATTTGTAATTGGGATTTCATTTTTTCACTTTTTGAGATATCTGCCTTAGTTTTCTATGTGAGACTTGTTTTCACCACTACCTTTATTATTCATTTCTTCATTTTTTTTTATTTTTTATTTTTCATTTTTATTTTTGTTAATGTTTGATGGACTATCACCCTTAGTCACTTCCGATGTGCTAGCTCCTTTACATATTTAATATTTTTTTTTCTGAGAATTTTGTTTAATATCATTTTTCTTTCATATTATTATTTTAGCGCTGCACATTTTTTTTTTTATAACAATATTAATCAGCATGATCAATTAAAAACATATTATAAATAACACATAATACCTCAATAAATACAGAAAAATATAAAAGTTCTACAATTAAAAACGGATCCTATAATGACCAGAGAGAAAGAAAAGGGGGAGCGGAGGAGGAGAAAAATCACAGAACTAATAATTAGAAATAAAACAAATTAAATTCTATAGATATAAATAAAGTTGCACTAAGTTGAATAATCTGAGACCAAGTGGAAGTGAAACAAACAAAATAAATCAAGCAAATAATACAAAGATATGCAGTAAATAAATTGAATATTGAAAGTAAATGTCCATATGTATCAATAGTGCAGGAAATTGTGTCCTTTAAAATGTGTAGAGAATTGATCAATATGTGGAGGAATGGGGACATTTGGGCAATGAGGACCACAACAGGTAGGAATTCCGGGTGATCGCCTTCCCCTTTAATCCCACAACTGACAAAAAAGGGGTCCCAACCTGGAAGTGAAGCTCTATATATGAGAACCCTTTCCAGAGCTGGTGGACCCCCTAAAGAGCAGGGTCATAAAATCAGACAGATTAATCCCTCTGCAGGGACACGTAGATCCTCCAATGTCTCCGATCCTTCCATCAGAGGGATTAATCTGTCTGATTTTATGACCCTGAATGTGAGAGATGACATCACTGAGGGGGCTAGGGAGGAGGTGGAATCCTTATGGGTAGAGCTCCAAAGGGATGAAGCTAAGGGGAAAATAATACTGGGAGTATGCTATAGGCCCCCTAACCTGAAGGAGGAGGGGAGACAGATCTCCTATCACAATTTGGATTAGCAGCAAGGATGGGAAGTGTTATCATAATGGGGGATTTTAATTATCCAGACATAGACTGGGCAGAGGGAACCGCGCATTCATTTAAGGCTCGCCAGTTCCTTAATGTCTTGCAAGACAATTTTATGGGTCAGATGGTAGACGCACCAACTAGAAATAAAACATTACTGGATCTACTGATTACCAACAATACAAACCTGATCACAGATGTGGAAATACGGGGCAATTTAGGTAACAGCGATCACAGGTCAATTAGTTTCAGTATAAATCACACAAATAGGAAACATAAAGGGAATACAAAGACACTGAATTTCAAAAGAGCCAACTTCCCTAAACTACAAACCTTGCTAAAAATTGGGATAAAATATTAGAAACAAAGAATACGGAGGAGAGATGGGTTTGCTTTAAGAGCATATTAAATAAGGGCATTAGCCAATGTATCCCATTGAGTAATAAATTTAAAAGAGCGAACAAAAGACCTGGATGGCTTAACTCCAATGTAAAAATGCATATAAAAGCAAAGGAGAAGCCTTCAAAAAATACAAGGTTGAGGGATCATCATCAGCATTCAGACTTTATAAAGAATGCAACAAGAAATGTAAGGGTGCAATTAGGATGGCTAAGATAGAACATGAAAGACACATAGCGGAGGAGAGCAAAAAAAATCCCAAGAAATTCTTTAAGTATGTAAAAAAGGGAAGACAGACCATATTGACCCCATAAAGAATGAGGAAGGACATCTGGTTACAAAGGATGGGGAGATGGCGAAGGTATTGAATTTATTCTTCTCCTCAGTCTTCACGAGTGAATCGGGGAGCTTCAGTAACCAAAACTGCAGTGTTTATCCTCAGGACACAACACAGGAAGCACCTCCATGGTTAACAGAGGACAGAATAAAAATTAGACTTGAGAAACTTAACATTAATAAATCACCGGGACCAGATGGCTTGCATCCGAGGGTACTTAGGGAACTCAGTCAGGTGATTGCCAGACCGTTGTTCCTAATTTTTACAGATAGTCTACTGACTGGAATGGTACCAGCTGATTGGAGAAAAGCCAATGTAGCACCAATATTTAAAAAGGGCCCAAAATACATCCCTGGGAATTACAGACCAGTTAGCCTAACATCGATAGTATGTAAACTCTTGGAGGGGATGATGAGGGACTATATACAAGATTTTAGTACCGTATATACTCGAGTCAAGCACTTTTCTGCTGCAAAAAATTTCATTTTCCGAACCGATTCTGGGGCCCCGTATCTCAGGGCCACTTGGTACTAGAAACCCCAAATTTGGTATGCAAACCCAGTGGACCTAGTACTACAACAGATCCAAAGCGGAAGTTCCAAGCACTAAGTGGCCCCGAGATATGGGGCCCCAAAATCGGTTCAGAAAATGTCATTCTCTGCTGCAGAAAAGTGCTTGACATTTTCTGAACCGATTTTGGGGCCCCGTATCTCAGGGCCACTTGGTACTAGAAACCCCAAATTTGGTGTGCAAACCCAGTGGAACTGGTACTATAACATATCCAAAGCTGGGGTTCCTAGCACCAAGTGGCCCTGAGATACGGGGCCCCAAAATTGGTTCGGAAAATGTCATTCTCTGCTGCAGAAAAGTGCTTGACATTTTCTGAACTGATTTTTGGGGCCCTGTATCTCGGGGCCACGTGGTGCTAGAAACCCCAGCTTTGGAAATTTTATGGTACTAGTTCCACTGGGTTTGCACACCAAATTTGGGGTTCTTAGCACTAAGTGGCCCCGAGATACGGGGCCCCAAATTCGGTAAACTGTGTCTATCTGCAGCAATGTCATTTTGGGACCCTTTGGGTTCAGAGACCCCAAATTTTGGCAGCAGCTAGGGGGCATCTAGGAACCCTTAACTACCGAGTTTGAAGTTCAGGAGACCTATGGCTGCAAATGGGCACAGTGAGGCATGCAAATGGGCACAGTGATGCTGCAAATGGGCATTGTTGACCCTCTTTTCCACTTACAGTAGATGTGCATTTCTCACCCTCGTCTTATACTCGGGTCAATAAGTTTTTCCCATTTTTTTGTGGTAAATTAGGGCCTCGACTTATACTCGGAACGACTTATACTCGAGTATATACGGTAATAAGAATGATATTATTAGCAGTAATCAGCATGGATTCATGAAGAATCGTTCTTGCCAAACCAATCTATTAACCTTCTATAAGGAGGTGAGTTGCCATCTAGATAAAGGAAGGCCCGTAGACGTGGTGTATCTGGATTTTGCAAAAGCATTTGACACGGTTCCCCATAAACGTTTACTGTACAAAGTAAGGTCCGTTGGCATGGACCATAGGGTGAGTACATGGATTGAAAACTGGCTACAAGGGCGAGTTCAGAGGGTGGTGATAAATGGGGAGTACTCGGAATGGTCAGGGGTGGGTAGTGGGGTTCCCCAGGGTTCTGTGCTGGGACCAATCCTATTTAATTTGTTTATAAACGATCTGGAGGATGGGATAAACAGTTCAATCTCTGTATTTGCAGACGATACTAAGCTAAGCAGGGCAATAACTTCTCCGCAGGATGTGGAAACCTTGCAAGAAGATCTGAACAAATTAATGGGGGTGGGCAACTACATGGCAGATGAGGTTCAATGTAGAAAAATGTAAAATAATGCATTTGGGTGGCAAAAATCTGAATGCAATCTATAGACTGGGGGGAGAACCTCTGGGGGAATCTAGGATGGAAAAGGACTTGAGGGTCCTAGTAGAAGATAGGCTCAGCAATGACATGCAATGCCAAGCTGCTGCTAACAAAGCAAACAGAATATTGGCATTAAAAGGGGATCAACTCCAGAGATAAAACGATAATTCTCCCGCTCTACAAGACTCTGGTCCGGCCGCACCTGGAGTATGCTGTCCAGTTCTGGGCACCAGTCCTCAGGAAGGATGTACTGTAAATGGAGCGAGTACAAAGAAGGGCAACAAAGCTAATAAAGGGTCTGGAGGATCTTAGTTATGAGGAAAGGTTGTGAGCTCTGAACTTATTCTCTCTGGAGAAGAGACGCTTGAGAGGGGATATGATTTCATTGTATAAATACCGGACTGGTGACCCCACAATAGGGAGAAAACTTTTTTGTAGAAGAGAGTTTAATAAGACTCGTGGCCACTCATTAAAATTAGAAGAAAAGAGGTTTAACCTTAAACTACGTAGAGGGTTCTTTACTGTAAGAGCGGCAAGGATGTGGAATTCCCTTACACAGGCGGTGGTCTCAGCGGGGAGCATTGATAGCTTCAAGAAACTATTAGATAATCACCTGAATGACCACAACATACAGGGATATATAATGTAATACTGACATATAATCACACACATAGGTTGGACTTGATGGACTTGTGTCATTTTTCAACCTCACCTACTATGTAACTATGTCTTCTTCTAATGAATTGTCCTTTTGGTAGGTTGTCCATCCAGGGTGTATAATGGCAGCTCTACAAAGGTAAGTAGCTTTTCCTGTCTCCAGGCTTGGAATAGGTCTGGGGAGTCTCACTTCTGTCTTCTTTCTTTATCAGTCCAACAAGTGGATTTCTTCATCGTTTATCTCCCAGGTGAGATTTAGATTTTTATCTTTGTTATTTAGGTGGAAACAGAAGTCAGTGAGACTTGACCAGTGTATATAAGATGCACACCTCCCCTTTTAATGACTGCCGCCATTTATTATGCTCCAACCTTAAACTCCCCTTTAACCTTACCAATAATGACAAAACCACACTTTGTTGGAGTAAAACTGGCCATAGCAGCCTTTTTTATTAACCAATATAAAATATATATAAAATAAATATTTATATATATATAACATTTTAAACATAACAAAACTCAAATGTCAGTTTCTCCCCCCCCTTGTCTATGACGGCACTTCCCAACATAAATTCTGTTCCACTTCTACACTGCGGGCCTTCTACCGTAATAGGCCTACGGCCGTGATAACACCAGCCCAAAGACAACTCGTTACCCGCAGTGTCACCATTAACATCTTCAGCTAATCCGTGTTAACTGTACACACCAAGAGGGGCCCATAACCATTGAGTCTCCCACACTTCCATCTCCTGGGTTAGTTACCACCATCAAAGACCACCACCACCGCCACAGCTAATAAGGGTGACCCCCTTACCCTTGGGAGCCCCTCCACACTCTCAACACCCTCTGAATCCCCTCCTCCAAACCCAGGGATGGATAGAGATCAATTCCTACTTCAGACAGGTGAACCCCGTCCCTTCGAAGGTACAGCCAAACATCCCTCTCCAACTCCCAGTGGCGGACCACAAAACCTCCGGTCCGGATCACAAATTGGCCCACCCTTTTGTTAACCTTAATCCTGGCTTTATTTAAGAGGTCCACAGACCATGCCAACCTCCAAGTTGTCCTGGCCACAATATCGGACCAAATGATCAACATCTCAGGGAAGGAAGTTCTGAAGTGTAAGAAATCAATCTTAACATCCTTGATAAGCTCCCAGATGGGACGACCCCCCAGGTCATTACCACCGACGTGAAGCACCAACACATCAGGCGGTCTGTCAAGGTGCGCAAAATGCTGCACCTCAGGCAATACCCTAGCCCACTGCATTCCTGGCCTACCTAACCAGCGTATACATGCCTCATCAGATATAGTGAGTGCAGGCTCCTGGGGAGACCAAATATAGTGACTGCAGGCTCCTGGGGAGAGCAGATATAGTGACTGAAGGCTCATGGGGAGATCAGATATAGTGACTGCAGGATCCTTGGGAGATCAGATATAGTGAATGCAGAGACCTGGGGAGGGCAGATATAGTGAATGCAGAGTCCTGGGGAGACCAGATATCGTGAATTCAGAGTCCTGGGGAGGGCAGATATAGTGAATGCAGAGTTCTGGGGAGATCAGATATAGTGACTGTAGGCTCCTGGGGAGATCAGATATAGTAACTGCAGGCTCCTGGGGAGAGCAGATATAGTGAATGCAGAGTCCTGGGGAGATCAGATATAGTGACTGCAGGCTCCTGGGGAGAGCAGATATAGTGACTGCAGGCTCCTGGGGAGAGCAGATATAGTGACTGCATTCTCCTGGGGAGATCAGATATAGTGAGTGCAGGCTCCTGGGGAGACCAGATATAGTAACTACAGGTTCTTGTGGAGAGCAGATATAGTGAGTGCAGGCTCCTGGGGAGACCAGATATAGTGACTGTAGGCTCCTGGGGGGAGCAGATATAGTGAATGCAGAGTCCCGGGGAGATCGGATAAAGTGGTTTCAGGCTCCTGGGGAGATCAGATATAGTGACTGCAGAGTCCTGGGAAGACCAGATATAGTGACTGCACGCTCCTGGGGAGAGCAGATCTAGTGAATGCAGAGTCCTGGGGAGAGCAGATATAGTTAATGCAGAGTCCTGGGGAGATCAGATATAGTGAGTGCAGGCTCCTGGGATTATCAGATATAGTGACTACAGGCTCCTGGGGAGAGCAGATATAGTGACTGCAGGCTCCCGGGGAGACCAGATATAGTGAATGCAGAGTCCTGGGGAGAGCAGATATAGTGAGTGCAGGCTCCTGGGGAGATCAGATGTAGTGACTGCAGAGTTCCGGGGAGACCAGATATAGTGAGTGCAGGCTCCTGGGGAGAGCAGATATAGTGAGTGCAGGCTCCTGGGGAGAGCAGATATAGTGATTGCAGGCTCCTGGGGAGATCAGATGTAGTGACTGCAGAGTTCCGGGGAGACCAGATATAGTGAGTGCAGGCTCCTGGGGAGAGCAGATATAGTGAGTGCAGGCTCCTGGGGAGAGCAGATATAGTGATTGCAGGCTCCTGGGGAGATCAGACACAGTGACTGCAGGATCCTGGGGAGACCAGATATAGTGACTACAGGTTTCTGGGGACAGCAGATATCGTGAATGCAGAGTCCTGGGGAGATCAGATATAGTGACTACAGGCTCCTGGGGAGAGCAGATATAGTGAATGCAGGCTCCTGGGGAGAGCAGATATAGTGAATGCAGGCTCCCGGGGAGACCAGATATAGTGAATGCAGAGTCCTGGGGAGACCAGATATAGTGAATGCAGAGTCCTGGGGAGAGCAGATACAGTGACTGCAGGCTCCTAGGGAGATCAGATATAGTAAATGCAGGCTCCTGGGGAGAGCAGATATAGTGAATGCAGAGTCCTGGGGAGATCAGATATAGTGACTGCAGGCTCCTGGGGAGAGCAGATATAGTGACTGCAGGCTCGTGGGGAGAGCAGATATAGTGACTGCATTCTCCTGGGGAGATCAGATATAGTGAGTGCAGGCTCCTGGGGAGACCAGATATAGTAACTACAGGTTCTTGTGGAGAGCAGATATAGTGAGTGCAGGCTCCTGGGGAGACCAGATATAGTGACTGTAGGCTCCTGGGGGGAGCAGATATAGTGAATGCAGAGTCCCGGGGAGATCAGATAAAGTGGTTTCAGGCTCCTGGGGAGATCAGATATAGTGACTGCAGAGTCCTGGGAAGACCAGATATAGTGACTGCAGAGTCCTGGGGAGAGCAGATATAGTTAATGCAGAGTCCTGGGGAGATCAGATATAGTGAGTGCAGGCTCCTGGGATTATCAGATATAGTGACTACAGGCTCCTGGGGAGAGCAGATATAGTGACTGCAGGCTCCCGGGGAGACCAGATATAGTGAATGCAGAGTCCTGGGGAGAGCAGATATAGTTAATGCAGAGTCCTGGGGAGATCAGATATAGTGAGTGCAGGCTCCTGGGGAGATCAGATGTAGTGACTGCAGAGTTCCGGGGAGACCAGATATAGTGAGTGCAGGCTCCTGGGGAGAGCAGATATAGTGAGTGCAGGCTCCTGGGGAGAGCAGATATAGTGATTGCAGGCTCCTGGGGAGATCAGACACAGTGACTGCAGGATCCTGGGGAGACCAGATATAGTGACTACAGGTTTCTGGGGACAGCAGATATCGTGAATGCAGAGTCCTGGGGAGATCAGATATAGTGACTACAGGCTCCTGGGGAGAGCAGATATAGTGAATGCAGGCTCCTGGGGAGAGCAGATATAGTGAATGCAGGCTCCCGGGGAGACCAGATATAGTGAATGCAGAGTCCTGGGGAGAGCAGATACAGTGACTGCAGGCTCCTAGGGAGATCAGATATAGTAAATGCAGGCTCCTGGGGAGAGCAGATATAGTGAATGCAGAGTCCTGGGGAGAACAGATACAGTGACTGCAGGCTCCTGGGGAGAGCAGATATAGTGAATGTAAGCTCCTGGGGAGACCAGATATAGTGACTGCAGGCTCCTGGGGAGAGCAGATATAGTGACTGCATTCTCCTGGGGAGATCAGATATAGTGAGTGCAGGCTCCTGGGGAGAGCAGATATAGTGAATGCAGAGTCCTGGGGAGATCAGATATAGTGACTGCAGGCTCCTGGGGAGACCAGATATAGTGACTGCAGGCTCGTGGGGAGAGCAGATATAGTGACTGCATTCTCCTGGGGAGATCAGATATAGTGAGTGCAGGCTCCTGGGGAGACCAGATATAGTGACTGCAGGTTGATGGGGAGAGCAGATATAGTGACTGCAGGCTCCTGGGGAGACCAGATATAGTGACTGCAGGCTACTGGGGGGAGCAGATATAGTGAATGCAGAGTCCTGGGGAGATGAGATATAGTGACTGCACGCTCCTGGGGAGAGCAGATATAGTGAATGCAGGCTCCTGGGGAGAGCAGATATAGTTAATGCAGAGTCCTGGGGAGATCAGAAATAGTGACTGCAGGCTCCTGGGGAGAGCAGATATAGTGACTGCAG
This sequence comes from Lithobates clamitans, assembly GCA_037952925.1. Classification (NCBI taxonomy): domain Eukaryota; kingdom Metazoa; phylum Chordata; class Amphibia; order Anura; family Ranidae; genus Lithobates; species Lithobates clamitans. Next base: position 178,755 of record JBBGZY010002272.1, on the reverse strand, counting down.
GCTCCAGGGGAGACCAGATATAGTGAATGCAGAGTCCTGGGGAGAGCAGATATAGTGAATGCAGAGTCCTGGGGAGAGCAGATATAGTAACTGCAGGCTCCTGGGGAGATCAGATATATTGACTGCAGGCTCCTGGGGAGATCAGATATAGTGAGTGCAGGCTCCTGGGGAGATCAGATATAGTGAATGCAGGTGCCTGGGGAGATCAGATATAGTGACTGCAGGCTCCTGGGGAGATCAGATATAGTCGCTGCAGGTTCCTGGGGAGATCAGATATAGTGAGTGCAGGCTCCTGGGTTTAGTAACACTTTAAAGATTTAGAGAAGATCTGTAAAGAAGAGTGGACCAAAATCCCTCCTGAGATGTGTGTAAACCTGATCACCACCTACAAGAAACATGTGACCTCTGTGATCCCCAACTAAGTCATGTTCTGCTTGGGGTCAAATACTTATTTTACTCACTGAACTGCAACTCCATTATAACATATATATATATATAACACCTTATCATCTCCCCATTCCCCCCCCCCAAAACCACACCCTCCCCCCCATACTCCCATGTTTTCCCTCACTTTCTCTCAGTTTCCCCTCCCCCCCTTCTTCACCAACACCTTTACTTTTATGCACAATCCTTAATTCCCCCTTGTATCCACGAATATCTTTGATCCATATTCACCTCAGCATGCCCCTATACATATTATGGTCACATCAAACAGACGCATACGTACGCGTATATATATACATATGTATCTCCATTCATTTTTTATTTTTATTTTTTATTTATTTTTTATGTTCTACATCCACTTATCCGATTTATATATTTTTTCTATATATTTTTATATACTTTTTTTACCTTTTTTTTACCTTTATTTTCATTTCTTATTTTTATTTCTTTTATTTTTTATTATTATTTCGATTTTTATAAATATTCAAAAAATTTAATTTTTTTCTTATTTTTATTTTCATTTTTATTCTTGCTCTTATTTCCATTATCTGTTATTTTCTATTCAATTGCCCCTTTTTTCATCCCATCATCGATATATTTCATTTCATCTCATGTCCTTCTCATCACATTGGTTCATCCCATCATTCTTCTTCACATCCCATCCTTTGTTTTCATCCATTTGTTATCCGTTGTTCCTCGATATCACATATCCATGTGTTCCTTCCCCCTGCCGCTCTCTCTCCTGTACACACATCGTCACCTCCTTTCACTATCTCTTCTTGTCTCTTTTTTCTGTCTTGTCACATCACTCTTTATTGTGTCATCCACCTATATTACTATGGCGGATAGAGCCTCTCCAACACCCACCCAATCCCTCCCACACTTCACCGAATACGAGATAGGCGGGGCTATGACCCCATTGGCCGGCCCGCCCTTCTTAAACCATCTCTAAAATGAAGGACTGCTATGCCTGAGGAAGGAGCGCGCATGCTCCGAACCCGTACACGCCCATAGCGTCATCACTCCGCGACCCGGGAAAAATCAAACAGATGATCCACGCTGTGCCTCCTCTACCCCAGCCTGGGACACTGGAATCCACCGGCACCGCCAGACGGGACCAGAGGAGAACACTCCAGCACATAGGATCGCCCCCTGTGGAGCCCTGCTGCCCCCCACATTACCCACCCGGACCGATTTTATTGATGTGCCTGTATTTGTCATACTCAGAGTGCATTTCCACTGACATTAAAATGTGTGTGTTTTATTACTACACTTAGGTTGGCGCTGCTTTTCTTCTTTTTTTTTCTTCTTTACTATAACATTTGTATTGTGTGATTTTTCTGGATTTTTGGTTGATATTCTGTCTCTATCATGATAAAAATTATAGACCCTTCATTTCTATGTAAGTGGGCAAAACTTACACAATCTGAAGGGGATCAAATACTTATCCCCCCCCCCCCAGTGTACATCAAGAATAATTTACGGGTGGGAGAGCGGAGTGACATTGTGAATAGGAACCAAAAAAGAAAAACAGTGAAGGGAAGAAAAAGGAAGATAAAAGCCTATCCCGTGAGCAATATTATGTATATTAATAGTCTCACAATAATGCCAACGAAGTACACCAATTTAGGTGCTGCTGCTGTAGCCAAAGACAACTAGCATATATATACACAAAGAGTCCAGGTAAACCTACCAAGACTCAAAAAGTAGCTACCTGTGCAGCTGAAATCATAAATCAGTTGGTTTAAAAAATTACAAATTTATTAATCAACTATGATAAATTATCGTGTTTAAACAATCACAATACAGCTCCATGTAGAGTAGTTCACGGGTCTCATACACCTGATGAGTTACCCGGGTATTCAAAAATTTCAAACAAACACAGGTAAACACATAGACATATCACACTGTTGCACTATCCTTGTAATGGATTGACAAGGAAGGACACTTCTCTCCCACACACACACACACACACAGCAATTGTCCAGACGTCGACTTGTAAGCATTTACCCGCAAAGGAAAAAAGGACAGCAATTTGAATAAAAAATCAGTTTGGAAAAATCCATGGAAAGGTGATTAGGCATTGCCCTGAAAAAATTCACCGTGCTATGCTGATTTCCTGCGGGTAAACCCCCCGGGGGAAAAAATAAAAAAATAAATAAGTAATCTAACTGACAATCACAGATGACCAGATCTCTTGTAGTACAATACCCCTGGCTATAATAATCAGGAAACCTGAAGTATATACACAGGTAGGATTTGGGTCACTGGCTGAGGTGTACCGGTCATCGGAAGTCACTGGTATCTTTACCCAAACAGCGTGATCTCCAAAAATATTTCAGATCAGAGGTATAGGCTGTTACACAGTTCAAGGTGGTATGTAAGGTCGGCTAGATCAACTGGTTGTGAATCAATCCCTTGTGATTGCTATGCCGGTATGCTTACTAGTATGCAGATCTGCCCGGCGTTCGTCTCATCCCTTTCACAGTCTAGTTCCATAAACGGGTACATAAACTATGTGGTGTGAAGGCGTCTTACCGCTCCGTCGGCCGACTTGGGCTTCTATTTTACCCTTCTGACCACTCACACCATCTGTTGCTCTCTGTCCCCGATCGTAGAGATGACTTAAATTGATCGCCGCCTTCATCCGCTAAACCAATGCCGCTCGTGGATTCAATACACGTTGGATGTGTGGATAAGAAGCACAGCTGTGCTGGTCCTATTTATCATAGTTGATTAATAAATTTGTAATTTTTTAAACCAACTGATTTATGATTTCTGCTGCACAGGTAGCTACATTGTGAATAGGACATGGGGGGAGGTGGAATCCTGTGGGTGGAACTTCAAAGGGAAGAAGCAAGTGGGAAATGAATAGTGGGGGTATGTTATCGCCCCCCCTCCCAACCTGAAGGAGGAGGAGGAGGGGCTAGACCTCCTATCACGGTTAGGAATGGCGGCAAAGCAGGGCGATGTCATCATAATGGAGGACTTCAACTATCCCAATATTGACTGGACAGAAGGGACAGCTCACTATTTATCCACTTCCCACCCAGGCCAATTCTGACACTTCTCCCCGACATGTAAAAATCATCATTTTATTGCTAGAAAATTACTCAGAACCCACAAATATTATGTATATTTTTAGTAGAGACCCTAGGGAATAAAATGACAATCATTGCAACTTTTTATGTCACACGGTATTTGTGCAGCAATTTTTTAAACACTTTTTTTGTTGGAAAAAAAATTGTTTCATGAATTTAAAAAAAAAAAACCAAAAGCGATAAAGTTAGTCCAATTTTATGTATAATGTGAAAGATGATGTTACACCGAATATATAGATACCAAACATGTCATGCTTTAAAATTGCGCACACTCGTGGAATGGCGCCAAACTTCTGTACTCAAAAAATCTCCATAGGAGACGCTTTAAACATTTTTACAGGTTACCAGTTTAGAGTCACAGAGGAGGTCTAGTATGAGAATTATTGCTCTCACTCTAACGTTCTCAGTGATACCTCACATGCGTGTTTTGAACGGCATTTACATACGTGGACACGACGTACGTGTGCCCTCGCTTCTGCATGTGAGCACACGGGGGCTCTTTAATTATTTTTTTTGTATTGTTTATTTTATTCTATAAGACCCCACATCTCTCCTCTAGGCTGGAAAGACTGAGATAAAAAAAAAACGGCCCGAAGGTCATAGAGACTGCTGGGCATCATCTGGTCCTCGGTCAGCTCTATGGTAATCTTCCCCCGCCGGCTTCTCTGGCTCGCCGATCGTACGGGTGATCAGGTAGAAGCACCGAAGGGTGGCAGGGGGGGACGTCCCCTCCCCCAGCCTGTAAAAAAAATCAAGCGGCTGAACAGACACTATTGTAGGGTGCAGGGAATGGCTGGCAGAAAAGAATGATATGTGAATGATGTCTGTAGCTGCACCCATCATTCATGTATCTCCACTGAAAGCCCAGGACGTCATATGAAGGTCCGCCATTTCCTAAATGTTTTATAGGCCGACTTCATGTCCCGATTGGTGAATTCCCTGACTAGAAAGAATGCATTGCTAGATCTATTAACCACTTAAGGACCGCCTCACGCCGATTTACGTCAGCAAGGCGGCACGGGCAGGCAAAATCACGTACATGTACGTGATTTGCCTCCCGCGGGTGGGGGGTCCAATTGGACCCCCCCCCGCCGCCCGAGGCGGTCCCGTTCTGTCCCCCGGTGATCAGAGACGAGGGGGAGGCCATCCGTTCGTGGCCCCCCCTCGCGATCGCCGCCGGCCAATGGGAACACTCCTTTGCTGCTGTATGCTAAACAGCAGCAAAGGAAGTGATGTCATCTCCCCTCGGGTCGGTAGTTTCCGTTCCGGCCCGAGGTGAGACGACATGTGAGTGAGTGCACCAACACACACACACACAGTAGAACATGCCAGGCACACATTACACCCCGATCCCCCCCCCGATCGCCCCCCGATCCCCCCCCAATCACCCCCGTCACAAACTGACACCAGCAGTTTTTTTTATTTTTTTTTTTTCTGATTACTGCTGTGTCAGTTTGTGACAGTTACTGTGTTAGCACAGTTACTGTTACCCCCCTGTAGGTCTAGGGTACCCCCCTAACCCCCCCTAATAAAGTTTTAACCCCTTGATCACCCCCTGTCACCAGTGTCACTAAGCGATCATTTTTCTGATCGCTGTATTAGTGTCGCTGGTGACGCTAGTTAGTGAGGTAAATATTTAGGTTCGCCGTCAGCGTTTTATAGCGTCAGGGACCCCCATATACTACCTAATAAATGTTTTAACCCCTTGATTGCCCCCTAGTTAACCCTTTCACCACTGATCACCGTATAACCGTTATGGTTGACGCTGGTTAGTTCGTTTATTTTTTATAGTGTCAGGGCACCCGCCGTTTATTACCGAATAAAGGTTTAGCCCCCTGATCGCCCAGCGGTGATATGCGTCGCCCCAGGCAGCGTCAGATTAGCGCCAGTACCGCTAACACCCACGCACGCACCGTACACCTCCCTTAGTGGTATAGTATCTGAACGGATCAATATCTGATCCGATCAGATCTATACTAGCGTCCCCAGCAGTTTAGGGTTCCCAAAAACGCAGTGTTAGCGGATCAGCCCAGATACCTGCTAGCACCTGCGTTTTGCCCCTCCGCCCGGCCCAGCCCACCCAAGTGCAGTATCGATCGATCACTGTCACTTACAAAACACTAAACGCGTAACTGCAGCGTTCACAGAGTCAGGCCTGATCCCTGCGATTGCTAACAGTTTTTTTGGTAGCATTTTGGTGAACTGGCAAGCACCAGCCCCAGGCGTCAGGTTAGCGCCAGTACCGCTAACACCCACGCACGCAGCATACACCTCCCTTAGTGGTATAGTATCTGATCAGATCAATATCTGATCCGATCAGATCTATACTAGCGTCACCAGCAGTTTAGGGTTCCCAAAAACGCAGTGTTAGAGGGATCAGCCCAGATACCTGCTAGCACCTGCGTTTTGCCCCTCCGCCCGGCCCAGCCCAGCCCACCCAAGTGCAGTATCGATCGATCACTGTCACTTACAAAACACTAAACACATAACTGCAGCGTTCGCAGAGTCAGGCCTGATCCCTGCGATCACTAACAGTTTTTTTGGTAGCGTTTTGGGGAACTGGCAAGTGCCAGCGGCCTAGTACACCCCCCTCGTAGTCAAACCAGCACTGCAGTAACACTTGGTGACGTGGCAAGTCCCATAAGTGCAGTTCAAGCTGGTGAGGTGGCAAGCACAAGTAGTGTCCCGCTGCCACCAAGAAGAAGACAAACAGGCCCGTCGTGCCCATAATGCCCTTCCTGCTGCATTCACCAATCCTAATTGGGAACCCACCGCTTCTGCAGCGCCCGTACTTCCCCCATTCACATCCCCAACCAAATGCAGTCGGCTGCATGAGAGGCATTTTTATGTCCTCCTGAGTACCCCTACCCAACGAACCCCCCCAAAAAAGATGTTGTGTCTGCAGCAAGTGCAGATATAGACGTGACACCCGCTATTATTGTCCCTCCTGTCCTGACAATCCTGGTCTTTGCATTGGTGAATGTTTTGAACGCTACCATTCACTAGTTGAGTATTAGCGTAGGGGACAGCATTGCACATACTAGGCACACTTTCACAGGGTCTCCCAAGATGCCATCGCATTTTGAGAGACCCGAACCTGGAACCGGTTACAGTTATAAAAGTTACAGTTACAAAAAAAGTGTAAAAAAAAAAAAAAATATGAAATAAAAAAAAATAGTTGTCGTTTTATTGTTCTCTCTCTATTCTCTCTCTATTGTTCTGCTCTTTTTTACTGTATTCTATTCTGCAATGTTTTATTGTTATTGTTATTGTTATTATGTTTTATCATGTTTGTTTTTCAGGTGTGTAATTATTTATACTTTACTGTTTACTGTGCTTTATTGTTAACCATTTTTTTGTCTTCAGGTACGCCATTCACGACTTTGAGTGGTTATACCAGAATGATGCCTGCAGGTTTAGGTATCATCTTGGTATCATTCTTTTCAGCCAGCGGTCGGCTTTCATGTAAAAGCAATCCTAGCGGCTAATTAGCCTCTAGACTGCTTTTACAAGCCGTGGGAGGGAATGCCCCCCCCTCCGTCTTCCGTGTTTTTCTCTGGCTCTCCTGTCTCAACAGGGAACTTGAGAATGCAGCCGGTGATTCAGCCAGCTGACCATAGAGATGATCAGAGACCAGAGTGGCTCCAAACATCTCTATGGCCTAAGAAACCAGAAGCTACGAGCATTTCATGACTTAGATTTCGCCGGATGTAAACAGCGCCATTGGGAAATTGGGGAAGCATTTTATCACACCGATCTTGGTGTGGTCAGATGCTTTGAGGACAGAGGAGAGATCTAGGGTCTAATAGACCACAATTTTTTCAAAAAAGAGTACCTGTCACTACCTATTGCTATCATAGGGGATATTTACATTCCCTGAGATAACAATAAAAATGATTAAAAAAAAAATATGAAAGGAACAGTTTAAAAGTAAGATTAAAAAAGAAAAAAAATAATAAAGAAAAAAAAAAAAGCACCCCTGTCGCCCCCTGCTCTCACGCTAAGGCGAACGCAAGCGGCGGTCTGTCGTCAAACGTAAACAGCAATTGCACCATGCATGTGAGGTATCACCGCGAAGGCCAGATCGAGTGCAGTAATTTTTCCAGTAGACCTCCTCTGTAAATCTAAAGTGGTAACCTGTAAAGGCTTTTGAAGGCTTTTAAACATGTATTTATTTTGTTGCCACTGCACGTTTGTGCGCAATTTTAAAGCATGTCATGTTTGGTATCCATGTACTCGGCCTAAGATCATCTTTTTTATTTCATCAAACATTTGGGCAATATAGTGTGTTTTAGTGCATTAAAATTTAAAAAAGTGTGTTTTTTCCCCAAAAAATGCGTTTGAAAAATCGCTGTGCAATTACTGTGTGAAAAAAAAAATGAAACACCCACCATTTTAATCTGTAGGGCATTTGCTTTAAAAAAATATATAATGTTTGGGGGTTCAAAGTAATTTTTTTGCAAAAAAAAAAAACTTTTTCATGTAAACAATAAGTGTCAGAAAGGGCTTTGTCTTCAAGTGGTTAGAAGAGTGGGTGATGTGTGACATAAGCTTCTAAATGTTGTGCATAAAATGCCAGGACAGTTCAAAACCCCCCCAAATGACCCCATTTTGGAAAGTAGACACCCCAAGCTATTTGCTGAGAGGCATGTCGAGTCCATGGAATATTTTATATTGCGACACAAGTTGCGGGAAAGAGACAAATTTTTTTTTTTTTGCACAAAGTTGTCACTAAATGATATATTGCTCAAACATGCCATGGGAATATGTGAAATTACACCCCAAAATACATTCTGCTGCTTCTCCTGAGTACGGGGATACCACATGTGTGAGACTTTTTGGGAGCCTGGCCGCGTACGGGACCCCGAAAACCAAGCACCGCCTTCAGGCTTTCTAAGGGCGTGAATTTTTGATTTCACTCTTGACTGCCTATCACAGTTTCGGAGGCCATGGAATGCCCAGGTGGCACAAACCCCCCCCAAATGACCCCATTTTGGAAAATAGACACCCCAACCTATTTGCTGAGAGGTATAGTGAGTATTTTGCAGACCTCACTTTTTGTCACAAAGTTTTGAAAATTGAAAAAAGAAAAAAAAAATGTTTTTTCTTGTCTTTCTTAATTTACAAAAACAAATGAGAGCTGCAAAATACTCACCATGCCTCTCAGCAAATAGCTTGGGGTGTCTACTTTCCAAAATGGGGTCATTTGGGGGGGTTTTGTGCCACCTAGGCATTCCATGGCCTCCGAAACTGTGATAGGCAGTGAAGAGTGAAATCAAAAATTTACACCCTTAGAAATCCTGAAGGCGGTGATTAGTTTTCGGGGCCCCGTACGCGGCTAGGCTCCCAAAAAGTCCCACACATGTGGTATCCCCATACTCAGGAGAAGCAGCTAAATGTATTTTGGGGTGCAATTCCACATATGCCCATGGCCTGTGTGAGCAATATATCATTTAGTGACAACTTTATGAAAAAAAAAAAAAGTGTCACTTTCCCGCAACTTGTGTCAAAATATAAAATATTCCATGGACTCAACATGCCTCTCAGCAAATAGCTTGGAGTGTCTACTTTCCAAAATGGGGTCATTTTGGGGGGTTTTGTGCCACCTGGGCATTCCATGGCCTCCGAAACTGTGATAGGCAGTGAAGAGTGAAAGCAAAAATTTAAACCCTTAGAAATCCTGAAGGCGGTGATTGGTTTTCGGGGCCCCGTACGCGGCTAGGCTCCCAAAAAGTCTCACACATGTGGTATCCCCATACTCAGGAGAAGCAGCTGAATGTATTTTGGGGTGCAATTCCACATAGGCCCATGGCATGTGTGAGCAATATATCATTTAGTGACAACTTTTTGTAAATTTTTTTTTTTTTTTTTTGTCATTTTTCAATCACTTGGGACAAAAAAAATAAATATTCAATGGGTTCAACATGCCTCTCAGCAATTTCCTTGGGGTGTCTACTTTCCAAAACGGGGTCATTTGGGGGGGGGGGTTTGTACTGCCCTGCCATTTTAGCACCTCAAGAAATGACATAGGCAGTCATAAACTAAAAGCTGTGTAAATTCCAGAAAATGTACCCTAGTTTGTAGACGCTATAACTTTTGCGCAAACCAATAAATATACGCTTATTGACATTTTTTTTACCAAAGACATGTGGCCGAATACATTTTGGCCTAAATGTATGACTAAAATTTAGTTTATTGGATTTTTTTTATAACAAAAAGTAGAAAATATCATTTTTTTTCAAAATTTTCGGTCTTTTTCCGTTTATAGCGCAAAAAATAAAAACCGCAGAGGTGATAAAATACCATCAAAAGAAAGCTCTATTTGTGGGAAGAAAAGGACGCAAATTTTGTTTGGGTACAGCATTGCATGACCGCGCAATTAGCAGTTAAAGCGACGCAGTGCCAAATTGGAAAAAGACCTCTGGTCCTTAGGCAGCATAATGGTCCGGGGCTCAAGTGGTTAATTAGAAACCATTCAGATCTGATCACAGAAATACAGGACAACTTGGGATCCAGCGATCACATTCAGCATAATTATAGGAAAAGGAGGAACAAGGGGAGTACAAGAACACTAAACTTCAAATGAGAGAAAACTGCCCCATATTGTGGGTTCAAGGGCCTCTTCTCGATAACCCTGGCCAGTGGTTGTGGGGGTCCACGTGTAAGGGGGCTTATCGGAGTCTGGAAATTATACTGCAGCAGGTTGGCTCTGCTGTGCCAATCACCATAGGTGTACGTCGGGCTCGTACGTGGCGATCTGTGGGTGCTGATTGGCCAGCGGGGGAGCCAATCAGTGGGTCCGGCGGACTCGATGTCCGCCATATGCCCGCGGTCGTTCCCTGCAGAGACAGAACGGGGATCTGCCAAACTAAACAAGGCAGATCTCGGTTGTGTCAGGGATGACATACAGATCCTGTCCTCCTGCTATGAAGGAAGACGGACCTGTGTGTTGTCCCAGTCAGCCCATCCCCCATACGGGTAGAAACACCTCCCAGGGAACACATTTAACCCTTTGATCGCCCCTGATGGTAACCCCTTCCCTGTCAGTGCCATTAGTACAGTGACAGTGCATATATGTGGCACTGAACACTGTAATAATGTCACTGGTTCCCAAAAAAGTGTTAAAAGTGTCAGCTAGGTGTCTGATCTGTCTGCCGCAATATCGCAGTCCCACTAAAAATCACAGATCGCTGCCTTTACTAGCTAAAAAAAATTAAATAAAAATGCCATAAATATATCCCCTATTTTGTAGACGCTATAAATAACTTTTGCACAAACCAATCAATTATTGTTTTGGGTTTTTTTTACCAAAAATATGTAATAGAATACATATTGGAATAAATTGATGAAGACATTAGATTTTTTTAATTTTTTTTATTGGATGTTTTATAACAGAAAGTAAAAAATATTGTTTTTTTTTTTCAAAATTGTCGGTCTTCTTTTGTATCTAGCACAAAAAAAAACCCTGCATCAAATACCACCAAAAGAAAGCGCTATTTGTGAGGAAAAAAACGTAAATTTTATTTGTGTACAAGACCGCCCAATTGTCAGTTAAAGTAACGCAGTGGCGAATTGCAAAAAATGGCCTGGTCAGGAAGTGGGGTAAATCTTCCGGGGCTGAAGTGGTTAACAAGGGGGTCCCCAGATCATGCTCCCCCATGTGAATGATTATGGGGTACATTGTACCCCTACTCATTCACCAAAAAAAGTATCAAAAATAAATAAAGACAGAAGGCGGTGTTTGACAATTTCTGTATTAAAGAAACAAACAATGTCCCCTGATGTAGATTCACAGTCGATCACGATTCCCGCCGCACCACCCGATCCAAAAAAAGAAAAGAAAAAAACGATTCACCTGCGAGAAAGGCTGACCACCGAATTCCATTTGACAGTTCTTGAAACCTTTTAATAAAGGACTTGTCGAAAACTGGCTCATGTTTTTTTTTTACATTACCCTGTTTTTTTTTTTGGGTGAATGGGCGTGGGTACTATGTACCCCATACTCATTCATATGGGGGGGCGGGATCTGGGGGTCCCCTTGTTAAAGATTCCAGATTCCGATAAGCCCCCTGCCCACAGATCCCCACAACCACCACCAAGAGTTGTAAGGAACAGGCCCTTGTCACCACCAACATGAGGATAAGGTGCTTTGGGGTGGGGTGGGGGCAGAGTCCCCATCCCAAAGCACCCCACCATGTAGGAGGGCATGTGGCCTGGTATGGTTCAGGGGGGCGATCGCTTGCCCCCCGTTTCCTGGCCTGCCAGGCTGCATGCTCAGCATAAGGTCTAGTATTAATTTTGGTGGGGACCCATGCAATGTTTTTTAAATTTTGGCTTGGGTTCTCCCTAAAATTCATACCATACGCCATTGATATATGTCCTCCAGGGCAGCACCCGGGCCCCTATATCCTTTTTTAAGGCCAATAACTTGCATATAAGCCTTCAAAATGGGGACTTTGATTTTTCATGTTGAGGTCCTAACTTTAATAGAGTTAAAGTTGGGTGTGAACTTTTTCCCGTTTGGGAGTCCTGGTGCAAAGTTAACTGGAGGGTGTTTGGCCCATCACTAGTAACATTGGGGGTCATTTACTATAGCGCTATGGCGCTAATTCGCGCAAATTGCCGCGAATTAGCGCGAATTCACGGCAATTTAGCGCTAATTCGCGGCAATTTAGCGCGAATTAGCGCTAATAGCGGTAATTCGCGCGAAAACGGTATTCACTATAGCGCTGGTGAGAAAATTCTCCCAAAATCGAATTTACTATAGCTCCCTGAAACTAAATAGAGCCCAAACCCTTACTCTGCTAAAACCTAGAGAATTGCACATGGAAATAATGTTTAGAGCATGATATAATTGCCTAAATGGTACTGAAATATGCGGTATATTATTTAAAGATTATCTGCTTTTAAACTGTGTGAAAAAGTGATTTCTACACTGAAATATCTTTAAAAGTCTGAAAAGTGAAAAATTCCCCGTTTTGGACAACTAGGTGCCAACACAACTGAGCATGCTCAGACCTGAAAATAACTCTCATTTTAACTCAAGTGTCTTTTTTACCTGGAGGTATAGTAAATACCAAAATGAGAGCTAATTAGAGAGCATTTTTTGGGAGTTAAAATCTGCTCTAATTTAGTCCAAATGAAGTTTCAGTCACTGATTCTAATGGAACAATTCTAACTTTCACAAAAAAACCCTTTTAATGTTGAGATGAAATATATCTTTCTGTGAAATACATTTTCCTTTGCAACATTGTTGCTTCTACTTAAAATATTTTGATTTTAGGAATGCTACAATGTGGAATGTTTTGATGTTTTGGTAAAATATATTTTTCTCTGTCACTTTCACTTGTTTTTCTTCATCTCACAACCATCTTTACCCCAAACTCACACAGGCGTCTTTACAATCCACAAACAATACCATTGCTGATGAAAATTTAAAATGAATCACAATTTTTTGTGCTTTGTATTATTTGCAAATATTCATAATTTGAGCCCAAAAATGTGATATGTGTACCAACATCAGAAAAATGTGATATGTGTACCAACATCAGAAATCAAAATGTAATTCCCAAAAATTTGAGGGTAATATTCTACTCTCACCCACAAAAAAACACCAAATATCACAGAATAAATCAAGTAGAATAACTCTTGAGTAATGTAATTCCATCACCTGTATGTCCATAGAAATGCAGTATTTATGTGTTTTTATGTGTATTTATGTGTAGGAGGGTCTCACACGTGGCAGCTCTGTGGCTTAGAGCAGTGTTTCTCAACTCCAGTCCTCAAGGCGCACCAACAGGTCGTGTTTTCAGGATTTCCCCTCAGATGAAACAGCTGTGGTAATTACTAATGCAGTGAAACTGATCAAATCACCTTTGCAAAATAATGGTAAGCCTGAAAACATGACCTGTTGGGGCGCCTTGAGGACTGGAGTTGAGAAACACTGGCTTAGAGGTTAGAACTTCTGCTTAGTATCTCTGAGGATCTGGGTTCAAATCCCAACCATGTTACTTCATGTAGAGAAGTTGTCTCATTTCCCAGGTCCTATAACTATGTCTAATTGTAGGAGGGTTCCACCACCATTGTAAGTCTTTTCCAGATACACTATATAGCCAAAAGTATTGGGACGCCTGCCTTTACACACACATGAACTTTAATGGCAGCCCAGTCTTAGTCCGTAGGGTTAAAATTTGATTTGGCCCACCCTTTGCAGCTAGAACAGCTTCTGGGAAGGCTGTCCACAAGGTTTAGTCTGCCTATGGGAATGTTTGATCATTCTTCCAGAAGTGCATTTGTGAGGCCAGGCACTGATGTTGGATGAGAAGGCCTGGCTTGCAGTCTCTACTCTAATTCAGCCAAAGGGTGTTCTATCGGGTTGAGGCCAGGACTCTGTGCAGGCCAGTCAAGTTTCTCCACCCCAAACTTGCTCATCCATGTCTTTATGGACCTTGCTTTGTGTACTGGTGTGCAGTCATGTTGGAACAGGAAGGGGCTTTCCCCAAACTGTCCCCACAAAGTTGGGAGCATGAAATTCTCCAAATTGTCTTGGTATGCTGATGCCTTAAGAGTTCCCTTATCTGAAACTAAGAGGCCAAGCCCAACCCCTGAAAAACAACCCCGCACCATAATCCCCCTCCACCAAATCATTTGGACCAGTGCACAAAGCAAGGTCCATAAAGACATGGATGAGTGATTTTGGGGTGGAGGAACTTGACTGGCCTGCACAGAGTCCTGACATCAACACAACAGAACACCTTGGGGATAAATTAGAGAGGAGACTGTAGGTCAGGCCTTCTTGTCCAACTTCAGTGCCTGACCTCACAAATGCACTTGGAAGAATGGTCAAACATTCCCATAGACACACTCCTAAACCTTGTGGACAAGAAGAGTTGAAGCTGTTATAGCTGCAAAGGGTGGGCCAAATAAGTTTTGAACCCAATACTAATACTGGGATGCCATTACAGTTCATGTGTGTTTAAAGGCAGGCATCCCAATACTTAGGCCAATATACTGTATATTGCTTGTGACACTGAGCATGGCTATGGACTTAGGGCTAGTTCACACCACAGAGATGCAGAGAACATGTGTGGGTCTGCCCTGGTGGCTAAGTGGGTAGCAGTTCTGTCTAGCAGCACCTGGGATGTTGGTTCACCTCCACCAACATGCTAATGCTTGTGTTGAAGTTTATATGTTCTCCCTGTGTGGGTTTCTCACCACAATCTAAAGACATGCTGGCATCTTATTTGTCTCCTGTCGAAATAGGTTCTAATGTAAGAAAGTTAATTTTGGACTTTATATTGGAAGCTCATTGCAGCCAGGGACTGATGTTAATGTTTATTAGCACTAATCATGCCCAGGGACTTGGACATTTCAAATTTTAGGGTTTACACTGCACAGGTACATATGCCTAGAAAACTGTTGCTTTGTTTATGTGGATGCAAATGGACTTTGATCTTTGTCCTGTAGTTGGAGATTTGATGCACATAGCCAAGGCTAACACAGTTGCAAATCCTATTATGTGTTCCTGCTCATCAGGTGCAATCACTTTAGACATACATGAAGAGACAGATTGAAAGATACTGGTGGGCGTGTACTTCTATTGGGTGTGTCAGTGTGCTAACAATACAACCTCTCTTATATAAAGGCCTGCAGTAGGGGGGTTCGTTTGGCCTGAGAAGGTCAGGTTTTTTGTTGTGATGGAGAAGGAATGATATTGGGAGATTTGATGAAATTCTTGTGCATTTTTTCAATCAAAAGTGGGTTTATGTGGCCATGCTGTCAATGTTGTGTGTGTATTGTTCCTGTCTGATCATGCAAACATCGTTTGGAAGCATCTGCTGACCTACTGTTTTTGATCTCGTTTAATTGTGTACACCGAAATGCAGCTTCCAGTAGAACATGGTCACCAATGTATGTATGTGTGGATTGTGGGCTGGTGGTGGGTGTTTTGAATAAGTCTTTTGCAATATTATGTTGGAATGCTTTGTAAGAATGACTGTTAAGTATGTTTCTATAATCTTTCAGATAATAATGTGATGTGTTGCCCGTTATACACTGGAATTAAAGCTGTGTCCACTCTAAGGTTTTGTCTAATTTTAGATTGTAAGCTCCTATGAGCAGGGCCCTTAAAATTCCGTTGCTAAATGTAGTACCATATATCCTGTCCAAATTTTTTTGAAGCTAGTAAATGTAAATTTATTTTTTTTCTGCTGGTAAAATAAAGTACATTGAGCTCTTGTTGTGGTGTGTTGGGTTTTTTTTTTTTCCTTCTACTTTTCTTTCTTTAGTTTTTGTGGGTGGTGGTTTTGGGAAAGTGCAATATCTCTTTTATATTTTATTTCAATATGTATTTGTGCACCAAAAAACTAATCTCTTTGCCCTGGTTCACATGCTACTTTGAAATTGCGCTACTTCACTTGAAGTAGCACGATTTCAAAGTAGCAAGGTCAGCGTGATTTCAGGTGGCTTCATACACAAATGTCTATTGAAGTCGCACCTGAAATCGGCAAAAGTAGTGCAGGAACTACTTTAGCAAATTGATGCGGTGCCACAAAAAAAATGTTGCATCAATTGGAACAGTGCCAGTGCCATTGCCAAGAGTCACGCGATTTGATCTCTGAAATCGCATGACCAATCGCTCCAATGTAAACCTAGGCTTCTGCACAACTGCAAGTTATATATAAAGATTCCACCTTTATCATTAACAGCTGTGGAGAATTGCAGGTAATGAATTCAGCTGGTGGATAGGCAGTGTTTGAATGTGTCAGCTCTGGTTCACATTGGTGTGATTTGACATGTCAAATCTGTGGCAATTGCACTGTTCTAATTAGTGCGATTTGTATTGATATTGGTGCAGAAACCTGCAACGATGTCTCTGATGTTGCCCCCACAGTCGGGACTGACATGCAGGAATGAAATTGTGGGAGTTCAGCTGCACGCTTTCCTCCTGCTGTCAGTGTGAACCAGGGCTCAAACTGGGCCTTTTGCCTTTGTAATTCACCTGCTGCTAACCTAGGGACAACATTTCTTAGCAAACTCCCTTAAGTTTACCTTCAAATATATGTAGAAATACAGATTTGTATATCTGAAAATAAAAAAATACTAATCATGGTTGAGATCAAATATTCGCAGCTGCAATCAAAAGTGTGGTTTCACCTTCTGACCTGGAAATTAGTCATTGTATGCACCCGGAAGTTCTTGTGCTGGTCAGGATCTCAATCTAGGTGGACATGGCGAGGTCTCTTTAGCAGAGAGGAGGCGCTGCTCATTGGCCGGGTAAGTGTAGGATATGTACTTGTACTTAATCAATGCAGGGGTGGATGTCATAGATTTGGTGTGGGTGGGGTTCATTGATTTGTTTGGCATCACCACACATTTGCTTCCGTCCCATGTGCACACATCAATTCCTGCATTTGTTCTGCTGATATAAATCAGTAAGGACTATGCAAGTATAAATGAGAGATCATTTTATTAAAATATATATGACTTGTTTCACAGCTGGGCGAATTTTCCAGCAAATTTGGACCTCTGAGTTGCATGGCAAGTTGTACCCCATGATTCTCAATGACAACCATTCATATCTGTGCTACTAAGTCGCACCAACTTCAAAGTAGTCCCTGTACTACTTTGGTGTGACTTGAGGTATATCGGGTACAATATTACACAGGCATTCCCAGAAGTTGGGGCCAAGTTGCAGCGGCAAAGTGGCAGCAAAATAGTGTGACTTTCAGGTCGCAGCAGTGTGAATGAGATTCAAGGATATCACCTTTGAATTTGGCCCTATTGTCACTTGTGCATCCTGAAAGTGTAGCAAATTCGTCCCTGCACTACCTTGGTTTGACTGATGCAATTTGAGGTCCATACACCACAAGATTACACAGACATTGCTTCAAGTCATGACAAAGCTGTGCAATTTTAAGGTCGCACAAGTGCAAATGGGGCCTTATTCAAAGGTGTTATCAATTAATCGCATTAGGTTACTTTCACACTTGGGTGACTTTTCATGGAGCTTTGGACCTCAGAGTCACATGAAAAGTTGTCCCCCTTGATTTCCATTAATATTTATTAGAGCTGCACGATTAATCGTCATCGTAATTTTTTTCCCCTTTACGATCTTGAAAAAAGCGTTTCACGATTCTTGCTATTGCAAAGAACTCTCTCTGCTCTTCTGAAGCCACAGCCGAAAAACCAGGAAGTCTGCCAAGAATTAGAACATTCTTTATCAGTGAACTTGACTAGAAACCTTGTAACAATTTGTCAATTAAATAGAATTCTGTGTAAGTGAGGAAAGTTTAACCACTTAAACACTAAACATTTTTCTGACATTTGTTGGTTTCAGGTTAAAATCATTTTTTTTTGCTAGAAAATTACTTAAAACCCCCCAACATTATATATATATTTTTAGTAGAGACCCTAGAGAATAAAATGGTGGTTGTTACAATATTTTATGTCACACTGTATTTGCGCCTTTCAAATGCAATTTTTTTTGGAAAAAATTACTTTAATGATTTAAAAAAAAAAAAGAAAAGTTAGCCCAATTTCTTGTGGGATAATGTGAAAGATTTTATGTCACGAGAATCGTGATCTTTTTATTCTAAGCAAAAAAATTGTGATTCTCATTTTGGCCAGAACCGTGCAGCTCTAATATCTATGCAACTTCACCCATGTTCACATAGGTCTGAATTGACATGTCAAATTGTAGGCCAAATCGGCGCCTATTGATGGCAATGGAACTGTCCAAATTGGTGCGACGCCACAACAATTCCCAAAAGTAGTTCCTGCACTACTTTGGGCGACTTCAGGGGGCGATTTCTTACCTCCCAACTTTTTGAGATGGGTATAAGGGACACCTATTAGCAAAAGTAGGTAGGCATAGGACACCTTCTTAAAGGAGAACAGTTGGGACCTATGTGATTTCACTAGACATTTGTGCAGGAAAGTGCACTGATGTCTCTGAAATCGCTGACAAAGTCGGGCTGAGTCACACTTGTGCAACTTTGGACATGAGAGTCGTATGACAAGTCATACCCCATGATTTTTAATGTGTACCATTCATATCTGTGCGACTTCAAGTAACACTGACTTCAACGTAGTCCCTGTACTACTTTGGTCTGACTTTGATGCGAGTTGAGGTCCATAGACCTCAAGTTTACACAGGCATTCCCTGGAATTGCGGCAAAATTGCTAATGCAAAATCGTGGGAAAGTTGCGTGTCTTTCCCTGTGACTCCTGCGTCCATAGACCTCAAGATTACACAGGCATTGCTTAAAGTCGCATTAAAATCTCGCAACTTTCAGGTCGCACAAGTGTGAAAGGTGCCTAAGTCACTGTGCTGAGTACTATTTTATACCTAGAATATAAAGTAGTCCCACCATCAAACACTAGTAAACATATGTTCTCAATATAATTGTGCTCAAATGGCTGAAAATCACACAGATGGTATCACCTACTGAAAGCTTGCATTGTACTCAGCAGCGTATGCTGAAAAGAGGCGAACGCCTATTAGCCAATGCCACATCGGCACATCGGCATGAGCATGGTTGTTACTATAATATTAATGCCTGAAATGCAAAACATTATTGTATTGAATCAAACATTAGTAAATGTATTTTCTCTGTAGGTAAGTGCTCAGCTCTGTAGCATAGCGGTATACCCTGCTGCCCCCAAAAGTTCAAGCCATGAATTCAAATCTCACTGACAGCATTACCTCCTAGAAGTGTGCATTGTACTCAGAAGCATAATTAGCCAAAGCACATCAGCTTGCTTTATTCCATATTTTAACTCTTCAAATGCATGCAATGGTATGTACTTATTCAATAATATTATGGTATGGAATTCCAAAATTCAAGGAAAAAAATGTCGTAGGGTCCCCCCAGTACATACCAGGCCCTTCGGTATGGACTTTAAGGGGAACCCCACACCAAATTGTAAAATAAATTTGATGTGGGGCCCCCCAAAATCCATACCAGACCCTTATCCGAGCATGCAGCCTGGAGGTCAGGATAGGGGGGGACGAGTGAGCACCCTCCCCTTCTGAACCTTACCAGGCCACATGCCCCAAAGCACCTTTTCCCCATGTTGATGGGGACAAGGGCCTCTTCCCGACAACCCTGGTCCGTGGTTGTCGGTCTGCAGGCAGGGGGTTTATCAGAACCTGGAAGCCCCCTTTAAAAAGTCGGCTCCCAGATCCTGCCCCCTATGTGAATAGGTATAGGGTACATTTTACCCCTACCCATTCACCAAAAAAAGCAGTGAAATGTAAAAAAAATCAATAGCCGGTTTTTGACAAGTCCTTTATTGTAAAATAGCCCCGAGCTGTCTTCTTCCCTTGGCCATCTTCTCCAGACGCTGTCTCTCCCTCCTCCATCTTCTCCCCGAGCTGTATTCTCCCAGAGCCGTCTCTCCTGCCGCTGCCATGTTCTCCATCTGCTGTCTTCTTCCGCACCGCTGGTTACCCGCTAATAAAAAAAAAGCTGCTCTTTTTCCATGGTGGTCTTCCTCTGCTGTGTTGTCACCCGCTGTGTGGCGTCTCTTACATAGCCATGGAGCGGACTCTCCGGGTGACATTATCGGATGGCCACAGAAGACCGCCACAAGAAGAGCGGCTTTTTTTTTTATTAGTGGGTAACCGGCTGTGCTGAAGAACACATCAGCGGGGGAAGATGGTGGCAGCAGGAGAGACAGCTTGGGGAGAAGAAACATCAAACACTAGTGAATGTATTTTCTATGTATGACTGTGCTACACCCAATAGGCTAGCAGTCAGCACTTCTACCTTGAAGAACTCATGGGTTCAAATCCCACAGAGAAATACTAAAAGATTGAATTGGTGAAAAAAAAGCAAATGACTATTAGCCAATTAGCCAAAGCAGCATATGCTGCAAATAGGTGAATGCCAATTAGCCAATGCACTTTAAATTTGGCTGATTATATTAACTCTTCAAATGCATGCAATGATATGTAAGTATTCAATACTATTATGGTGTGAAATTCCAAACACCACTCACTAACTAATGGGCAGATTACATTTTTTTGTTTGTTCATTTTAATTCGCTTGTGCACTGAAAAAATAAACACAGCTGGGGGATGGTAGGTTGGCTGGTATTTGAACTTGTACCGTGAGTGCTGTGGAGACATCTGAGCAGACTACTAAGCCATTGTGCTAAGTATGAGACCTCCATAATAGTGTAGTATGATTAAAGAATGAATATAAATAATTACCGCTTTATAGTCACCTAAATTAAAAAATAAAAAACAACATACAACAAATAGGTAACCTAAATGTTTAATACATGTAACTTTACAGAATAGCAGACATTACTATGTAATAATCATTCATAACTGCATTAGTTAGCAAAAGAAGGAAAGAAATAGGAATACTACTTGCAACATACATCAATAGATGCACACGAGGTAGAGCACATCTCACATAAAAATGTTACTTTCACATACATGGATCATGGCTACAGTACACTGCTATATAACAACTTGATAAGAATTAGCATTTGTATATACGCGGAAGCGCTAATTAGCGGCAATTTAGAGCTTTCAAGCGTTTGTTCTCCACTTCTATCGCTGATTTTCATGCGCAAATTCGCCGTTTTGTTTCCATTTGGCTAAAATTGGCTCTATTATTTGCCATAGTGCCCAGTACTTCCTGGAGTTATAGTAAATGACCCCCATTGTAAGACAATCCTGACCATAGGAAAACTTGTGTGTCCAAATAAAATGATGGATGTGTTCCATCGGGATTACAAAGTTCTTGTGGAATGTGATGTGGAAATAACAACCTCTGATCCCGGTGAAGGTTCTGGAAGTTTATTTAGAAGAGAAGAGTTACAAAGTAAAAGTAAAGATTAGAAAGTAGAGAGATGAAGGTGTGCGGAGATCCTTAGACATGGCAGGTGGACCAAGGATCTGACCTCTTCATCATACGGGAGGCTTTTTCCCTCCAATCCTGGACAGTTGTCATGGAGGACCGTCCCAAACATCAACATTTTACAGATGGAATCATTCACTGAAGAATTTGTACAAGCGGCACATCATTCATTACAAGAGACATTCATTTCTGTTATCTCTGAACACCTTATCAGCTTGTCCCACCTCCAGACTCCCAAATCCCTCATTGTAGAAGAAGGAGACCAACTGTTTCTATGTTCCCCAACAAGGATCCGGAGAACAACAATTTATTCTAATAACGTCTTTCTGTAAAGTCATTCTAGACAGAGAACCTGTTATTATATAAAGAACCTAACATTAGCATATAAGCACTTAGTCATGTCATTTCATCATTAGTAAATCATATGAGAATTAGGGATGGTCCTGATGGTCCCGATGTTCAAAGCAAACGTAAGTTTGACTCAAACATCGGTTGTTCGTTTGTTCGCAAACAAACTGAATATATGGGGCATTGGCGGCAAATTCGAGCACCGCAGAGCACCCCATAATGCACTGCCTCGCAGTGCATTGATGGCTGCTGATTGGCCAAAGCATGCACCTGACCTACATGCTTTGGCCATTTACAGCACAATCTGCTGTGAAAGCCATGATTGGCCAAAGGCAGGGTGCTAAGTCCACACCCAACACTATATAGGGCTGCTTACACGGCGGCTGTCTGTAGAGTGATACGTGGAGATAACTTGAGCTAGATTGGGCAGGTTAGTTAGTTATATATATATATATATATATACATAGTTAGTCAGGTTGAAAAAAGACACAAGTCCATCCAGTTCAACCTTAAAAATAAAGAAATAAAATAAAATATATCGTACAATCCAACATACCCAATTTTATACCCTCAGTTGATCCAGAGGAAGGCAAAAAACCCCAGCAGAGCATGCTCCAATGTGCTACAGCAGGGGAAGAAATTCCTTCCTGATCCCCCAAGAGGCAATCGGATTTTCCCTGGATCAACTTTACCTATAAATGTCAGTACCCAGTTAAATTCTGTACATTTAGGAAAGTATCCAGGCCTTTCTTAAAGGAATCTACTGACCCTGGCCAGAACCACCTCTGGTGGGAGTCTATTCCACATTATCACAGCTCTTACTGTGAAGAAACCTTTCCGTATTTGGAGATGAAATCTCTTTTCCTCTAGACGTAAAGAGTGCCCCCTTGTCCTCTGTGATGACCATAAAGAGAATAACTCAACACCAAGTTCACTATATGAACTTCATATTCCAGATGATGTCTTACTAATGATTTGTACAGATCATGTCTCTCTCTCTGGAGTCCATACCTCTCTTATACAAGAAAGAACTTTGCTCGCTTTGGAAACTGCAGCTTGGCATTGAATGCTATTATTGAGCTTATGATCTACCAAACCCCCAGATCCTTCTCTACTATGGATCCCCCCAGATCCTTCTCCACCACGGACTCCCCCAGTTGTACTTCCCCTAGTATCTATGATGCATATTCTTAGCCCTCAAGTGCAGAACTTTACATTTATTAACATTAAACCTGATCTGCCACAAAGACGCCCAATTACACAGAGCATTGAGGTCGACTTGTAAATTGGAGACATCCTGTAAGGACGTTATTCCACTGCATAGCTTGGTGTCATCTGCAAAGACAGAAATGTTACTTTCAATCCCAGACCCAATATCATTTATAAAGATATTAAAAAGTAAGGGTCCCACACACCGCACCCAGGCCCTATGACCCCTTTGGTCCATAATCCTGACTTCCTGCCAGGCCTTGCCTTAAGAGATCTGCACAGGGAATCATGCACAGCCCCCATCAGGGCAAACCACTTCTTCCAAAATGGTGAACTCCTCCCCCACCAAGCCATGGCAGCCAAACTCACTGAATACAACATCCCCTTTTACAAGTACCTACAATTAAGACACTTTTATGCTGACGCCAAATCCTTCTCACTGTGGTACCGAGAGCGTACACCCTTTGAATTGCTATGTGATAGTTCAGAACCCCAACGTCATGTGATCTCTACTGTTTACACATTCTTATTTTCAACTTGCAAAATTAAAGATGATAAGCTTATCCGTCGTTGGGAATCAGAACTGTCTAAAGACTTAACCTCCACTAAATGGGAACGTATCCACAACCATATTCATAAGGGCTCCATTAATGTATCCACCCAGGAAAACAGATACAAAATATTCACCAACTGGTATAGGACACCTGATAAGATCCACAAAATGCACCCCTCGGTCCCCCCGACATGCTGGCATTGCAATGCAGCGCTTGGCACCCTCATTCATATCTGGTGGGAATGTCCTCTTATCATACCGTACTGGACGGAAATTCACCGCCTTATCACCCAAATTACCTCTTACACCCCAGACTTCACTCTGGCCCAATACATGCTCCATCACACCTCCATGCCCCTCTCCTCCTACAAAAAATCCCTTACCCTACACCTTATCAATGCAGCCAACCTCTGTGTCCCGGTTCACTGGAGGAGTTCCACACCACCCACAGTGGCTGAATGGTTCAAAAGAGTCGATAGAACGGCCGAGATGGAAAAACTCATTTACCAAGCAAAAGACAATCCAACAAAATTTAGTACAACATGGGCTTGCTGGTTACACTTTAGAGTTTCCTCAACGCAGATCATCCCGCCCGGTGACCCAACCTCTCAGCCATGATCGATACTGATCTGTCACAGAGACGTCATAGTGTCTGACTGATCGTGTCCTCCCTCCGTCCATACCCTTCCTTTTACCCAATTGATCCTCACCGATCATACTTAGGTGATCTCCACACCCTCTCAACCTGATACCAACATAACTCCATCACTGTTCCGGCAGGAGCACACACCCTAACGGTTTCTGGTCTCCTTACTCCCCTCCCCCACTCCTAAACAACAAATTATTATTACGGAGCTGCCTCTCAATCATATGGGTACCGAATAGGTTTAACACCACACACATTACTACACATGGCCCCCACCCAATCACAGTTAGAACCCTTTAGGGGTGAATGGGTTTAAGGGTGGCTTTGATCGGTACATAACATTACCCCAATTGGACCCCTACCCCCACACCAACCCCTTCTCCCTCACACCAACCCCTCCCCCCACACCAACCCCTTCTCCCTCACACGGAGATGTTTAATGATCCTTAGTTTATACACTTGGTAATTAGGGTATTCCCGTTTTACCATAGGAATACTTTACTGGGTTGGAACTTCACCTCCATCACTAATACAGAAGTGATCTATTAAGAGGCTCAGTTGGCCGTATTTTGAACTTGTTCTTTCATTTCTGCTTTATTTATCGATTGTATGACTTATTGATTGTATGACTTATTGATTGTATTAACATCTTCTGTTTCAATGTATACACAATAACTGTGACTTTATGTATATCTGAAAAATTTTAATAAACATTTATTGAAAAAAAAAAAAAAGTAAGGGTCCCAGCACTGAACCTTGGGGTACACCACTGATAACCTTAGACCATTCAGAGTAAGAATCATTAACCATCACTCTCTGAATTCTGTCTTTTAGCCTGTTTTCTATCCGTTTATAAACTGATATTTCCAAGCCTGTAGACTTTACCTTACACATGAGCCGTGTGAGGGGAACTGTTTCGAACGCTTTTGCAAAATCCAAGTATACCACATCCACAGCCACCCCTCTGTCCAAGTATACCATGTCCACAGCCACCCCTCTGTCCAAGTATACCACGTCCACAGCCACCCCTCTGTCCAAGTATACCACATCCACAGTGTCAGGGAGCCACCGGTGCCAGACCTGGGCGTTTGCATGTGCCTATGCGCCGGCGCGCGCTCCTGTGCGAACATTGCAACAAGCTTCTGCTGTTTCCAGGCATCAGCGTGGCGCTCGGGCACACGCGTGCACGGCGTGTGTGCACGCGCGCGGGTGCGTGCACAGGCACACGCATTCGCGTTAGCACCGTTTTGGTGCCAAAGAGCGCATAAGAGTTCCCCTGTGCCTTGGGCACATTACTGCTTTGTCTCAGCTCTGTGATTCCTGTTAACCTGCACCTGATTGATTGTTACCTGATTTGACCCGGCTTGTCTGACCATCCGTACCGCTCCAATCCGACCCGGCCTGCCGGACTATTCTGCTGCTCCTGCCTGATACCCTTGCCGATTTCTGCCTGCCTACCTACTCTGCCTCTGCCTGCTGATACTGCCTGTCTCACCTACCTGCTGACCTGGACTGTCTGACCTTGCTTGTGCCTGCTGTTTGTTCTTGCTGTTGCACCTTCAGTTTCAGCTCCAGTGATCTCTGCAGCTCCTGTGTTCTGGCCTGCTGCCTCCAGTCTCCACCTGACCTGCAGTCCAGCCATCCCTGGAGGGATCTCTACTTCACTTCAGCATCAGAGACTCTACTTCAACAGGCACTCCTACCCCACTGCGCTCAGGAGACCACTGTCCCCACTCCAGTGGCTCCTGAACCAGCGTTGTATGAGAGGTCTTCTCCTACAAATCAGGCTCTACTACCAGGTACCTAACAGTACGAAGCAGCCATGACTGAGCCTGCAGGAGATACCTCTCCGGTGATTGAAATATGCACGCACCTTGCGGCCCTCACTCAAGCAGTACAATCCCTTCAGGATAACTAGAACAGACTGGAAGGACAAGTTCAGAATCTTACAGAGTCCAACCCTACAGCCTCCTCTTCAGCTGCAGCTCCAGCACAGACTGTTTCAGCCCCTTCAGTTGTGATGCTTCCCCCTGAACCACGGGTCCCTATTCCTGAACGATTCTCCGGAGACCGGGCTAAGTTTCGGGCCTTTCGCAATGCCTGCCAGCTCTTCTTTGCCCTACAACCCCGAACTTTCTCACTGGAAGTCACCAAGGTGGGATTTGTGATTTCCCACCTACAAGGAGAACCTCAGACTTGGGCCCATCGGTTACTTGAGGGGGACTCGGCCCTAACCCAATCTTTATCATCTTTCTTTGAAGCCATGGCACAACTATATGAGCACCCCCAACAGACTGCCACCGCTGAATCAGCTCTGTACGCGCTCCAACAAGGCCGCAGACCCGCTGAGGACTATGTCACTGACTTCAGGCGTTGGAGCGCGGACACACAGTGGAACGATGCGGCCCTGCGTCACCAGTTCCGCATGGGTCTATCTGAAGGACTAAAAGATGAGCTTGCTCGAGTGGGTGATCCAAATACTCTTGAGGCCTTGATCTCCTTAACCATTCAGATCGATCGTCGCCTCCGAGAACGTCGATCTGAACGTTCTGCTCAACAATCCCGCCCGACCTGGATGACACCACGAGCTCCGGTTCCTGCAGCACGCTACTTACCCTTACCCAGTATGAATCCTGCTAATGTCACGCCTGACACCTCTGAACCGATGCAATTAGGACTGATGCGACCTGCCCTGTCTTTCGAAGAACGTGCCCGATGTCGGCAACTTAATCTGTGTCTCTATTGCGGTGGAACCGGGCACTATGTCCATAATTGTCCAGTTAAAATAAGTAAGTGCCCATCTCCTATGCATACCAGTCTCTCTGCTTTATCTACGAATTCTACCCACCTTGCCATTCCTCTCTCGTTACAGCTCCAAGAAGAGATAATCCCAGTCAATGCCATTATTGACTCCGGGGCATGCAGCTGCTTTATTGATTTAACTTTTGCCAGCCAACATAACATCCCTTTACGGACTAAAGCCCATGGACTCTCTGTATTCCTAGCTGATGGTTCCCGCATCAGATCCAGGCAAGTGACCCAAGAGACCCTGCCATTGCCTGCTATGATTTCTTCCAAACATAAGGAACTGCTGATCCTTGATGCCATCACCTCTCCTATGTTCCCCATTATCCTGGGCATGCCTTGACTGCAGGCCCACAATCCACACATTCACTGGGCATCCGGAGAAGTAAAATTCCTGTCATCCTACTGTCAAGAGCATTGTTTGATGAAAGATCCGGATCCCTCAGCCACTCTGCTTTGTCTGGACACCGACCAGAAAAATTGCCAGGCCATACCTAAGCATTATCACGAATATATCGATGTGTTCAGTAAAAAGGGGGCAGACTCTCTTCCACCTCATCGCCCCTACGACTGCCCCATCGAGTTGCTGCCAGGATCTGAAATTCCATTCGGACGCATCTTTCCTTTATCAGAAAAAGAACAGGAAATACTAAAGACATATATAGATGAAAACCTGGCCAAGGGATTCATTCGCCACTCCACCTCCCCAGCTGGGGCCGGAATATTCTTTGTCGCTAAAAAGGACAAGTCTCTCTGCCCATGTATAGATTACCGAGAACTGAATAAAATCACGGTCAAGAATCGGTATCCCCTACCCTTGATACCTGAATTATTCCAGAAATTAAGGACTGCCATCATTTTTACTAAACTTAACCTAAGAGGGGCCTATAATCTGATCCGTATCCGGGCTGGGCATGAGTGGAAGACAGCTTTTCGGACCCGATTCGGGCATTATGAATACTTAGTTATGCCCTTCGGACTCTGCAACGCCCCTGCGACCTTCCAACACCTGATTAACGATGTTCTCAGAGACTTTCTAGATGTGTTTGTGATCGCATATCTGGACGATATCTTGATCTTTTCGGAATCTCTGGATCTACATTGAGAACATGTCCGCAGGGTGTTGGGTCGTCTCCGCTTACACAGACTTTATGCAAAAGCAGAGAAATGCGAGTTCGAGCAACAGAGCATTCAATTCCTGGGGTTGATAATCTCTTCAACTGGCATCAAGATGGACCCGCAGAAGGTTTCCGCTGTTCTGGACTGGCCGGTACCCCTGGACAAGAAGGGGGTTCAGCGGTTTGTCGGGTTTGCAAACTTTTACAGGAAGTTTATCAAGGGGTTCTCAGCCATAATTGCACCCATCACGCAGTTGACCAAGCAGAATACTCGTTTTTCCTGGAATCAATTAGCCCAAGATGCTTTTGAGAACCTCAAGAGACTATTCACCTCAGCACCTATCCTCAGCCATCCTGAACCATCATTACCATTCATTTTAGAAGTGGACGCTTCTGAGATAGCGGTAGGTGCAATACTTTCGCAACGTAAAGGCAGTAAAGATGTAATGCATCCTGTGGGGTTCTTCTCCCGAAAACTCTCCCCTGCGGAAAAGAACTATGATGTTGATGACCGGGAGCTTCTCGCTATTAAGACCGCACTAGAGGAGTGGAGGTACCTGTTGGAGGGGGCTATACATCCAGTACTAATTTACACTGACCATAAAAATCTAGAGTATTTGCGGTCTGCTAAACGACTAAAGCCTCGACAAGCCCGCTGGGCTCTGTTCTTCTCATGTTTTTCCTTCCACATTACTTATCGGCCAGGCTCAAAAAATGTTAAACCAGATGCATTGTCACGAATGCATGACAACCCAAAGGACTTATCTACTCCTGACACCATTTTACCTGCAAACAATTTCCTACTCCTACAAACAGATCTACTCTCCCAGATTAAGGAAGCATCCTCTGAATCAGCCAGGCCTACAGGGATTACCTTGACAAACAGAGATGGTTTGTTCTGGAAAGGAAGCCAAATTTTTGTCCCTGAGGAGGTTCGGGTCAAGGTCTTGACGCTTCTTCACGATCACCCACTGGCAGGTCACTTTGGGGTTCGCAAAACCCTGGAATTGGTGCAGCGTACATTCTGGTGGCCCAATCTAAAAGACTTTTGTTAAAAATATGTCAGCTCCTGCCCTATCTATACCCAGAATAAGACATCCAGTAATCGAGCTTGGGGCTTGTTAAAACCTTTACCTGTACCCGATAGACCCTGGAAGATGATTTCCATGGATTTTATTGCAGAGCTTCCATGTTCTGAGGGGTGTTCTGCCATCTTTGTGGTGGTGGACCATTTAACCAAGATGGCCCATTTTCTTCCATTAAGGGGAACCCCATCGGCTATTGAAACGGCTCGTATATTTATCAAGGAAATCATCAGACTTCATGGAGTTCCTGTAAACATAATCTCTGATAGAAGGGTACAATTTACCTCACGTTTTTGGAGAGCCCTGTGTGAAACTTTGAAAATCAAACTGGCCTTATCACCCCCAAACTAATGGACAGACAGAGAGGACCAATCAGACTCTTGAACAATATATCAGATGATTTACATCCTTCTCACAGGACAATTGGGTATCCCTGCTGCCTTTAGCAGAATTTGCCTACAATAATGCCAAACATTCTGCCACCGGTCAATCCCCCTTTTTCGCCAATTACGGCTTCCATTTAACCTTTCTACCCGATTTCCTTTCAGAGTCTTCAGTTCCGGCAGTACAGAGTACAGTGGATTTCCTCAGTCACAACAACCAGATGTTGCAGGAAGCAGTATCCAAGGCTCAAGCAGACGGCAAGAGAATCTTCGACCGAAAAAGAAGAGGGGAGTTGAAGTTACAGCTTGGTGACCAGGTATGGCTTTCTACCAATAATATCAAATTAGCATGTCCTTCTAAGAAGTTGGCACCTAGATTTATGGGACCCTTTCCGGTTAAGAGGAAAATCAATGAAGTGTCTTACGAATTGTCCTTGCCTGATTCTCTTAAGATTCAGCCCGTATTTCATGTGTCTCTGCTTAAGCCTGCTGTACCTGACCCCTTCCCTGATAGAGGAACTAGACCTCCTGAACCTGTTTTGATTGATGGAAGCGAGGAATTTGAGGTTGAAGCTATCGTTGACTGTAGAAGAAGACAGGGACAAAACCAATTCCTAATTAAATGGAAAGGCTATGGCCCAGAAAGTAACTCATGGGAACCAGACAGTAATGTTCATGCTAGCCGTTTAGTTTGCGCCTATTTCTCTATCCACCCTGAGAAGAGAAGGCTTATGGGCATCTGGAGGCTGCCCCTTGGGGGGGGCAATGTCAGGGAGCCACCAGCGCCAGACCTGGGCGTTTGCATGCGCCTATGCACCAGGGAGCTCCTGTGCGAACATTGCAACAAGCTTCTACTGTTTCCAGGCATCAGCGCGGTGCTTGGGCGCGCGGTGCGGGTGCGCGTGCGTTCGCGTTAGCGCCGTTTTGGCGCCAAAGAGCGCATAAGAGTTCCCCTGTGCCTTGGGCACATTGCTGCTTTGTCTCAGCCCTGTTAACCTGCACCTGATTGATTGTTACCTGATTTGACCTGGCTTGTCTGACCATCTGTACCGCTCCAATCCGACCCGGCCTGCCTGACTATTCTGCTGCTCCTGCCTGATACCCTTGCCGATCTCTGCCTGCCTACCTACTCTGCCTCTGCCTGCCGATACTGCCTGTCGCACCTACCTGCTGACCCGGACTGTCTGACCTTGCTTGTGCCTGCTGTTTGTTCTTGCTGTTGCACCTTCAGCTTCAGCTCCAGTGATCTCTGCAGCTCCTGTGTTCCGGCCTGCTGCCTCCAGTCTCCACCTGACCTGCAGTCCAGCCATCCCTGGAGGGATCTCTACTTCACTTCAGCATCAGAGACTCTACTTCAACAGGCACTCCTACCCCACTGCGCTCAGGAGACCACTGTCCCCACTCCAGTGGCTGCCGAACCAGCGTTGTATGAGAGGTCTTCTCCTACAAGTCAGGCTCTACCACCAGGTACCTAACACACAGCCACCCCTCTGTCCAAGTATACCACGTTCACAGCCCCCACTCTGTCCAAGTATACCTTGTTCACAGCCCCCCCCTGTCCAAGTATACCACGTCCACAGCCCCCCCTATGTCCAAGGTTTTACTTACCTCTTCAGAAAATGAAATCAGACATTGTCTCCGCCGGCCGCGGACCTCTAGCGGAGGTGGCGTTGAGCCGCGCAAAATCGGGAAAAGAAGAATTTCCCGGGTCATTTACCGGGAAATGCTAAAATCGTGAAAAAGGTCCTAATCCCGTCAATGTCCCGGGAAATTCGGGACAGTTGGTAAGTATGCCCCCATCAGCTGTTCCTCTGCCAGAAGAGAGGGGGAGAAGTGCCTTCCACATCTCCAGCTCCACCGCCGTCAATCACTGCAGCGGTCTCATCTGTCTGTCAGGGGCGGGGAAGCTCGAGTCACGTGGAGAACACTTGGCTGCGTACCGCACACCCCCGCTGTGTACCGGCGGATCGGAAGCTCCACGATCACTCGGGCACAGGCATCAGAGACGGCACCTGTCCACCCCACCAACATCTGCACCGTTCACCGCTCAGCTCCAGTGTGCAGCGTCTCCTCGTTCGGGTGCAAGGATATCTTGGGAGAAGGAGAGGGAATGGTGGCGCGCCTCACTCACTCACACCTACATCCTCATCTGGTCACACCAAAACTGACTTATCCCTGAGTGTGCTATGTACCGTCTCCTCATTGGTTAGAGGGAGTCGTGCTTTAATCGGGTTACTTGCCATATATTTTTTTGATGTTCAAACTCCTGACATACTTTTGTATTCCTATGTAGGTCTGGAATTTATCCACATTTTTTGTATTTTAGGCCCTTATCTAGAACCCCAATCTCTTCTTGTGTGAGTGGGGTGCCGCTTAAATTGAAAATGCCTTCTCCTTTCACTCTCTTTTTGGCTTGTTCTCTCTTGCCTGATCTTCATCCTCTCTTCTTCCAGGGCTTTTTCTCCTTCCTCTCTGTTCGTCCGTCCGTCTCGGTGGGTAGTTCTCCATTCCTCTCCCTAAAAAAGCCTTGTTCTGTTGTTGATCCTGATAGTATGTCTGATGATATCTATGGTCTCTATCATCTTCTGGATAGTCTCTTAGGGGGTGTAGTAAGTATATGTGGGTATGGGGTAATGCTCATATGGGTGATTATGTCCCTGGGGGGGGCCCCAGTTATCTCTATAGTTGTTCTCATTATTGGGCATAGGGTTTCTACCTTGGGGGACATGTGTAGCATATGGTGGTCCCCTTTGATCGCGTTGTTCATACGGAGGTCTGTTCCAATTATTTCCATGATATCTTTTCTTGTTGTTCTTCCAGTGTGGTATTTCCACCCATTATGTGGGGTCTGGTTATATTGGGGATTTCTGAGTTTTGGGGGGTCAGATGTTTATGGTCGCCATATCCATCATTCGGTCGTGTATGTCTTGGGGAGTCCCTTGTATTCCTGTTTGTTTGTTCAGTAGGTTGGGGTAATCTATAGGTTACATTACAATCATGTTGGCCATTCCCATGTGGTGTATTGGGTGTGATTGTTTTCTCTGGTGTAGAGTAAGTGGAGATCGGATTTCAATGTCCCAACTGACTGACTGAAAACCTGATCATTTTTAATATCATTGAAATCTCTGGTGTAGTTTTTGATTTTTCTATTTTGAACCTCTTTATCTTTTTTAATTAAATCTTTATTAAGCTGGGCAGTGATTGTGATAAATTCAGTTGATTCTTTATGTAGTTCTAGTTCCTCCTTAATATCTCCTATAACTTCATCTATCTTCCTTAATTTTCTCTCTTTTCTTTTCAATAAAAATGCGAATAATTCCTGACGTCCTGACCGCGAGTTCGCTGATCGTCTTTACATTGTACATATTTTATTACTAAATGTGAGTACCGGATTATTTTGTGATTTTTTTATAAACGCCCTTCTTGAGCATACTACACTATAGAGGCTCCTTGTTTTCTCCCAATTTCCCCGCATATCTCCGCTTTTCATGCCTTTGATCGGTTCTTTACTACTGATCTAATCCTGAGTGAAAGGAACTTAGAGGAAGTACCTACTAGGCTCTGCACATACTGGGACCCCTTGGAAGGAACACGCAGGAGACCCCCCTCCTTTGTCTGATCATCCACCTCCTTTTCTCTGAATGCTGCTCCCCATACAGCAGAAAGGTAAGAAGTTAGTACACCTACGGGTGTCATTTACACCGGAGATCCACACCACTGGAGTCACAGCACCACCTATTGATGATACACACCACTGAAGTCACAGCGCCACCTATTGATGATACACACCACTGAAGTCACAGCGCCAACTATTGATGCTACACACCACTGAAGTCACAGCGCCACCTATTGATGATCCACACCACTGAAGTCACAGTGCCACCTATTGATGATCCACACCACTGAAGTCACAGCACCACCTATTGATGATACACACCACTGAAGTCACAGCGCCACCTATTGATGATACACACCACTGAAGTCACAGCACCACCTATTGATGATACACACCACTGAAGTCAGAGCACCACCTATTGATGATCCACACCACTGAAGTCACAGCACCACCTATTGATGATACACACCACTGAAGTCACAGCACCACCTATTAATGCTACACACCACTGAAGTCACAGCGCCACCTATTGATGATACACACCACTGAAGTCACAGCACCACCTATTGATGATACACACCACTGAAGTCAGAGCACCACCTATTGATGATCCACACCACTGAAGTCACAGCACCACCTATTGATGATCCACACCACTGAATTCACAGTGCCACCTATTGATGATACACACCACTGAAGTCACAGCGCCACCTATTGATGATCCACACCACTGAAGTCACAGTGCCACCTATTGATGATACACACCTCTGAAGTCACAGCGCCATCTATTGATGATACACACCACTGAAGTCACAGCGCCACCTATTGATGATACACACCACTGAAGTCACAGCGCCACCTATTGATGCTACACACCACTGAAGTCACAGCGCCACCTCTTGATGCTACACACCACTGAAGTCACAGCGCCACCTATTGATGCTACACACCACTGAAGTCACAGCGCCACCTATTGATGATACACACCACTGAAGTCACAGCGCCAGCTATTGATGATACACACCACTGAAGTCACAGCGCCACCTATTGATGCTACACACCACTGAAGTCACAGCACCACCTATTGAAGCTACACACCACTGAAATCACAGTGCCACCTATTGATGCTACACACCACTGAAGTCACAGAGCCACCTATTGATGCTTCACACCACTGAAGTCACAGCGCCACCTATTGATGATACACACCACTGAAGTCACAGCGCCACCTATTGATGATACACACCACTGAAGTCACAGCGCCACCTATTGATGATACACACCACTGAAGTCACAGCGCCACCTATTGATGCTACACACCACTGAAGTCACAGCGCCACCTATTGATACCACACACCACTAAAGTCACAGCGCCACCTATTGATGCCACACACCACTGAAGTCACAGTGCCACCTATTGACGCTACACACCACTGAAGTCACAGCGCCACCTATTGATCCTACACACCACTTTTCAGTTTACACTCTGCACTTTTGGTGTTTGGAAGAAATTTGTTCTTCCAGACTGTGATTCATCTGCACTCTTTGCACTTTTATTTAATTATATGGATTACTATTGTATTACTTATGGATTGTGAGCTTTTACACAAATAATTCCTGAAGGTTATACATTTTATTCACTACAGTCACTTTATTTTGCACTTAAAACTATTATTGTGTTTTTTATCTATCGATGGATTGTGTACTTTTATACATGAGTACCTGAAAGTCTCATATTATGTGTATCACTTTGGATATATTGTTGTATTTTATTCATTTATTTGGAGCGCAGCGCCATCTATTGATTTTTACAGATTTTCTCCTGTGGGTAGTGTTTGACCCTCACCGTGTCTTCTGCACCTTAGATTCATTTTTATTAGTTTCCCTTAGTAGTGCGGAAATACTCATCATTCCAAAAGTGTCAGTTAGTGTCCGATTTGTCCGCCGCAGTATCGCAGTCCCGCTATAAGTCGCTGATCTCCGCCATTACTAGTAAATAATAAAATAAAAATATCCCATAGTTTGTAGACGTGACGCGCAAATCAATCAATATTCACTCATTGGGATCTTTTTTTACCAAAAACATGGAACAGAATACAGATTGGAATAAATTGATGAAGAAATGTATTTATTTTTTAACCTTTTTTTTATTGGATGTTTTATAGCAGAAAGTAACATTTTTATTATTATTATTATTATTATTATTATTATACAGGATTTATATGGCGCCAACAGTTTGCACAGCGCTTTACAACATGAGGGCAACTGCCAGTCCCTCGGCACCTGCCTGGGTCACCTTGTGGGTAATCCGGCTCTATCCGTATGACTTGTGTTATTGCAGCCAAATACATCAACTTTGTGTTCCTTTGTCTGTGAAATGTTCTAATGATATGAAGGAGAATTCCTGACACAACATTCCCTCATCTTATTACATGTCCTTTATTTTCCCCAGATAGGGAGATTATTGTCAGGAACCCTCCCATGTACTATCTGTGTTCTTCTGTATAAGGAATCCTATGACTACGTGTCTCAGTCTCAGCCCCTCCCTGTGTAGGAATGTACAGAACTGGTTACTTTCATTTCTCTCTTCTGCTCTCAGCGATGGCGTCTGCTGATCTGAGGAAGGAGCTGGAATGTTCCGTCTGTCTGGACTTTTATACAGATCCTGTAACCCTGACATGTGGACACAACTACTGCCGGGACTGTATTGGTCGTGTGTTGGATACACAGGAGGGGTCTGGAGGTTATTCCTGTCCTGAATGCAAACAAAGCTTCCAGAAACGTCCCGTCCTTCAGAAGAATCTGAAACTACGTAACATAGTGGAGAATTTCCAGTCCACCCATCCAGATCAGGAGGAGTCCGGGGTCTTCTGTACTTACTGTATTCACACTCCTGTACCTGCTGTGATATCCTGTCTGATGTGTGAAGCTTCTCTGTGTGACAATCACCTGAGAGTCCACAGCAAGTCACCAGAACACGTCTTATGTGACCCCACCACTTCCCTGGAGAACAGGAAATGCTCCGTCCATAAGAAGATCCTGGAGTATTACTGCACTGAGGACTCCACCTGTATCTGTGTGTCTTGTTGTCTGATTGGAGATCACATCGGCCATAAGAAGGAATCTCTGGATGAGGCCTCTGAGATGAAGAAGAAGAAACTGAGGAATGTTCTGCAGAAACTGATGACAGAGAGAGAGGAGATGGAGAAAAGAGTCCAGAGTCTGCAGCAACACAGGAGGAAAGTACAAGGAGAAGCAGATGATGAAACAGAGAGAGTCACTGTCCTGTTCAGAGACCTCAGGAGACGTCTGGAAGATCTGGAGAATAGAGTCCTGAGGAAAATCTCCGGGCAGGCAGAGCGGATCTCCGTGATAATCAATGATCTGGTCCAGGATCTGGAAATAAAGAAGGAGGAGCTGTCCAGGAAGATGGAGGACATTGAGGAGCTGTGTAACATGACGGATCCACTGACTGTCCTACAGGAATCAGACACAGGTGACTTGTGTGATACTGAGGATGGAGATGATGAGGACAGAGAGAGACATGATATACTCCTCCATGATGGAGGGGATCTGGATGTGGGGGGGATCTCACACACATTACACACAGGTTTATCTGATATCATGTCTGGGGTAAATGTAGAGAAATGTCCAGGCACACATGTCTATCCACATTCTACTACAAAGGGCAAAGGTCACATCAATGCTGAACTATACAGGCCATGCCCCCAACCCCTCCCCACCCTACAACCATCCAGGCCACGCCCCCAACCCTCCCCCACCATACAACCATCCAGGAGACCTCCCCAACCCTCCCCCACCATACAACCATCCAGGAGACCTCCCCAACCCTCCCCCACCATACAACACTCACACCTCCAGGCTGGGGGACCAAATATTGGGGCTGTACAGCAAACATCGGGGGTGTCGGGGGTTACAGACATATTTCTGGATGTGAGGACAGCTGGTAATTATCTACATATATCAGATGACAGGAAAACTGTATTCACATCATCACATCAGAATCACCCGGAAACACCAGAGAGGTTTCAGTATCGTCAGGTGATGAGCAGTCAGAGGTTCTCCTCAGGGAGACATTACTGGGAAGTGGATGTCGGGGGGGCAGAGTACTGGAGAGTCGGGATGTGTTACCCCAGTATAGACAGGAGAGGACGTCAGTCAGGGATTGGATATAATAAGAAGTCCTGGTGTTTGGAGAGGAGGTGGTGGGATAATCCGCTCTCAGTGATACATGACAGTAATAAGACCCCATTACCCGGCGGTGTCTCCAGTAAGAGAGTCAGGATAGATCTGGATTATGAGGCCGGGCGGATCTCCTTTTATGATCTGTGTGACCCGATCCGACATCTCCACACCTTCACCACCACCTTCACTGAGCCCCTCCATGCTGGGGTATGGGTAGGGGGAGATTGTATAAAGATATGTGGGGGGAATCAGAAGTGAGAGATCTGCCCAGAGACATCACAAGGTGGATGATCTGATTGGTGATTGGTGGAATACTCATCCAATAGGAGGAAGCAGAGGACAGGAAACATGAGTGATTTATTTATAAAGCTGCAGGTTCCGGGCCGTCATCTTCATCCTAAACCTCACTTCACTACCTAGTGTGTCACTGACCAGGAACAAGCATGCAGGAGGTCAGATTGTTCAGCCTTCACTGGCTGCATGCTTGTTCTGGGTCAGTGACACACTACATAGTGTAGCCAGGATCAGGATGACGGCCCTGGGGTCTCCACCATCACTGTCTATCTATAGAAGAAAGGGGTATTTTCAGCTTTGGATGGAGTGGGGGAGGATTAGAACCCCTGTCAGGTTATTACTGCTATCCGGGGCTCCATTAGAGATCTTCCCTCACTTCCTGTCCTGGTGACAACGTTTTATCAGACAAAACTCTCCAACAACAACACAGACAGATATAGAAATCCTTTTCTGTAGTAGAGTAGGGGAAGGATTAGAACCTCTGTCAGATCTTTATTTCTGTCTGTGTCCCTGTTGTAGATTTCCCTTCATTTCCTGTCTGATAAAACGTTGTACATGACCAATCCATGGATCTGTGATTGCTCCTCCCCCTCACTGTGATTGGCTGTGATGATTGTCACTATGAATACAGCCAGTGCTAGTCTTGTTCCTATTGGTTATCATGTAGAGCACTGGTGGGCCAGATCAGGGTAATGAGCCAATCAGTGAAGGAGGAAAATTATCTGTTTGCAAAATGTTATAACAAACTATGAAAAATGTTTTTTTTTCTTCAAAATATTCATTTTTTTTATTTGTTTAACAGAAAATAAACCCCCCCAGAGGTGATTAAATACCAAAATAAATCTCTATTTGTGTGATAACAATGATAAAAATGTCCTCTGTGTACAGTGTTACATGACCGCGTAATTGTCATTCAAAGTGTAGTAATTGTTGTGTAGTAGTCTTATTAGTATTATTAGTGTAGTAGTATTATTAGTAGTAGTGTAGTAGTAGTAGTAGTAGTAGTGTAGTTGTAGTAGTAGTGTAATAGTAGTAGTAGTAGTAGTGCAGTAGTATAATAGTAGTAGTAGTAGTAGTGCAGTAGTATAATAGTAGTATAATAGTAGTATAGTAGTAGTAGTAGTTGTAGTGTAGTTGTAGTAGTAGTGTAGTAGTAGTAGTGCAGTAGTATAATAGTAGTAGTAGTAGTAGTGCAGTAGTATAATAGTAGTATAGTAGTAGTAGTTGTAGTAGTGTAGTTGTAGTAGTAGTGTAATAGTAGTAGTAGTAGTAGTGCAATAGTATAATAGTAGTAGTAGTAGTAGTGCAGTAGTATAATAGTAGTATAATAGTAGTATAGTAGAAGTAGTAGTTGTAGTAGTAGTGTAGTAGTAGTAGTAGTAGTGTAGTAGTATAATAGTAGTAGTAGTGTAGTATAATAGTAGTAATAGTAGTGTAGTATAATAGTAGTAGTAGTGTAGTAGTATAATAGTAGTATAGTAGTAGTAGTAGTGTAGTAGTAGTATAGTAGTAGTAGTAGTATAATAGTAGTATAGTAGTAGTGTAGTAGTAGTGTAGTAGTATAATAGTAGTAGTAGTAGTAGTGCAGTAGTATAATAGTAGTATAATAGTAGTATAGTAGAAGTAGTAGTTGTAGTAGTAGTGTAGTAGTAGTAGTAGTAGTAGTGTAGTAGTATAATAGTAGTAGTAGTGTAGTATAATAGTAGTAATAGTAGTGTAGTATAATAGTAGTAGTAGTGTAGTAGTATAATAGTAGTTTAGTAGTAGTAGTAGTGTAGTAGTAGTATAGTAGTAGTAGTAGTGTAGTAGTAGTATAATAGTAGTATAGTAGTAGTGTAGTAGTAGTGTAGTAGTATAATAGTAGTAGTAGTAGTTGTAGTAGTAGTAGTGCAGTAGTATAATAGTAGTATAGTAGTAGTTGTATTAGTGTAGTTGTATTAGTAGTGTAGTAGTAGTAGTAGTAGTGCAGTAGTATAATAGTAGTAGTAGTAGTAGTGCAGTAGTATAATAGTAGTAGTAGTGTAGTATAATAGTAGTAATAGTAGTGTAGTATAATAGTAGTAGTACTGTAGTAGTATAATAGTAGTATAGTAGTAGTAGTAGTAGTGTAGTAGTAGTAGTAGTGTAGTAGTATAGTAGTAGTAGTATAATAGTAGTATAGTAGTAGTGTAGTAGTAGTGTAGTAGTATAATAGTAGTAGTAGTAGTTGTAGTAGTGTAGTAGTAGTAGTATAATAGTAGTATAGTAGTTGTAGTAGTAGTTGTATAATAGTAGTAGTAGTAGTAGTAGTAGTAGTGTAGTATACTAGTAGTAGTAGTGTAGTAGTATAATAGTAGTATAGTAGTAGTAGTAGTGTAGTAGTAGTAGTAGTAGTAGTAGTATTATAGTAGTATAATAGTAGTAGTTTAGTAGTAGTGTAGTAGTAGTATAATAATAGTAGTAGTAGTGTAGTAGTATAATAGTAGTAGTTTAGTAGTAGTAGTAGTAGTAGTATAGAAGTAGTTTAGTAGTATAATAGTAGTATAGTAGTAGTAGTAGTAGTAGTGTAGTAGTATAGTAGTAGTTTAGTAGTAGTGTAGTAGTAGTAGTAGTGCAGTAGTATAATAATAGTAGTAGTAGTGTAGTAGTATAATAGTAGTATAGTAGTTATAGTAGTGTAGTGGTAGTAGTAGTACAATTAGTAGTGTAGTAGTATATAGTAGTAGTAGTAGTAGTAGTAGCATAGTAGTAGTAGTAGTGTAGTATAATAGTAGTAGTAGTGTAGTAGTATAATAGTAGTATAGTAGTAGTAGTAGTGTAGTAGGAGTAGTAATATAGTAGTATAATAGTAGTATAGTAGTAGTATAATAATAGTAGTAGTAGTGTAGTAGTATAATAGTAGTAGTTTAGTAGTAATAGTAGTAGTGTAATAGTAGTAGTAGTGTAGTAGTATAATAGTAGTAGTGTAGTAGTATAATAGTAGTAGTAGTGTAGTAGTATAATAGTAGTAGTGTAGTAGTAGTAGTAGTACTGTAGTAGTATAATAATAGTAGTAGTAGTGTAGTAGTATAATAGTAGTAGTTTAGTAGTAATAGTAGTAGTGTAGTAGTAGTAGTAGTAGTGTAGTAGTAGTAGTATAGTAGTAGCAGTAGTAGTAGTAGTGTAGTAGTAATAGTGTAGTAGTATAATAGTAGTAGTGTAGTAGTAGTGTAGTAGTAGCAGTAGTAGTAGTATAATAGTAGTAGTGTAGTAGTAGTACTGTAGTAGTAGTAGTTTAGTAATAGTGTAGTAGTAGTACTGTAGTAGTAGTAATAAGTGAAGTTTGTGGTGATAAGTAAAGTCTAGAAATGAATCAATAAGTATATAAATAGTAAATAGAAGGGATCACACACCTGACAAGTAAGTGTGGAGTACAGAATAGACAAATAACAAATCTTCTCTACTCTTCTCTCGATCTCTGGTAAAGTCCAAACATCGATCTACAATCACATCCGGTGTGTATAGAAGGGGCATCAAGTGAAAAGATAAATGACAATCCGAGTCTAATGATAAAATGACATAAAAAAAGAAA
This sequence comes from Lithobates clamitans, assembly GCA_037952925.1. Classification (NCBI taxonomy): domain Eukaryota; kingdom Metazoa; phylum Chordata; class Amphibia; order Anura; family Ranidae; genus Lithobates; species Lithobates clamitans. Next base: position 137,521 of record JBBGZY010002272.1, on the reverse strand, counting down.
TGTGAGAAATAAAAATCTGGGAATAAATCTCTTGTTCTCCTGGAGTGTAAAAGGTGAAATTGTAAAGTCCAACAAGTGATAAACACTAATATGAATAAGTTCACATCTAGAAGTTCATGAATTAAATCCGTGTGCAAAAAAACAACAACTTTGGATGGATGTGAAATTCCTCCAATCACATATATAATATCCGTGGTGCTCCACACGATTCCCCCACCTCTCACCTCAGATGGAGACCCCTACGGGTCCAGTCAAGTCTTCAGTATGGAAAACAGCAGATCCCAGCACAACCATCGATTTCCAACGATTGTCCCAACAATAGCGGATTTTTGGGGGTGACTCCAGGCTTTCTTTTTTTTTAAACTCTTTATTGGAAAATGTTACTTTTACAAGTTATTTGACACAACTTACATTGTCACTTCTATACTTTTTCTTTCACAAATTTTACATAAATATCATAATCATTCCCAGCCTTACACTCAGTCTTCCCTCTCATTCATCTTCACTAATTCTTTCTTCTTTTATTTCTTTTATTCTGTCATTTCTGGTCTTCCTATATCTGTCGTCAGGTGAGATTTATTCCATTTTCCCCAAACCTTCTCATATTTCTGTATATTTCCTCTTTGTTCATACATTATTTCCTCACATGGGACCCCCTGGTTTACCACCCTCACCCACTGATTTATTGTAGGTGGGCTTGGCTGGATCCATTTTTCCACTATTTGTTTTCAGGCCAGGAATAATACTTTGTAGTCAGAGTCTTCGAGTGAGAAAGTGATACTCCTAAGCACCAAGGCCTGAGGTGTGCCTTGGCCTGAATGGTCAGTATGCCTGAAAAGAGGGCATACCCTGAATGTAAGAAAAGTATTATGAGTATGCATGAAAATTGGGGGAAACGGGTGGGTGGGAACCCAGAAGCGCCAACGAGCCCTGGCCTGTCAGAGGAGGAGGCTTAAATAGCCCTCTCAGACTCCTCCCACAAATACAGGCTAGCCTCTGGCTAGCCTTTACACTTGTAGTCAGAGTCTTCGAGTGAGAAAGTGATACTCCTAAGCACCAAGGCCTGAGGTGTGCCTTGGCCTGAATGGTCAGTATGCCTGAAAAGAGGGCAAAAAGACACAAATTTAGGTGAAGAAGGGAAGGTGACAATCCATCAAGTGGAGAAGCGCGCGCCCGGATGGCAACAGTGTATATCGATAACTATCCACTATGACAGGAGAAACTTCCCCCGACTCCTGACTTGGTGATGAGACAAAACCCCCTATATAACCTGTTAAGCTACCCAGAACCCAACTAAACATCCCGTGAACGATTAGATGGAGCCAGAAGCCTGAGACGACCCAGACACGAGAATGAACCGCTTGTGAATGAGAGGATACGTGGAGGTAGGGGAGCAATGGCTGTCCCGAGAAGCCCCTGCAAAATGATAGCCGAGAAGACCGAAACTTCGACCGGATACCAGAGAAGTGCTCAGTGAACCCCCCAAGCCCTGACTAACCCATGCTGGTATGGGAAAGTGCAAGGGTGAGTGCCAAAAGACAACTGGCAGGAGTTCAAAATGCTAAATACCTGAAGTATGTGATGGAGTGATTGGATGAGGCCCATGCACTATGGCAATAAGCATTGTCAACATGTCGAAACCAAGCCAGACACAGAATACTGGTCCCACCGGATTTGATCCGGTCGTGGTTCAGTCTTTGACCTGGCAACCGAGTCTGAATCCTGAACCGAGGAAGGAGGGCCAGACTCCACCCTGGGGAAATGAGTCCCATGGCACGAAACAGTCATACTCAAAGTGACTGAAACCCCCCTACCTGGAACCGGCTGGGAACGGAAAAGATGACTGGACTAACGTCCCTGAGCAGTCTTCCGGACCACATCCTGGACAAGAGACCAGAGCCGAGAGTGGAATCCCGAATCATGACGACGTTTGCCCAAACCTACCACTTAAGGACCAACAAGGGGATGATGGATGCCAATACAGCCCAACCTGAGAATATGAACAAGAGAAATGACAGACATGACATGAGAACAACGCCCCTCTGTGCCTACCTAAGAATGGAAATATGAGAATTGACAAGACCACTGCGCGTGAATGAACCTGATGACGGACCCCCCCATGTAAGTAGTGAGTGAGCCCGAGTGACCTACCGCGCAGAGGCAGGTAATTAACTAAAAACTCAGGGCTGGTGTACCCACAGACCGTGGTGGGTAATCATACAGGTGTGATGAATGAACGTGCATCGTATGACGTATGGTATACGGGCGAGAAGATTGTGGTCAACAATCATTAACAAACGAAACCTCAGCCCATATGGATCTGTAGACGTGACAGATCCTGACATGTGAGCCCTAGCTAACTGACCCAGGTACGAACATGCACAAACAACGATGAGACATGACAAACAACGAAGATGAAAACAGCTACCAGAGTACATGCCGTGACTGAACAACAATGCCCCTCTGAGAAATGCTGAGGCTGAAATGCTATGGCAGAAATGCTGAGACTGAACACTGAGGCAGAAACATTATGACAGAAATCTTGGGGCAGAAACACAAGGACAGCAACGCTATGACAGAAATCCTGAAACTAAATGCTGAGACAGAAATGTAATGACAGAAAAACCTGAGGCAGAAAAGCAATGACAAACGCTGAGGCAGAAATGCCATGACAGAAACCCTGGGGCAGAAATGCCATGACAGAAAACCTTGGGGCAGAAATGCCATGACAGAAAACCTTGGGGCAGAAATGCCATGACAGAAAACCTTGGGGCAGAAATGCCATGACAGAAAACCTTGGGGAAGAAATGCCATGACAGAAAACCTTGGGGCAGAAATGCCATGACCAAAAATCCTGAGGCAGAAACGCTCTAACAGAACGCTGAGGCAGAAATGCGATGACAGAAATCCTGGGGCAGAAACGTTGAGGCAGAAATGCCATGACAGAAACACACTGATAGAAACGCTGAGACTGAAATACTGATGGCAGAAATGCAAAGACAGAATCCTGGGCCAGAAACGCTATGACAGAAATGCAGACATAAAAAGTTGAGACTGAACGCCGAGCCAGAAAATCTGGGGCAGAACACTGACAGAAAACGCCATGACCGAATAAATAAAAACGCTATGACAGAAATCCTGGGGCAGAGACGCTATGACAGAAATCCTGGGGCAGAGACGCTATGACAGAAATCCTGGGGCAGAGACGCTATGACAGAAATCCTGGGGCAGAGACGCTATGACAGAAATCCTGGGGCAGAGACGCTATGACAGAAATCCTGAGGCAGAGACGCTATGACAGAAATCCTGGGGCAGAGACGCTATGACAGAAATCCTGGGGCAGAGACGCTACGACAGAAATCCCGGGGCAGAGACGCTACGACAGAAATCCCGGGGCAGAGACGCTACAACAGAAATCCCGGGGCAGAGACGCTACAACAGAAATCCCGGGGCAGAGACGCTACGACAGAAATCCTGGGGCAGAGACGCTACGACAGAAATTCTGGCGCAGAGACGCTACGACAGAAATCCCGGGGCAGAGACGCTACGACAGAAATGCTGGGCAGAACGCTACGACAGAAATGCTGGGCAAAACGCTACGACAGAAATGCTTAACGCTACGACAGAAATGCTTAACGCTACGACAGAAATGCTGAACGCTACGACAGAAATGCTGGGCAGAACGCTACGACAGAAATGCTGGGCAGAACGCTACGACAGAAATGCTGGGCAGAACGCTACGACAGAAATGCTGGGCAGAACGCTACGACAGAAATGCTGGGCAGAACGCTACGACAGAAATGCTGGGCAGAATGCTACGACAGAAATGCTGAACGCTACGAAAGAAATGCTGAACGCTACGACAGAAATGCTGAACGCTACGACAGAAATGCTGAACGCTACGACAGAAATGCTGGACGCTACGACAGAAATGCTGGACGCTACGACAGAAATGCTGGACGCTACGACAGAAATGCTGGGCGCTACGACAGAAATGCTGGGCGCTACGACAGAAATGCTGAACGCTACGACAGAAATGCTGAACGCTACGACAGAACTGCCGTGGCAGAAACATCATGACAAACAATAGGGCCGAACACCATGACAGAAATGCTGGGGCAGAACGCTACAACAGAAATGCTCGGACAGAAACGCTATGACAGAAAAAATGCTGACAGAAAACAAATGCTGAGACTAAATGCCTAATCAGAAAAACCTGTGCCGAAACGCTATGACAGAAATCCTGGGGCCGAAATGCCACGATATGAACACTTAACTGAAGCGGTGGATGCCTGGGAGGCGTGCGGGGATTCCCCCCCCCACATGAAGCCCCATGTGAATACCGGGAGGTGAGCAGTCGGGTGAGCTCCCCCATGAGAACTGGGAGACGTGCGGGCATCCCCTCTATGATGCACGGCGTGGTACCAGGGAGGTGAACTGACGGGTGAGCGGCAAGTGGGTGGGTGGAGGATAGATGTATGTATGACGACTCCCCCCCCCCCCGCATGGGACCTGGGAGAAGCAGGTGGGCAGCACCCTGAACAGATGGAGCTGTGGGGAAAGTGGTTGGTAGGAGGATGGTAGGAGGATGGATGAACGGACAGACAGCCCCCCTCCCCCCTGGCGGGCGGCCCCCACAACGCTATCAGGAACAGAGGGATGAAAGGGAGAAGTGGGCGGCTCCCCCACTATGCGGGACTGCACCCAGCTACGGTGATGGATGGATGGATGCCCCCCCCGCATGGGAGCCAGGAGAAGTGGGCGGGCAGCACCCTGACCAGATGGAGCCATGGGGAAAGAGGGTGGGTGGATGATGGATGGACGTGCTCCCCCTGGCATGAGCGCCGGGAGAATCGGGCGGCCCCCACAGCTCTAGCAGGCACACTAGGATAAAAAAATGGGAGAAGCGGGCGGTGGTTGAGGTGAAAGACGGACGCCCCCCCCCTCCCCCCCGCATGAGCGCCGGGAAAAGCGGGCGGGGAGGACCCTTATCAGAGCAGAGAGGAGCGAGCGAGCGGGCGGACGACTCCCCCCCCCCGCCCCCTGGGGCACCAGACGGGCGGCTCCCTCATGGAGCTGGCTTTCCATGGAGAGAGGAGTCGGCGGCGGCCGAGCCCCCCCCCAACACTGGGAGAAGCAGGGACATGTGAATGTGGGTGCCGAGGGGACTCCAGGTGGGCAGGCAGGCAAACTCCCTGGTGGAGCACCGAGAGAGGCACCACCATGTTACAGCCGGCCGTGGTCTTGGCAAGGACCCGGAAGTGATGTGCAAGCCCCACCCCCTTCTGAACCCAGAAGCGCAGACGAGCCCTGGCCTGTCAGAGGAGGAGGCTTAAATAGCCCTCTCAGACTCCTCCCACAAATACAGGCTAGCCTCTGGCTAGCCTTTACACTTGTGTAAATATATCCTAGTGTAACCACACCCCATGTTTTACCACCCCCCAACACACACAACTCCACCGTAGCCGTCATTGGTTTATTTATGACTTTTCCTAGTTTCTTACCAATATCTTCCTATACATCCACACTGCCACATGACATGGATGAAATCCGCTCCTCCCTCTCCACATCTTCTGACGCCTGCATCCTCCCATCTTATATAGTCTATTTGGTGCCAAACACGTCTGATGTATTATATTTATTGTATTATTCTATGTTTATTGCCGGTGATACTCTCAGGTGCGAGGAGCAGATTTCATCCCAGTCCTGCTCCCTCATTCCCGGGATGACTCCCTGCCATTTTTCCCCTCACACCCACCGGGTCCCCCTTTATTTTACTCTGTAGAAAGTGTGAGTACAACTTAGATATCAGTCCCTTTGGTCCTTGAGATTTTAATATTCCTATGAGGGGATATCTAGAGATTGTTGGTTCTTTCCTTTCAAACTGTTCTGGTAATAAGTGTCTTAGCTGTAGGTATCTATAAAATTGTTTACTCTGGAGGTTGTATTGTTTACACATATTCTCATATGTCACTATTACATTGTTATTATACATCTGACCAATAGTTTTTATTTTGTTCTGTTTCCAGTAACTACTATCTTCAAATATTTCTAATTTACCAAACCTTGGGTTGTCCCATAATGGTATTTCTGGTGGAATGTCCCCATACCCTGTTCGTTTTTTACCTCCTTCCACACCGACCTGGCCAGCTTTAGAAGAGGAATTTTTTTTCCAATCCTTCTTAATTCTGCTATTTCTAATCCTACCAGAAGATCTCCTACCTGCATTTTATTTAGTAAATATTTCTCCACCCTCGTTTCTCGTTCCTGAACTACCCAGGTCCTTAAATGTTTTAATTGTCCCATCAAATAATATAAATATAGATCTGGTATTGCCAGTCCTGCTGCATTGTTAGGTCTTTGTAGCGTGGAGACCTTTAATTTACATCGCCCATTTGCCCAGATGAATCTAGTTAACAGGGAGTTTAATATATATGAATATATATTTTTCTATTTTTACCTCGGAATGCGCCATCACATAGAGACACTTCGGAAGTATAATAGATTTAATCAGCTGGACTCTCCCTGCCATTGATAACGGTCGTTTTTTCCACACTCCCACTTTGTTCTTTACATATTCTACCAAGGGGTCTATATTTGCTTTAAGGGCTTCTTCTGCTTCCAATGTAATATTTATTCCTAAATATTTAAAGGTGACCACTATTTTTAATGGGGTCTGGAAATTCCTCTCCTTTCCTGGTTTTAGTAACATCAAAGCTGATTTTTTCCAGTTTATTTTAAGTCCCGATAGTGTCCCATATGTTTCTATTATCTTCATTGCCTCCCCTAATGAGCTGTGTGCATCCTCCATATATAATATGATGTCATCTGCATATAGTCCTATGTGTTCAGTCTTATCCCCCACTCTTATCCCTTTTATATATTTTAGATTGTCTAAATCTATTGGCTAGTACCTCAATAGCAAGTGAGAACAATTGGGGGGGCACCCCTGTCTCATTCCCCTTTGCAATTTCACTGTGGGGGACAGAATTCCATTTATTAAGAGGTTAGAGCATGGTTGTTTATACAATATTCTCACCCATTTCCTGAATCCTTCCCCAAATACACTTTTTTCCAACACTGCCTGCAGGAATTCCCATTCTATAGAGTCGAATGCCTTGGCCGTATCCAACGATGCCAAGGCACTCGACTCCGGAAAGTAATCTTTCAGCTGAACCATCAGCTGGGTTCTTCTAATATTATCTGTAGTGGACTTCCCCGGCATAAATCCTGTTTGATCCTCTGATACAATAGATAGAATAACCCCATTAAGCCTCTTAGCCAATACCTTTGCCAGTACCTTGTAGTCGATATTTAACAAAGATATTGGTCTGTTATTCCTTCCTGTCTTTTTCTGATTTTGGTATCAGTATTACTGTTGCCTCATACATGGATGCAGGGATCTCCCCCCGACCAAATGTCCCCCTATACATCTTAGTCCGTGTCGGGGCAATAATCTCCACATACCTCTGATACATTTCCAATGGGATACCATCGGGTCCTGGTGATTTACCCTTTCCCAAAGACTCTATAGCTTCTTTTACTTCCTCCACTTCAATATCTTTCTCCAGCTCCTCTTTTTGCTCTTCTGATAATTTCAGGAACTCCAAATCCTCTAGATATTTTCCTATCTCCTCTCCTGTACATGTCAGCATTGATGTATACATTTTCTCATAATATCTATAGAAGGTTTCCTCAATGTCCTCCACTGACTTGACTATCTCCCCCTTCTCAGTCCTCACTTCTGTTATAACCAGTGTGGATACTTGTTGCTTTATCAGATAATTTACTATTTTATTGGCATAGTGTCCTTGGTCATAATTTTTTTGTTTTAACTGGAGCTTCTTACGTTTATTTTTAATCATTAATTGATTCTTATATTGGCGCACCGCTCCTACCCATTTTATTTGGTTCATAATAGAGGGGTTCTTAATAAACTCAGTTTCAGTCTTTTTACATTCTTCTTCCATTTCCTCTTCCTCTTGCCTATTGGTGCATTTAATATATGATATTGTCGATCTTACTATCCCTCTTATATACGCCTTGAAGGTATCCCATGTTACTCCCTCCTTTATACTGTCCCCATGGGTTTCCAGAAACATTTCCATTTGCTCCAGTATATGGTCATTTGACCCAATCTGGGCTAGCCAGTAGGGCTGTATTCTATATCCCGGCCGTCTTCCTCTGGGGCCCATCTTTAGCTCAAAGATAAGCCCAGAGTGGTCAGACACCCCTTTAATCATGTATGCGGCTGAATGCACCATTGGGAGTATTTTCTCATTTCCCAGGGCCAGGTCTATCCTAGACATGTTCCCCCTACCCGGAGCATGCCATGAATAGGCCCTGACTCCTGGGTTTCTAATCCTCCAAATATCGAGCCACCCCACCTCCTTCAGGAAGCAACCCAACATTTTAGACTCTTCACCTCTCCCAAGACTTTTTTTTCCAAATCTATCCATCTTTGGATCCAACCACATATTAAAATCTCCCATACATATAACATATGCCTCTGGATATTGTGACATAAATAACATTGCTTCTTTCAGTACTCCCAGTGTAGCTGGGGGTGGATTATATATCCCCATAATAATCATTGGAAGTGAGTGCACCAGGGCAGAGACAAAAACATACCGCCCTTCTGAATCCCTCCTTACCCTGATGCACTCCCACGCCACCGACTGGTGCACCATTAATGAAACCCCTCTCGAAAAAGTTGTGTGGCAAGAGTGGCAAGACCATTGTATCCATGTTTTTTTAAATAATCAAGTCTCTCATTAACCATATGTGTTTCTTGGATGCAAATTATCTTGGCCTGAGTTTTCTTAATTTCTGCAAATACCTGTGCCCTTTGTACTCGTGTACCCATACCTCTCACATTCCACGATATAAAGGTACAATTGTTATTCATTTTTACCCATTTTTAGTTATTTGGTAACCATATTTTCTTTTTCTCTCCATTCATCCATTCATACATCAAACACATACTTAAATTTAGGTAATTCGTCTTGTTTCAGCCTGTCTACTCCTCCACCCCCCGCCATATAAATAAGAAAGGGTGCTTACATTAATATATCCTTCCCTATCACTAGGGGAGAAAAAGCGGGAGGGGGAGGGGGAGGGAGAGGCAAAAAAAGAAAAAGAAAAGGTGAATCCCCTTCCTTCTGTATTTCTGTGATTAAATCGTACTGTGTGATTAACTTTCATTCTCCCCATTTATTCCCTTTCCCCTTTAATCCCAATTCTTCTTATAACACTCTTTATTGTTCCCACCCCTCCCCCCCCCCTTATTTTGTCCCATCTTATTATGTTCACTTCTTTAATACACATTTTAATACACATTTCTACTGTTCCCCCCTCCTGTGATGAGCGGGGTACACTACATTCTCCCGCATCTCCCCCATGTCCCCTGTTTCAACCTCCGGCAGGGGTCACAGGGGGGAGGAAGGAGAGAAAAAAAAAAAAAAAGGAAAAAGAAAAAACCCCCCACCATTTCTTTTCTCCCTCCCCCACCCCCCTCCCGCCATCAATCAAACATATTCCCCCCCCCGCTCTTCCAGTATTCTGTCCCGGTAGTTCTTTTTCTTTAGATCATCTCACGATTTTCTATTTCATATTATTTAGATACAGATTTGATTGATCGAATCCATTCTTTAACTTGCTCCGGTGTAATAAAAAAGACAGTCTTTCCTCCTTCCTCCACTCTCCACCGGGCTGGATATGCCATAGAGTATTCTATTCCTGCTTCTCTCAATCTCTTCTTAACCTCATAGAAAGTTGCCCGCTGCTTTTGTAGCTCTAGAGAAAAGTCTGGGAATATTGACACTTTACTATTCTCATAATGAATCTCTCTTTTTTGTCTTGCATTTCGCAGAATTGTATCTCTGTCCCTGCAATTCAAGAGACGCGCCAGCAGAGGTCTAGGGGGGAACCCAGGCTTAGGTATTACTGCAGGGACCCTATGCGCTCGTTCCACCGCAAATGCCTTTGATACCTCCATCTCTGGAAATGTTTTTATCAACCATTTTTCAACAAACTCCCCCGGGTTAAACCCCTCCACTTTCTCCGGAAGACCTATTATTCTTATATTATTGCGGCGCATCCAATTCCCCATATCATCCGTTTTCTGCTGCCATGTTCCAATCTGCTTTTCTGCTGTTGCTATCTTTTTAGGTAAATGAATTACTGTATCTTCCAGTTGAGATATCCTATTTTCCACCTCGGCCATCCTATCTCTGATACTATGCATATCTTGCCTAATCAGTCCAATATCCGTTCTGATCTCATCCATTTTACCTGTCAGTCCCACGCTGCTTGCTTGGATGGCCGCCATTAGTTGTCCGCTCACCTGCTCCAGTGTTAGCTTCGTAGCTTTCTCTGGTTTCTCAGCTTGGGACAGAGTCACGTTCATTTTCTGTACTTTCAGCGCCGAAGGCCCGCCGCTCCTTGTCTGTGGAGGGCTCCGAACGCTTTCCGTTTTCTCCGTCCTCGCAAACTCTTTTAGGCAATCGGCTGCCAGTTGCTTAGTACTCATCTCGCTGCCGGGTTCGTTCGTATATCGTGGTCTTGGGTCTCGGTTTGTAGCACGTACTACTCAGGATACTGACGGAGACTCAGGCTGACTCAGAGCTTCCGCCGCTCACATCCGGTCGTATCAGAGGAAGTCACGCCCCCACAATAAGCCCTTTTGTTGGGAAGAAATGGCTCGGGGTGACTCTAGGCTTATCCGATGCGGTGAGGACATGAAATAAAAGAGGGGGGCTCCATCGTGTAATATTTCCCAAAATAGTTTTATTAAAACAAAGAGTAACTTACAGTTTAAAATCAGATAATCCGAAAAACAGCAGAGAACTTCTGATCTCGGCCGTGACCGGGAGTGACTACACCTGGCTCCTCCCTGATGCGTATCGTCACTGAAGACGTGACTTTATCAAAGGGTAATGGGGTCAGGTGACAAAGGTGTCTATTTATATAGTGGATCCCTCTGTCACAAACAGCTGAGTAGTAAATACATCCTGTAGCTTGTAAGATAACAAACATTCATCTATCATAGTACAAGACTAATATTACAAATAGTAAAATGTAATCCATTAAGGGAACCTAAATACAGAAATATATATAAACACAAAGTAGAATGACCTCTGACCCGTCCTAAACAATGTCAGCAGGAAATGATGTATACAGGTCTCTGCAGACCATGAGAAATTACTAGTGACATCTAGTGGTGAAAATATAAAAGGCGATTCATCAGGACACAATTCATAGAACATCCTCAATAATAATAGGATGAAATGATCCCAATATCAGCGGAAATTCTATCAACGGCTATAACAATATTAATCAGCATAGAAAACCCCCTGAGGGTTAACACTGCGCTAAAAAAAGGAATGAATGAATAATGAAGCATAAAGAAGCCGCCAGCACAAAAAAGTCCAATACTAAACTCCAATAATTGAAATAAAATAAAAAAGTGCAGCACTAAAACAATAATATGAAAGAAAAATGATATTAAACAAAATTCTCAGAAAAACAATTATTAAATATGTAAAGGAGCTTGCACATCGGAAGTGACTAAGGGTGATAGTCCATCAAACATTAACAAAAATAAAAATGAAAAATAAAAAATGAAGAAATGAATAATAAAGGTAGTGGTGAAAACAAGTCTCACATAGAAAACTAAGGCAGATATCTCAAAAAGTGAAAAAAAACCTCAAAATTATTGAAATGAGAAAATAAAAAATAAAAAAGTATATGTGGAAATACAGTGAAATATCAAACACAAGAGGGAAAATGAAATCCCAATTACAAATTGTACAAATAAAGTCCCGGTAGCAAATAGTGCAAGGAATTCCAAGCTAAACAATTCATATACAATGTGAATAAAACTCCAAAAGAAATCTGGTGAAAGACAAGTCCAGCATCCAAGGTATAAAAAAAACTAATAATTACAAATAAAACAGTTCAAATCAAATTATGGACTCTGATTGGCTGATCACTTTATTGTCTCCTCTCCAATGTGGCTTCTATATTTCAATGTCACATATCGGTAAAGACGAGGGATCTCTTTTATGTACTTCTGTATAATGTCTGGACAGGTTATGTTTTATATTCTGGACATGTTCCCTCAATCTTTTCCAGAATTCCCTTTTTGTTCTGCTGATATATCGGATGTGACACGGGCATTCTAACAAACACACCACCCCCTCCGTCCGGCAGGAAATGAAGTCTTCAATCTCATATTCTTTGGTGGTGACAGTGGAGGTAAAATTAGACTTCTTTTTCTTGTTCTCTTTAGTGTGTTGAGAGCATAAGAAACTCTTAGACCCCTTTCACACCGGGGCGGCGTCGGCGGTAAAATGTCGCTATTTTTAGCGCCGCTTTACCATCATTTTAGCGGCAGTATTCGGCCGCTAGCAGAGGCGGTTTTACTTCCCTGCTAGCAGCTGAGGAAAGGGTTCAAACCACCGCAAAGCTCTGCTGCCGGCGGTATAGCTGCGGTGTCCCATTCATTTCAATGGGGAGCAGCGGTGGAGGAGGGGCATACACACCGCTCCTTCACTGCTCCACAGATGTGGCTAGCAGGACATTTTTTAGTGTCCTACCGGCGCACCGCTCCAGTGTGAGAGCCCTTGGGGGAGACACAGCAGCAGGTCTTTCAGGGCGCTTTGCAGGCACTATTTTTAGTGCTGTAGCCCCTGTAAAGTGCCCCAGTGTGAAAGGGGTCTTACAGGGATAATATCCCTTCCTCTCAAAACAAGAGAACTTCTTCTTAGTCGGGGGATGGGGTAGATATTTTGCTAAGCGGTCTCTAAGGGTCGGTGCCTCTGATAGGTGAATCTGGGCTTCTCAGGGAGAATGGCACTAAGATGACGATCTGCTCTTACAGTCTCCCAATCTTTCCTCACAATTCTTTCCATTTCTTTGTGTTGGATACTGAAATCGATCACTAATGATCAAGTATTCTTCTTCTCTGTATTTATCACGATGTCCTGTATCAGTTTATCTCTATCCAATGCAGAAACATCTCTTATTCTTTCATCAATAAAATCAGGACAGTCCCCCTTCTGAAGAAATCTCTCTCCAATGAATTCCTGGGAATTCTCTTTGGTTCTTCTTCTAATGAATTGTCCTTTTGGTAGGTTGTCCATCCAGGGTGTATAATGGCAGCTCTACAAAGGTAAGTAGCTCTTCCTGTCTCCAGGCTTGGAATAGGTCTGGGGGGTCTCACTTCTGTCTTCTTTCTTTATCAGTCCAACAAGTGGATTTCTTCATCGTTTATCTCCCAGGTGAGATTTAGATTTTTATCGTTGTTATTTAGGTGGAAACAGAAGTCAGTGAGACTTTCTCTGTCTCCTCTCCAAACAACGATTATATCATCTATATAGCGATCGATGGAAACTCTTTATATAGAGCCTCTTCCTCCCATTCAGACATATACAGGTCGGATACACTCCACACATATCTTGTACCCATTACAATCCCGCCATACTTGTCTGAAGAACGTTTTCTGGTACCAGAAATAATTAGACTCCAGACTAGATCTCAATCAGTCCAGAATAATCCTCCTTGGTCTATATTTCAGGTCACTTAGTCCTCTCAGAGCCCATTTGTTCTCTTGAATTTCTTCCTCATGATCGATGATCGTATAAAGTGACGTGACATTGGGTGTTGCCATTAGGGATGAGCCGAACACCCCCCGGTTCGGTTCGCACCAGAACCTGCGAACGGACCGAAAGTTCGCACGAACGTTAGAAACCCATTGACGTCTATGGGACTCAAACGTTCAAAATCAAAAGTGCTCATTTTAAAGGCTAATTTGCATGGTATTGTCCTAAAAAGGGTTTGGGGACCCGGGTCCTACCCCAGGGGACATGTATCAATGCAAAAAAAAGTTTTAAAAATGGCCGTTTTTTCGGGAGCAGTGATTTTAATGATGCTTAAAGTAAAAAAAAAAAAAGTGAAATATTCCTTTAAATATCGTACCTGGGGGGTGTCCATAGCATGCCTGTAAAGTGACGCGTGTTTCCCATGTTTAGAACAGTCCCTGCACCAAATGTCATTTTTAAAGGAAAAAATCTCATTTAAAACTGCTTGCGGGTTTAATGTCATGTCGGGTCCTGGCAATATGGATGAAAATCAGTGAGACAAACGGCATGGGTACCCCCCAGTCCATTACCAGGCCCTTTGGGTCTTGTATGGATATTAAGGGGAACCCCGCACCCAAATTAAAATAAGGAAAGGTGTGGGGCCACCAGGCCCTATATACTCTGAACAGCAGTATACAGGCGGTGCAAACAAGACAGGGACTGTAGGTTTGTTGTTAAGTAGAATCTGTTTGTAATTTTGAACGGGTACATTTTTAACATGTTTAGCTCCAGCCAAAAAATCTTTTTTAAGCTTTTTGGAAAACATAGGGAAGGGTTATCACCCCTGTGACATTTGTTTTGCGTCTTTCCTCCTCTTCAGAAGATTTCACCTCATTTTTTGTCCCAATGACAAATGTTTTTTGAAAATTTGGGTTTTTTTGTGCAACAAGAATTGGAAAGCATCAGTGGAAAGGAAAAATTGTTTTCCCATATTAACTCTTACAGGAGAGAATTTCCCTTCCTAGGGGTAGATTTCATCTCACTTCCTGTTGTCTCCTTCCGTTTGCAAGTAGGAGTCGTTTGTAAGTTAGATGTTTGAAAGTAGGGTCCTGCCCTATATACTCAGCAGAAATTTGGTCCTTAGGTGTTGTTGTGGCCAAAACACTGTAAGCCCTCACAGGGCCCTGCTGTGAAATATTAGATCAAGAATTGTAATTACATGCCCCTGTTAAACAGGGGCTGAAAAATTGGGCCTTTGGTGGTGGTGGTGGTGCTGGTGCCACAACACTGTAAGTCCTCACTCGCTCTTGGTGGGTGCAGAAATGGGCCCTGCTGTGAAATATTAGATCAATATATACAAAATAATCCAAAAAGATGTAAACAATAACAAAAACAAAATAAGTGTAGCGCTATGAAATGAAAAAAAAAGGCCAATGTAAAAAACATTAAACCCGCAGTTCAAAATATAGTTGCCAAACATCCTTGGGAAAGAGATGAGGAATCTTCAGGAACTGAACACTTCAAATATATAAATCATCTGGAGTAGAGACACGCACAACACCACCAAAAGTGAAGAGGCTTACCAGAATCGGTGGACAAAATGAGGCATATGCCGAGTAGGGTCAGACAGGCTTAGGTGGTGATGGGCTACAGGTGGCCCGGAAGGGCAATGTTGATGGAATGGCTCACACGTTGCTGTGTTCCTCAAAACGATACCAGAACCGAGGAGTATGGAATAAACGGCACGTTGAATATATCCCTGTCGTTGTCCAGCTCGTTGGATCTTGCAGCTCCCAATTTAGGCCAGATTCTGTTCTTCCATTGATCCGCACGGATAAGGATCATCAGACCAAATGCTGCCAAAAATACAACTCTGAGTGATGTCAAAGCAAAGAACCAGAACGTAGCGTTAATAGTGAGGTGGAGCAGTGCGCCGTGCCGAGGTCTCTCCCAAACCAGTACGGCCTGCAGGTATGTGACGAGCGGTTCGTAGCTCCGCAGGTTCCCTAGTAAGATTTCCTTCACAGCTCGGATCTGTTCTTCTCTGTGCTGTGCAGCTAAGCCCCGTCCCCCGCCAGTCCTTGTTCTCTTTAGTCCCGAGCATTCGGCTGAATAGTAGTAGTAATATTAATAATAATAATAATATAATATATATAATAATTAATAATAATAGTAGTAGTAGTATTAGTGTAGTAAATGAGTAGTAAAAGTAGTAGTGTAGTAGTAGTGGTAGTGTAGTAGTAGTGGTGTAGTAGTAGTAGTAGTGGTAGTGTAGTAAATGAGTAGTAGTAGTAGTAGTATTAGTGTAGTAAATGAGTAGTAAAAGTAGTAGTGTAGTAGTAGTGGTAGTGTAGTAGTAGTGGTGTTGTAGTAGTAGTAGTAGTGTAGTAAATGAGTAGTAATAGTAGTAGTGTAGTAGTAGTAGTGTAGTAGTAGTGGTGGTAGTGTAGTAGTAGTAGTATTAGTACTAGTAGTGTAGTAGTAGTATTAGTGTAGTTTAGTAGTGTAGTAGTAGTAGTAGTAGTGTAGTAGTGTAGTTTAGTAGTGTAGTACTAGTAGTAGTAGTAGTATTAAAGGTAGTAGTAGTGTAGTAGTATTGGAGGTTGTAGTAGTAGTAATAGTAGTAGTAGTAGTAGTAGTAGTAGTATTAGTAGTAGTAGTATGGTAGTGGTAGTGTAGTAGTATTAGAGGTTGTAGTAGTAGTAGTGTAGTAGTAGTATTAAAGGTAGTAGTAGTGTAGTAGTATTAGAGGTTGTAGTAGTAGTAGTAGTATAGTAGTAGTAGTAAAGAGGGGGGGCAAGGGGGTGGGAATTTGAGTGAGGCACGTGGTTGCAGGAGAATAGATAGGTGAAGATAGTTACAATGTATTTAATGATTGGCATATTATGGAACATACAAATATATCGGGTAGATCAGCACATAACAAGGTAAGAAGATAATACTCTACATAGGATAATACTTGAATAACACCGACTATAACAAACAATAATTTGAAGGTTCACCAGAAGGGAGGTTGTAGTAAAATCCTAGTATTAGTAATACTCGCAGGGCCTCATTGATCCTGAGAAGGGTATTGAAGATACACTTGGAAATATGTGTAGATATGGAGGAGAACATAAGGCAGCTCTACGCGTTTCATGGCTGATGGGCCACTTATCAGGAGAAGTAACAAGATGAATCTATGAATAAAAGATATTGTCTTATATAAAGATGAGCAGAATTATTATTAGAATCCCACCAGACAATACATGATAACTCACTGGAGATCGTATGGTGGGGGAGGGGTGCCGGGCATCGAACGTCATCCGAAACGGGAGCCGCGGAGAAGATCTCGGAGGAGGAGCCCCACAGGTGTCCCCCAGAGAAGACATCCGACCACAAGACAATCCTGTGTATGAAGGGAAAACGTGAGGGGGGAGTGAAGGAGCCGTGCTGGAGGTATGGAGGAGTAGTAGTAATAGTGTTGTAGTGTAGTGTAGTAGTAGTAGTAGTTATAGCGGTGTAGTGTAGTAGTAGTAGTGTAATAGTACTAGTGTAGTAGTGTAGAGTAGTAGTAGTAGTAGTAGTGTATTAATGTAGTAGTAGTAGTAGTAGTAGTGTAGAGTAGTAGTGCAGTAGTAGTAGTGTAGTGTAGTAGTAGTGTAGGGTAGTAATGTAGTAGTAGCAGTAGTGTAGGTGTAGTGGTATTAGTGTAGTAGTAGTGTAGTGTAGAAGTAGTGTATTATTGTAGTGTAGTAGTAGTGTAGTAGTATTGTATTAGAAGCAGTAGTGTAATGTAGTAATCTAGTAGTAGTAGTAGTAGTAGTAGTGTATTAGTAGTAGTAGTAGTAGTAGTGTAGCAGTATGGTAATGGTAGTAGTGGAGTGTAGTAATGTAGTAGAAGTGTACTAGAGTAATGTGGAAGTAGTAGTGTAGTAATGTAGTAGTATTAGTAATAGTAGTAGTAGTGTAGTGGTAATAATAGTATAGTAGTTATAGAAGTGAAGTAGCAGTGTAATAAAAGTATAGTAGTGTAGTGTAGTAATGTAGAAGTAGTAGTGTATTAGTAGTAGTGTAGTAGTGGTAGTGTAGTAGCTGTGTAGTAGTAGCAGTAGTGTAGTAGTAGTAGTAGTGTAGTAGTAGTGGTAGTGTAGTAGTAGTGTAGTAATGTAGTAGTAGTACTGTAATAATGTAGTAGTGTAGTAGTGGTGTAGTAGTAGTGGTAGTGTAGTAGTAGTAGCAGTGTAGTAGTAGTGCAGTAATGTAGTAGTACTATAGTAGTAGTGTAGTAGCAGTGTAGTAGTAGTGTAGTAGTGTTGTGTAGTAGTAGTAGTAGTAGTAGTAGTAGTGTAGTAGTAGTGGTACTGTAGTAGTAGTAGTGTAGTAATGTAGTAGTAGTAGTAATGTAGTAGTAGTAGTAGCAGTAGTGTAGTAGTGTAGTAGTAGTTTTAGTAGTGTTGTAGTAGTAGTAGTAGTAGTAGTAGTAGTAGTAGTGTAGTAGTAGTAGTAGTAGTAGTAGTAGTAGTAGTAGTGTAGTAGTAGTGTAGTAGTAGTAGTGTAGTAGTAGTAGTAGTATTAGTAGTAGTAGTGTAGTGTAGTAGTAGTAGTAGTAGTAGTGTAGTAGTAGTGTAGTAGTAGTAGTGTAGTAGTAGTAGTATTAGTAGTAGTAGTGTAGTAGTGTAGTGTAGTAGTGTAGTGTAGTGTAGTAGTAGTAGTAGTAGTAGTAGTAGTAGTAGTGTAGTAGTAGTAGTAGTAGTAGTAGTAGTAGTGTAGTGTAGTAGTAGTAGTGTAGTAGTAGTAGTAGTAGTAGTAGTAGTGTAGTAGTAGTGTAGTGTAGTAGTAGTGTAGTGTAGTGTAGTAGTAGTAGTGTAGTAGTAGTAGTAGTGTAGTGTAGTAGTAGTAGTGTAGTGTAGTAGTAGTAGTAGTAGTAGTAGTGTAGTAGTAGTGTAGTAGTAGTAGTGTAGTAGTAGTATTAGTAGTAGTAGTGTAGTAGTAGTAGTATTAGTAGTAGTAGTGTAGTAGTGTAGTGTAGTAGTGTAGTGTAGTAGTGTAGTGTAGTGTAGTAGTAGTAGTAGTAGTAGTAGTAGTAGTGTAGTAGTAGTAGTAGTAGTAGTAGTAGTAGTAGTATAGGATACATATATGCTCTCACAGCACAAACTGGCAATTTCTCTCTCTGGGTGGTTTGACTCTCTTGCAGCTCTCACTTGGTAAGTACACTTTTTCAGCATTGTGTCTCTGCACTGCTTCAGCCCTGAATGAAATGATCAGTTTATCATACTGATCTTATATACATAATGAATGCCTGATACTATATACAATGTTACTTTCCTTGCATATTTTTAGACTGTCCACTCTGTTTGGATGAGTGTCCACTGAGCCTGACAAACCCTGTGGCCAATCACGGGTCGGGTCACATTTGGGTCTAAATGTAAAGGGCAGTACAGTGCACTTTCACATTTTGCTTGTACATTGATAGAAGGTAATGCACTGTCCATTATCAATATATTTCCTATCACACCATGTTTTATCACCTATTTTCAGTTTTTTATTTTCACATCTCTGCTCACTTACTTATATTTGAGTTACCTATTTGGTATACACGCTCTATCTATTATCTATCTATTTATTTTTTTTTCCCACAAAGTTGTCATATTAGCAGGTTATTTCTCACACACAGCATATGCATACCACAAATTACACCCCAAAACACATTCTGCTATTACTCCTGAGTATGGCGATACCACATGTGTGAGACTGTTACACAGCGTGGCCACATACAGAGGCCCAACATGCAGGGAGCACATACAGAGGCCCAACATGCAGGGGAGCACCTTCAGACATTCTGGAGCACCCAGGCCAATTATGACATTTCTCTCCTACATGTAAAAATCATCATTTATTTGCTAGAAAATTACATAGAACCCCAAAACATTATATATGTTTTTTTAGCAAAGACCCTAGAGAATACAATGGTTGTCATTGCAACTTTTTATCTCGCACGGTATTTGTGCAGCAATTTTTCGAACGTGTTTTTTTTGGAAAGAAAACAGTTTTGTGCTTTAAAAAAAAACAAAACAGTAAAGTTAGCCCAATGTTTTTGCATAATATGAAAAATGAAGTTACACCGAGTAAATAGATACCTAACATGTCACCTTTCAAAATTGCACGCGCTCGTGGAATGGCACCAGACTTTGCTACTTAAAAATCCCCATAGGCGACTCTTTAAAATTTTTTACTGGTTCCAACTTTTGAGTTACAGAGGAGGTCTAGGGCCAAAATTATTGTTCTCGCTCTACCAATCGCAGCGATACCTCACATGTGTGGTTTGAACACCGTTTTCATATGTGGGCGGGACTTACGTATGTGTTCACTTCTGCATGCGAGCACATGGGGACAGGGGCACTTTAAAATTTATTTATTTTTTTATTGTTTATTTTACTTTATTTATTTTAGCTTGACACTTTTTTCCAAAAAAAAAAATTTTTGACCACATGACAGGTCCTCTTTACAGTGAGATATGGGGGTCAATAAGACCCCACATCTCACCTCTAGGCTGTGACTGAAATTAAAAAGAAAAGATCCTGGCTTCGATCGTAGCGGTGAGTCGGTAGAAGCACCGGAGGGCGGTGGGAGGGGGGGGTGTCCCCTCTCGCCTCCTGTAAGAATAATCAAGCAGTGGAACAGCCGCTATGATCATTCTTATGGTGTAGGGAATCGCCGGCTGAAAAAGCTGATATCTGATTGATGCCTGTAGCTGCACCCATCATTCAGATATCTCCGCACAAAGTCAAGGACGTTGTATGACGGAAGGCGGGAAGTGGTTAAAACGCTTTTTTTAACACAAAGTTGTCCATTTATACAATATTTCTAACACATAGCATGTATATACCAAAAATGACACCCCAAAATAGATTCTCCTACTCCTCCTGAGTACAGCGATACCACATGTGTGAGACTTCCACAGCCTGGCCACATGCAGAGGCCGAGTACAGCTGAGCATGGCTGAGTATAGCAGGGTATCACCGAGTATGACTGGGTATGGCAGAGTATGGCTGGGTATCACCGAGTATTGCAGAGTATGGCAGAGTATGGCTGGGTTATGGCAGAGTATTACAGAGTTTTGCGGGGTATCACAGAGTATGGCTGGGTATTGCGTGGTATGGAAGAGTATTGCGGGGTATTGCAGAGTATTGCGGGGTATTTCGGGGTATGGCAGAGTATTGTGGGGTATTGCAGAGTAGTATTGTGGGGTATTGCAGAGTAGTATTGTGGGGTATTGTGAGGCATTGCAGAGTATTGTGGGGCATTGCAGAGTATTGTGGGGTATTGCAGAGTATTGTGGGGGTATTGCAGGGTATTGTGGGGCATTGCAGAGTATTGTGGGGTATTGCAGAGTATTGTGGGGCATTGCAGGGTATTGTGGGGCATTGCAGAGTATTGTGGGGCATTGCAGAGTATGGCTGAGTATGGCTGGGTATCACCGAGTATGGCGGGGTATTGCGGGGTATGGCAGAGTATTGTGGGGTATTGCATGGTATTGCAGAGTATTGCGGGGTATTGCAGAGTATTGTGGGGTATTGCAGGGTATTGCAGAGTATTGCAGGGTATTGCAGAGTATTGTGGGGCATTGCAGAGTATGGCAGGGTATGGCTGAGTATGGCTAGGTATCACCGAGTATGGCTGGGTATTGCGGGGTATGGCAGAGTATTGCGGGGTATTGCAGAGTATTGCGGGGTATTTCGGGGTATTGCAGGGTATCGCAGAGTATTGTGGGGTATTGCAGAGTATTGCGGGATATTGCAGAGTATTGTGGGGTATTGCATGGTATTGCAGAGTATTGCGGGGTATTGCAGAGTATTGTGGGGTATTGCATGGTATTGCAGAGTATTGCGGGGTATTGCAGAGTATTGTGGGGTATTGCAGGGTATTGCAGAGTATTGCAGGGTATTGCAGAGTATTGTGGGGCATTGCAGAGTATTGTGGGGTATTGCAGTGTACTGTGGGGTATTGCAGGGTATTGTGGGGCATTGCAGAGTATTGTGGGGCATTGCAGAGTATTGTGGGGCATTGCAGAGTATTGTGGGGTATTGCAGAGTATTGTGGGGCATTGCAGGGTATTGCAGAGTATTGTGGGGTATTGCAGAGTATTGTGGGGTATTGCAGAGTATTGTGGGGTATTGCAGTGTACTGTGGGGCATTGCAGAGTATTGTGGGGCATTGCAGAGTATTGTGGGGCATTGCAGTGTACTGTGGGGCATTGCAGAGTATTGTGGGGCATTGCAGAGTATTGTGGGGCATTGCAGAGTATTGTGGGGTATTGCAGAGTATTGTGGGGCATTGCAGGGTATTGCAGGGTATTGTGGGGTATTGCAGGGTATTTCAGAGTATTGTGGGGTATTGCAGAGTATTGCGGGGCATTGCAGAGTATTGTGGGGCATTGCAGGGTATGGCTGGGTATGGCTGAGTATGGCTAGGTATCACAGAGTATGGCTGTGTATTGCGGGGTATGGCAGAGCATTGCGGGGTATTGCAGAGTATTGTGGGGTATTTTGGGGTATTGCAGGGTATGGCAGAGTATTGTGGGGTATTGCAGAGTATTGTGGGGCATTGCAGAGTATTGCAGAGTATTGTGGGGTATTGCAGAGTATTGTGGGGCATTGCAGAGTATTGCAGAGTATTGTGGGGTATTGCAGAGTATTGTGGGGTATTGCAGAGTATTGTGGGGTATTGCAGAGTATTGTGGGGCATTGCAGAGTATTGTGGGGCATTGCAGAGTATGGCTGGGTATCACCGAGTATGGCTGGGTATTGCGGGGTATGGCAGAGCATTGCGGGGTATTGCAGAGTATTGCGGGGTATTTTGGGGTATTGCAGGGTATGGCAGAGTATTGTGGGGTATTGCAGAGTATTGTGGGGTATTGCAGAGTAGTGTGGGGTATTGCAGAGTATTGCGGGGCATTGCAGGGTATTGCAGAGTATTGTGGGGTATTGCAGAGTATTGCGGGGCATTGCAGGGTATTGCAGAGTATTGTGGGGTATTGCAGAGTATTGTGGGGTATTGCAGAGTATTGTGGGGCATTACAGGGTATTGCAGAGTATTGTGGGTTATTGCAGGGTATTGTGGGGCATTGCAGAGTATTGTGGGGCATTGCAGCGTATGGCAGGGTATGGCTGGGTATGGCTGGGTATGGCTGAGTATGGCTGGGTATGGCTGAGTATGGCTAGGTATCACCGAGTATGGCTGGGTATTGTGGGGTATTGCAGAGTATTGTGGGGCATTACAGGGTATTGCAGAGTATTGTGGGGTATTGCAGTGTACTGTGGGGCATTGCAGAGTATTGTGGGGCATTGCAGTGTACTGTGGGGCATTGCAGAGTATTGTGGGGCATTGCAGAGTATTGTGGGGCATTGCAGTGTACTGTGGGGCATTGCAGAGTATTGTGGGGCATTGCAGAGTATTGTGGGGCATTGCAGAGTATTGTGGGGTATTGCAGAGTATTGTGGGGCATTGCAGGGTATTGCAGGGTATTGTGGGGTATTGCAGGGTATTTCAGAGTATTGTGGGGTATTGCAGAGTATTGCGGGGCATTGCAGAGTATTGTGGGGCATTGCAGGGTATGGCTGGGTATGGCTGAGTATGGCTAGGTATCACCGAGTATGGCTGGGTATTGCGGGGTATGGCAGAGCATTGCGGGGTATTGCAGAGTATTGTGGGGTATTTTGGGGTATTGCAGGGTATGGCAGAGTATTGTGGGGTATTGCAGAGTATTGTGGGGCATTGCAGAGTATTGCAGAGTATTGTGGGGTATTGCAGAGTATTGTGGGGCATTGCAGAGTATTGCAGAGTATTGTGGGGTATTGCAGAGTATTGTGGGGTATTGCAGAGTATTGTGGGGCATTGCAGAGTATTGTGGGGCATTGCAGAGTATGGCTGGGTATCACCGAGTATGGCTGGGTATTGCGGGGTATGGCAGAGCATTGCGGGGTATTGCAGAGTATTGCGGGGTATTTTGGGGTATTGCAGGGTATGGCAGAGTATTGTGGGGTATTGCAGAGTATTGTGGGGTATTGCAGAGTAGTGTGGGGTATTGCAGAGTATTGCAGAGTATTGCGGGGCATTGCAGGGTATTGCAGAGTATTGTGGGGTATTGCAGAGTATTGCGGGGCATTGCAGGGTATTGCAGAGTATTGTGGGGTATTGCAGAGTATTGTGGGTTATTGCAGGGTATTGTGGGGCATTGCAGAGTATTGTGGGGCATTGCAGCGTATGGCTGGGTATGGCTGAGTATGGCTGGGTATCACCGAGTATGGCTGGGTATTGCGGGGTATTGCAGAGTATTGCGGGGTATTTCGGGGTATTGCAGGGTATAACAGAGTGTTGTGGGGTATTGCAGAGTATTGTGGGGTATTGCAGGGTATTGCAGAGTATTGTGGGGTATTGCAGGGTATTGCAGAGTATTGTGGGGCATTGCAGAGTATTGTGGGGCATTGCAGAGTATTGTGGGGCAGTGCAGAGTATTTTGGGGCATTGCAGAGTATGGCAGGGTATGGCTGAGTATGGCTAGGTATCACAGAGTATGGCTGGGTATTGCGGGGTATGGCAGAGTATTGCGGGGTATTGCAGAGTATTGTGGGGTATTTTGGGGTATTGCAGGGTATGGCAGAGTATTGTGGGGTATTGCAGAGTATTGCGGGGTATGGCTGAGTATGGCTAGGTATCACCGAGTATGGCTGGGTATTGCGGGGTATGGCAGAGTATTGCGGGGTATTGCAGAGTATTGCGGGGTATTTCGGGGTATTGCAGGGTATGGCCGAGTATTGTGGGGTATTGCAGAGTATTGCAGGGTATTGCAGAGTATTGTGGGGTATTGCAGGGTATTGCAGAGTATTGTGGGGTATTGCAGGGTATTGCAGAGTATTGTGGGGTATTGCAGGGTATTGCAGAGTATTGTGGGGTATTGCAGGGTATTGCAGAGTATTGTGGGGTATTGCAGAGTATTGTGGGGCATTGCAGAGTATTGTGGGGTATTGCAGAGTATTGTGGGGCATTGCAGAGTATTGTGGGGCATTGCAGAGTATGGCAGGGTATCACCGAGTATGGCTGGGTATTGCGGGGTATGGCAGAGTATTGCGGGGAATTTCAGGGTATTGCAGAGTATTGTGGGGTATTGCAGAGTATTTTGGGGTATTGCAGGGTATTGCAGAGTATTGTGGGGTATTGCAGAGTATTTTGGGGCATTGCAGAGTATTGTGGGGCATTGCAGAGTAGTGAGGGATGGCTGAGCATGGATGGATGGATGGCAGTTGTCACTGTGCTGCGATGTGGGCACTACAGATCCAGCCCACAGCGCTGCTACCATCCATCCATCCCCCACTCCGCTCACACTGTACCGATCGGTACACAGAGGGGAGGAGAGGAACCGGCGTCATGTCATGATGCCAGTTTGTTTACATGTGATCGCTCCGTCATTTGACGGAGCGATCACATGGTAAACGGCCGCGATTAGTGGCCATTTACCGAGGTCACGGATGCTGTCGAGTGCGCGCCCTAGGGGGCATGCGAGAGCGGAATTCTGGGAGGATGTCCCTGGACGCCCTCCCAGAGTAAGCAACCGCCCTGTAGCCTTCATTTGGCTATGGGCCGGTTGTTAAGTGGTTAAAGGGTGTTCCGCGGCTTTCGAATTTGCCACGAACACCCCAAATTGTTCGCTATTCGGCGAACGGGTGAATAGCCAATGATCGAGTTGAACTCATGCTCGACCCGAACACAAAGCTCATCCCTAGTTATATGTGGAATTACACCACAAAATACATTCTGTTGCTTCTCCTGAGTACGGGGATACCACATGTGTGGGACTGTTTGGGAGCCTAGCCGCGTACGGGGCCCCGAAATCCAAGCACCGCCTTCAGGCTTTCTAAGGGCGTACATTTTTGATTTCACTCCTCTCTGCCTATCACAGTTTCGGAGGCAATGGAATGCCCAGGTGGCACAAACCCCCCCAAAATGACCCCATTTTGGAAAGTAGACACCCCAAGCTATTTTCTGAGAGGTATAGTGAGTATTTGCAGATCACGCTTTTTGTCACAAAGTTTTAAAAATTGAAAGAAGAAAAAAATAATATTTTCTTTCTTCAGTTCAACAAATGAGATCTGCAAAATACTCACCATGCCTCTAACCAGATAGCTTGTGGTGTCTACTTTCTAAAATGGGGTCATTGGGGGGGCAGGGGTTTGTGACATCTGGGCATTTTATGGCCTTCAAAACTGATAGGCAGTGAAGAGTGAAATCACCATTTTACACCCTTAGAAAGCCTGAAGGCGGTGCTTGGATTTCGGGGCCCCATACGCGGCTAGGCTCCCAAAAAGTTCCACACATGTGGTATCCCCATACTCAGGAGAAGCATCAGAATGTATTTTGTGGTGTAATTCCACATATAACTAGGAATGAGCTTTATGTTCGCGTCGAACATGAGTTCGACTCGATCATTGGCTGTTCACCCGTTCGCCAGATAGCAAACAATTTGGGGTGTTCGCGGCAAATTCGAAAGCTGCAGAACACCCTTTAAAAGTCTATGGGAGAAATCAAAAGTGCTCATTTTAAAGGTTAATATGCAAGTTATTGTCATAAAAAGTGTTTGGGGACCCGGGTCCTGCCCCAGGGGACATGGATCAATGCAAAAAAAAGTTTTAAAAACGTCCGTTTTTTCGGGAGCAGTGATTTTAATAATGCTTAAAGTCAAACAATAAAAGTGAAATATTCCTTTAAATATGGTACCTGGGGGGTGTCTATAGTATGCCTGTAAAGTGGCGCGTGTTTCCTGCGTTTATAACAGTCCCTGCACAAAATGACATTTCTAAAGGAAAAAAAGTCATTTAAAAGTACTCGCAGCTAATAATGAATTGTCAGGTCTTAGCAATACTCATAAAAGTAATTGAAAAAAACTGCATGGGATTCCCCCGCAGTCCATTACCAGGCCCTTTGGGTCTGGTATGAATATTAAGGGGAACCATGAACAAAAAAAAAAACTGCGTGGGGGTCCCCCCAAATTCCATACCAGGCCCTTCAGGTCTGGTATGGATATTAGGGGAAACCCTGCGCCAAAATTGAAAAAAAAGATGGCGTGGGGGTCCCCCTCAAAATCCATACCAGACCCTTCAGGTCACCCGTTTACCTGCCCCCCTCTGACACTATGGTGGAAGACCTATGGCTTCCCTATGGAAGTCCCTGTGTGTCAGAGGGGGGTGGGGTCACTGGGTGGCTCCGCCCTCAGTTATATAAGAGCTGTCACAAGAACAGAAGCGTCACACAGCGGGAGACTCCCATTGAGGCGGATCGTCCGGAGGATGAAGCGGGGAAGGAGAAGCTGGAGGAAGATGGGCACCCCCCATGTTGAGGGCATGCTGCCTGGTATGGTCCAGGAGGGGGGCGCTCGCTCATCCCCACCCCCTTTCCTGACCTGCCAGGCTGTGTGCTCGGATAAGGGTTTGGTATAGATTTTGGGGGGACCCCCACGCCGTTTGTTCACCTTAAAATCCATACCATACCAAAGTGCCTGGTATGCTCTTGGAGGGGAAACCTATGCAGTTTTTTTTTAAAAATTGGCGTGGAGTTCCCCCTAAAGATTCATACCAGACACAGTGCCTGGTTTTGTCGGGGATCAAAGTCGGATCCCTGTTCATTGAAGTCGGATGGATGTTGGACTTCAAGTCGCAGAGCAAAGTCAGATCCAAAGTGGTAAGACTGTCGTGTCGTACCAGTGTGATCCCAGCCTAAAACACTATATTGCCCAAATGTTTACTAAAATATAAAAGGCGATCCTTTGCCGAGTACATAGATACCAAACAGGATGTGCTTTAAAGCTATGCACAACCATGCAGTGGCCACAAACTAGATACATTTTTAAAAACCTTTAAATGCCTTTACAGGTTACCACTTTAGATTTACAGAGGAGGTTTTAATGCTAGAATTACTGCCCTCGATCTGACCTTTCGTGGTGATACCTCACATGCATGGTGCAATTGCTGTTTATATACGACTCGAGACCGATGCTTGTGTTTGCCTTTGCGCATGAGCACGGGGGGACAGGGGGGCTTTATTTTTTTATTTTTTATTTTAATTATTTATTTTGCTTTTATTTTATTTTTAAACTGTTCCTTTTTTATCTCTTTTATTGTTATCACAGGGAATGTAAATATCCCTTATAGCAATAGGTAGTGGCAGACATCCCTCAAATTTTCCAATTGCCTGCACACAATTTGTGAGTGAAAAATGAGGGCTGCCGAGCGAGGATGGGCTGCCTGGGAGTGGGGGAGTGAGCACCGCCAGCAGGCAGGGTTGAATGGGAGTCCTTCTTCCAGTGTTTGCTGAGGGGAAGAGAGAAGAGAGCCGGCCGGATGATCAGAGCACCGAGGAACATCACTGTAGCGGCTTTCATTTCAATTGTCGTATGTTCTCTGCACTCACTGTCACATACAGCCCCGCCTCCTGGTCCCAGGACTTTGATAGACAGATCAGCCATCCAATCCCAGGACGTGTGACGTGTATCAAAGTTCCCCGGCCAGGAGGCGGGGCTGTATGTGACGCCAAGCTACGTGAACACACAGCAATTGAAATGAAAGCCGATACAGTGATGTTCCTCGGTGCTCTGATCATCCAGCCGGCAATCCTCTAACTGTCTTCTCTTCCCCTGCACAGTCATGGTGAGCACAGGCAGGCTGAATGGTGAGCACAGGCAGGCTGCATTGGTGGACACAGGCAAGCTGCATTGGTGGACACAGGCAAGCTGCATTGGTGGACAAAGGTGAAGCAGCATTGATGGACACAGGTGAAGCAGCATTGATGGACACAGGTGAAGCAGCATTGATGGACACAGGTAAAGCAGCAATGATGGACACAGGTGAAGCAGCATTGATGGACACAGGTGAAGCAGTATTGATGGACACAGGTAGGCTGCATTAATGGGCACAGGTGAGGCTGCACTGATGGGCACAGATAAAGTTGTTGTTAACATTTATGTTTACCACTTAATTCCGCATAAAACATTTAAGTGTCATTTCATGAGTTGACTTGAAATTTTGAGCCCTGGCGACGGGTACTCTTTTTTGAAAAAAATTGGGGTCTATTAGACTCTAGATCTCTCCTCTGCCTCAAAGCATCTGACCACACCAAGATCAGTGTGATAAGATGCTTTCCCAATGGTGCTGTTTATATCCGCCAAAATCTAAGTCATGAAATGCTCGTAGCTTCCGGTTTCTTAGGCCATAGAGCTAATTGGAGCCATTCTGGTCTCTGATCAGCTCTATGGTCAGCTGGCAGCTGCATTGTCGGGTTCCCCGATGGGACAGGAGAGGCCGAGAAAAACCATGGAAGACCGCAGGCGAGAGGGGGGAAAATTCCCTCCCACTGCTTGTGAAAGCAGTCTAGCGGCTAATTAGCTGCTAGGATTGCTTTTACATGAAAGCCGACTGCCGGCTGAAAAGAATGATACCAAGATGATACCTAAACCTGCAGGCATCATTCTGGTATAACCTCTCAATGTCCAGCAACATACCAGTACGTCGCTGTTCCTTGTTGGGTATATATTGTCGGGTTCCCCGATGGGACAGGAGAGGCCGAGAAAAACCATGGAAGACCGCAGGCGAGAGGGGGGAACATTCCCTCCCACTGCTTGTGAAAGCAGTCTAGCGGCTAATTAGCTGCTAGGATTGCTTTTACATGAAAGCCGACTGCCAGCTGAAAAGAATGATACCAAGATGATACCTAAACCTGCAGGCATCATTCTGGTATAACCTCTCAATGTCCAGCAACATACCAGTACGCCGCTGTTCCTTGTTGGGTATATATTGTCGGGTTCCCCGATGGGACAGGAGAGGCCGAGAAAAACCATGGAAGACCGCAGGCGAGAGGGGGGAACATTCCCTCCCACTGCTTGTGAAAGCAGTCTAGCGGCTAATTAGCTGCTAGGATTGCTTTTACATGAAAGCCGACTGCCAGCTGAAAAGAATGATACCAAGATGATACCTAAACCTGCAGGCATCATTCTGGTATAACCACTCAAAGTCCAGCAACATACCAGTACGTTGCTGGTCCTTGTTGGGCATATATTGTAATGTTCTTTTTTTTTCATGCAGCCTGTGGGCTGAACGAAAAAGGAGAACTTAAAAGATTCCTCAATTCACATTGATCAATCGTTGGTATGCCCACATTTAGAATATCGCCCTGCATCCACCAATACATGCACCATTAATTTTTTTAACTGTGGTGGTGAAATCACCTCCTACAGTGCTGCAGTCCCTGATTTACGTATCGTGAGAACAAACAAAAGCAAACAATGGTAACAATAAAACATTAACCCAATAAAACTATTTTTTTATTGCAATATGTGCCTAAAAAATATATGCCGAAGCATGGGGGCAATCCGTCCCTAATGTTAGGGGCAAATTACCCTCCACCCCTGCCCCCATATTTCTGCATATATGCTTTTTTTTAACTGTGGTGGTGAAATCACCTCCTAGAGTGCTGAAGTTGCTGATTTACGTATCGTGAGAGCAAATGCTGCTGCTGTCAAGATAAATAAATCAGTGCTGCAGCTGAAAGGCATACCTGCAAAAAAATTATGATTAACAATAAAACACAGTAAACAGTAAAGTATAAAAGAATTACATACCTGCAAAGCAAACATGATAAAACATAGTAACAATAAATCAGTTAAGCAGAAAACACAGTAAAACAGAGCAGAACAATAGAGAGAGAGAACAATAGAGAGAGAAGAACAAGACAATTACAACTATTTTTGGCTTTTTTTAATTTATATATTTTTTTTAACTTATTTTTTTACACTTTTATTTGTAACTGTAATGCCGCGAACACACGATCGGAAATTTGGCCAGCAAAAGACCTATGAGAGCTTTTGGTCAGAAAATGCGATCGTGTGTACGCTCCATCGGACTTTTGCTGGCCGAATTCCCGCCAGCAAAAGATTGAGAGCATGTTCTCAATTTTTCGGTTGGAAAAAGTTCCTATCCGAAAATGCGATCGTCTGTAGCAATTCCGACGCGCAAAATTCCTACACATGCTCGGAAACAATTCGACGCATGCTCGGAAGCATTGCACTTCATTTTCTTGGCTCGTCGTTGTGTTGTATATCACTGCGTTCTTGACGGTCAAAAGTTCAGCGAACTTTTGTGTGACCGTGTGTATGCAAGGCAAGCTTGAGCGGAATCCCGTCGGAAAAGCCATCATATCTTTTTCCGACCAAAATCCCGATTGTGTGTACGCGGCATAACTGTAATGGTTCCAGGTTCGGGTCTCTAAAAATGCGATGGCATCCTTGGAGACCCTGTGAAAGTGTGCCCTAGGACTGTGCAGTGCTGTACCCTACGATAATACTCCACTAGTGTGTGGTAGCAATGAAAACATTCACCGATGCAAACACCAGGTTGGTCAGGACAGGAAGAGGGACAATAATAGTGGGTGTCACGCCTATATCCGCTCTTGCTGCAGACACAACATTTTCTTTGGGGTGATCGTTGGGTAGGGGTACCAGGGAGGACATACAGAAAATGCCTCTTAAAGTTCATGTGCGTGTAAAGGCAGGTGTCCCAATACTTTTGGTAATATAGTGTATGTACTGGAGTTCATGTTCTGTCCCCCTGAGGAATGTACAGAACATACACCAGCAATCTATAATTCTGTCTATTGTCTTTGTAGGAAGGTGACTGGCAGTATTTGAAGAATGTCAGACCGGTTTGTCCAGAACTCGGGAGAGTTGTAGAAAATGCCTTTACCATAATGGCGGATGGTAGATGAATATTTCCTGCTCTGGGGTTACATTCCTCAGTGGGGATGGTTCATTCTGTTTATCTGCCACAAAGTTATCTCCTTCCTGAGTCTCTTCTGCGGTAGGTAGCTTTATGAGCCATTTTTGTGTCACCTGTAGAAGTCACTTATTGGGGACACATTCAGACCCCTACACCCGGGTACAGAGGGGTTCATTCTGAGAATTCCAATGCTGGATTTGGGCCCCAATGTACTGGCCAGCAGGGGAGGGTTTGACAAAGACAGCTGAACTGTTCTAGTTCTAGTATTGTACTTTAGACAGGACCTCTCCCAGTATAGGGGCCATTCTCTTCCCCACTTGTTTATTTATTATTATTATACAGGATTTATGTGGTGCGAACAGTTTGCACATCGCTTTGCAACATGAGGCAAACTGTACATTTACAATACAAATCAATACAGGAGGGATCAGAGGGCCCTGATCCTCAGAGCTTACAATCTAGGAGGGAAGGTAAAGTGGAACAAAAGGTAATAACTGTGGGGGGGGGGAGCTGATCAAGAAAATGAAAATCCAGTTGTTAGGTGGGGGAGGGGTAGGCTTCTCTGAAGAGAAGGGTTTTCAGGGATCGTCTAAAAGCTAATAGAGTAGGAGATAATCGGACAGATTGGGGTAAGGAGTTCCATAGGATGGGAGAGGCTCTGGAAAAGGTTAGCATTGGAGGAGGTGACGAGGGAACTAGAGAGCAGGAGGTCCTGAGAGGAACAAAGAGAACGAATAGGTTGTATTTAGAGACTAGGCTAGTGATGTAGCTGGGGATGTAGCTGTTAGTATTTTGAATGTAATTTGTTGGGTGAGTGGAAGTCGGTGGAGGGATTGACAGAGAGGAGTAGCAGACACAGAGCGATGGGTGAGGTGGATGAGTCTGGCAGCAGCATTCATTATAGATTGAAGGGGGAGGAGCCTATGTGGAGGTAAACCAATGAGAAGGGAGTTGCAGTAGTCGAGGCGAGAGATGACCAGGGAGTGATCTAAGACCTTTGTTGTCATTGGTCAGAAAGGGGCAAATGTTGGAGATGTTGCGAAGGTTGAGGCGGCAGGATATGGACAGTGATTGGACGTGGGGCTTAAAGGAGAGTTCAGAGTCCAAGACTACACCTAGGACCTTGGCATGTGGGGGATGGGCTGATAGTTGTGCCATCGATTTTGACAGAGAGATCGGGGGAAGGCGCACATGGTAAGGAAGAAATATAAGTTGGGTTTTGGATAGATGGAGTTGGAGGAAGTGGTGTGACATCCAGACTGATATATCTGAAAGTAAATTAGTGATACATGAGGAGACGGAGGGAGTGAGCTGAGGGGTAGCGAAAGAGGAGGCTTTGGCCAATTATGGCTCAGGGGATTTAGTACACACCCCACACTATATAAAGGCTGCCTGCAGGGGGCCCTGTGCAGTGTGTTGCCTGCAGGGGGCCCTGTGCAGTGTGTTCCGGTGTGCTGAGAGATAGAGAGACAGACAGAGACATTTGATTTGAGTTAGATATATTAGGCAGAACAGTCAGTCAGTTAGCTGCACTTACAGTGTATTGTGTATATATATGCATCCCAGGTGTTGTGTGTGTGTCTGTGTGTGTGTGTGTGTATATGTGTATATGTGTGTGTATATACACACACACACATACATACATATATATATATATACACTGTATTCAGTTTAGCTAGATCCGTTCCTGTTATCTTCCTACTGACAGGCAGGCTTGTCTTGTTACAGTATTTACAGTAGGGTGACCAGACATCCCCGGTTTCTGGGGACAGTCCCCGGATTGAGGACACTGTCCCCGGACCAAGTCTGTCCCCAGTTTTGTCCCTGGATTGGATTTGAACAGGGGCTGGGGCAATTTAAAAGACAGCCCGTGCAGAATAAAAAGAAAAAAATCTGAATTGCACCCCCCCCTCCTCTGCCGCTCCTACTAGCTTATGGGGGTTTATTTTTTTCCATTATCTGTGTCCCTTTCTGATGATCATGTGCTGGTCGGAGCGGAGGGACAATTTCTTCAGTTTCAGGCGCATGCCCATTCAGCTCCACTCGCATGTTGTTCTGCCTTGGCTCAAGTCCCGGCCAGCCGCCTACCTGCCTATCTCCTTGCCTTCCCTGGTGGAGTGATCTTCCTCTGCTCCCCACCCAGTAGTAGCCGGGGCCCGAAGAGTAAAGCCCCATACACACTATCAGATGTTCTGCTAATTTTTGTCTTCAGATTTACCAAAACCATGTAGTGCAAGGGCCGGCCTGATTGCAGACAACTTGAAACTCCTAAGTATTGACCTCATATTATATGGTTTTGGTAAATCTGAAGGGAAAAATCATCAGAAAATCTTATAGTGTGTATGGGGCTTTAGACTTGACAGGTTGTGAGGGGGGGGCGGCGGCGGAGACGGGCAAAGAGTCATCAATTGCTGCCATTACAAGTAAAAAAAAAATATGTCCCCTGATTTCATTTTAAAAATCTGGTCACCTTAATTTACAGCTACCTGAAGAAAATTACTGGTGTTCTTTTGATCCTATTAGTACCACAGTCAGGCAGCTAGACTATTTACAGTTAGTGCAGTGCGTCCTGCTCACAGTGTTCAGCTAGATCCGTTCCTGTTATCTTCTAGACTATTTACATTTAGTGCAGTGCGTCCTGCTCACAGTGTTCAGCTAGATCCGTTCCTGTTAAATTCTAGACTATTTACATTTAGTGTAGTGCGTCCTGCTCACAGTGTTCAGCTAAACCTACAAGTTAGTTTAGTGTAACCTCTGCACAGTGTTCAGCTAAAGCTACCTGTAGAAGGTTGGTGGTGTTCTACAGGCCAGCAGTTGATTTTGCTAGCTGCAGTATCAGTATATATATATATATATATATATATATATATATATATATATATATATATATATATATATATATATATATATATATATATCCCAGCTTAGTGCAGCTACAGGCCATTAGTATGTCTGGCAGGTCAACAACCACAGTGTTGGGTACATGCTCCAGGAGGATGCCCAGCGTTTGGAAGGCTCTGATGATGATACTGAGCTAGATGAAGGCAATTCCGTGAACAAGGACAGAGGGGGTGCCCAAGAAGGACAGCAATCTGACAGTCATGCTCCCCCTGCTGCAGCATACTGCCAGGTTTGCTCCAGTGATGAGAAGGGAGGGGATGATGAGGTCACTGACTCAACGTGGGTGCCTGATAGGAGAAAGGAGGAGGAGGAGGAGGAGGCACATCACCAACGAGGCAGGATGCCCTCCAGGGGCCAGCCTAAGGGCAGCACACTGACTGCATCACACCCCAAAGCTCCGCATGTGCAGGGCGCTGCTGTCTCTGCACATTATTCCAAAAGTTCTTTGGTGTGGGCCTTTTTTGAGACGAATGCATCAGATCGCACCGCTGCTATTTGCAACATATGTCTCAAGCGTATCTCGCGTGGCCAAAACATCTCCCGCTTGGGTACCACATGCTTGACCAGACATATGTTGACCTGCCATGCAGTTCGTTGGCAAACGTATCTATAAGACCCACACCAAAGAACAAAGAGGACCTCTCCTTGCTCCTCATCAGCTGAGATTTCCAACCCCACTAGACCTTCAGTCCTCTCTGAGACCTGCACTGAGAGGAATGAAGGTGTAGAATTAGGTGTGTCACAGCCAAGTACTTGTGGGCAATCTGCTTTTGGTAAACCGACGGCAGATTGTACCAGGCAAATTTCCCTGCCCCAGCTGCTGCACCGCCGAAAGAAGTTTGCTCCCAGCCATCCACATGCCCAGCGGTTGAATGCTAGCTTGGCAAAATTGCTAGCACTTCAACTGCTGCCTTTTCAGTTGGTAGACTCTGCCCCCTTCCGTGAGTTTGTGGAATGTGCGGTTCCTCAGTGGCAGGTACCCAAACGCCACTTTTTCTCACGGAAGGCGATTCCGGCTCTCCACCGGCATGTGGAAGGCAATGTCTTGGCCTCGCTGGACAGGGCGGTCAGCAGTAAGGTGCATATTACCAAGGTGCATATTACCGCTGACACATGGTCCAGCAGGCATGGACAGGGACGTTACCTAAGTTTCACGGCGCATTGGGTGACTCTGCTGGCAGCTGGGAAGGATGCAGGACAAGGTGCAGTAGTGTTGGAGGTTGTTCAGCCACCACGCCTCCAAAATGCTAATGATTGTGACACACCTCTCTCCTGCACCCCCTCCTCTTCTTCTTCCTCCATGGCCTCTTCCTGTGCTTTGTCCTTGGAACCAGCGGTGCTCCGTAGGCGTTCAAGGGGCTACGCAAGTACGCAGGCCAAAAGATGCCATGCGGTGCTTGAGCTGGTGTGCTTGGGGGACAGGAGCCACACTGGGGCACAGGTTCTGTCAGCTCTGCAGGGGCAGGTTCAGAGATGGTTGATGCCACGCCAACTTAAGGCAGGAATGGTGGTTTGCGACAATGGCACCAACCTCCTCTCCGCCCTCCGACAGGGACAAATGACCCATGTGCCCCGTTTGGCTCACATCCTTAACTTGGTGGTGCAGCGGTTCTTGGGCAGGTACCCGGGCTTACAGGATGTCCTAAGGCAGGCCAGGAAAGTCTGTGTGCATTTCCACCGGTCATATAATGCCAGTGCTCGGCTGGCGGACCTCCAAAAGGAGTTTAACCTGCCAAAGAACCGCCTAATCTGTGACATGCCCACCAGGTGGAACTCAACGTTGGCCATGCTGCAGTGGCTGCAAACGCAGCAGAGGGCCATCAATGAGTACCTGTGTGACTATGGCACCAGGACAGGGTCAGGGGACCCCCATGCCAGTGGGCCATGATCAGGGATGCATGCACTGTCCTGTCACCATTTGAGGAGGCCACGAGGATGGTGAGCGGTGACAGTGCATGCATCAGTGACACTATCCCCCTTGTCCATCTGTTGGAGCACACGCTGCGTGGAATAATGGACAGGGCACTTGGGGCAGAACAGAGGCAGGAAGAGGAGGACTTCCTTAGCTCTCAAAGCCCCCTTTATCCAGATAGTGTTCCTGCGTGCCCGCCGATCATACAGGAAGAGGATGAGGAGGATGATTGTGTCAGTATGGAGGTGGAGCCTGGCACTCAGCATCAGCAACAGTCTTTAAGGGATCAGTCCCAAGAAACCCATGGACTTGTACGTGGCAGGGAGGAGGTGGCTGTGGACCATGTCATTCTCAGTGACCCAGAGGACTCCGGAACGAATGCCTCAGCAAACCTACGCTGCATGGCCTCCCTGATCCTACAAAGCCTGCGGAAGGATCCTCGTATTCGTGGTATCAAGGAGAAGGACTAATACTAGCTGGCAACCCTCCTTGATCCACGTTACAAGGGTAAGGTTGCGGACCTTATCTTGCCATCGCAGAGGGAGCAGAAGATGAAACATCTTCGGGAGGCCTTGCAGAAAGGTCTGTGCAACGCGTTCCCAGAGACTGGTAGGTTATAAACTCCTGTTTCTGGACAACGTGTTGCTGAGGCTTCGGTCAGTCAAAGAAGGAGTGGTGGAGAAGGTGGCCGTCTGACCGATGCGTTCAGACAATTTTTTAGTTCGCAGCCCCAAGGTATGATCGGTTCCAGCAACCATCACCAGCGTCTGTTTTACATGGTGCAGGAATACCTAGGGGCAAGATCTGACTTGGACACCTTTCCCACCGAAAATCCTCTGGGTTACTGGGTCTTGAGGATGGTTCACTGGCCAGAGCTTGCACAGTATGCAATTGAGCTACTGGCCTGTCCTGCATCCAGCGTTCTTTCGGAACGCACATTCAGTGCTGCTGGAGGCTTTGTAACACAGGATGTGTCTGTCCATCAACTCGGTCGATCGACTGACCTTCATAAAAATGAATCAGTCTTGGATCACCACCAGCTACCAAGCACCTGATGCTGATGTAACCGATTGATTTTTTTTTTTAATGTGAGATCCCTTCAAGACTGCCTATGCTGATGCTGAGTCACTATCCTGTTATGCTGACTGACAATCCTCTTCCTCCTCAATTTTCATGCTGATAGCTTGTAAGAACATTTTTGGTTCTGGGCACCGCCACCAGTGCCTAAGGCCCAATTTTTCTGCCCTGTCTAACAGGGGCGTGTAATTACAATTTTTGATGCAATTCTTTGCAGCAGGGCTCGTTCCTGCATTCCAACTAGAGTATATGTGAGGGGTTGCAGTGTTGTGGCACCAGTGCCTAAGGCCCAATTTTTCTGCCCCTGTTTAACAGGGACATGTAGTTACAATTCTTGATCTAATATTTCACAGCAGGGCTCGTTCCTGCGCCCAACAAGAGTAACTGTGAGGACTTTCCTTTGCGAGCTCCCTCCTCTCTTTAAGCTGGTTTCCCTCTATATAGATGTTTTTTTATCATCAGCCATTTTGTTCATATTTATATTTTTGTTACACTACTGACGGATTTACTGTTTGTCAAATAAATGTTGTACTTTTTATATCACTGCCTTGTGTCCATTTACAGTCCCAAACCTTGAGGAATCTTGTTCTTAAATATATGCCGGGATGGGATGAATAGGCAATGTAGTTGGCTAGATGAGGCAAAGCTCTACCCTCACTAATATATAATGATGTCAGTTTGTGAATCAAGCAGAATAGCACTTTGTAGTGCATGGGAACACGTCTGTGAATATTTTGAGCACAATTTTATTGGATTTATTTTATGACAGATGTTGTTATTTGAGTATTATTGCATATATAGAGGGCATTTTTTCAGGGGGAACTCACCTCCACCACCTCTGGCTCAGACCCTTTGGTGCTGCTCACCACAATCACTTGTAAACATAGAAGTCTGGTTTCTGTGTTTACAGGTGACAGCTCTGCACTCTGTGTGTAACCCCCCTGAACTCTGCACTCTGTATGTAATGCAATCCTGATATTTAATGCCCCTTTAAGACCCTCCTACTGTTTGTGAAATATGACCACACCCACTATTTGATGTGATTTGGAAGGTGTGTGTGGGGGGAGGGGGTTTGGGGGGTCGTGGCTGAGTTCCAGCACCTATTGTTTGAGAAAAGAAGCCTTGTATATATATATATATGTAGCACTAACTCTCGGTGGAGCTGCTGGTATAAAGCGGGCTGTTACCTCCACTCTCGATACCTCTGTTTCACCGGCACCGGGTCTAGGGTTCCGTTGAGTTTACCTCCGGACCATATAAGCACCAAACACTTGAGTAGGTTTTCCAATGATTTAATAAACAAATAAGGGAAGTAGCAGGAAAGAGGTAGAAGGAAAGCTGCAGGGAAGCTCAAATACCTTTCCTTAGTATTCTTTAGAACATTCTCTGGGATTGAACACTTGTAGTTGAAAGCTCTCCCCTTGTGGGATTCAATCTTTGCCCGCCTGGATAGGCCTCTCTCACTTGTCTAGCAGCCAGTACGGAGCACCAACTAAAGTCTCTGCCACAGACTTGTTTGGAATAAAACCCGTATGATCCTCTGCCACAGGATGTATTGGTTTGTGATGAATGTCAGACACAGTACTTGGACCTCTAAGCCAACCCGGCAGTACTATACAGTAAGATTACTTCAGGATACGTCCTCCAACCGAGTCACCAGGCCCCTCTCCAGACCAGCACTCTGCATGATTCTTCCATGACGGCTCCTCCCCTGGGATCTCCTCCCCTGGGATCTCCTCCCCTGGGATCTCCTCCCCTGGGATCTCCTCCCCTGGGATCTCCCCGGTTGTCCAGCTTCTTCACTCAGGATAGACAGCTCAGGACAATTCCTCGGCTGCTGTGGTAGACCCCAGACAGGCTTCTGGGCCCACCCACATGCCACGGCGACGCGGGCCTCCGGAACAGAGGACCACGAGGTGGTATTCCTAACACATACCTGTCAGCCAGGAGGGGCAGCAGGTGGCTGAAAACAAACCCCTAAAACATGGCGTCTGTCCCATAAATACCCTCTCCCAGAATGCAACTAGGAGGACCACCTCCACCGAGTTATCTCCGGGACAGAGGAGCACTCATTCGCTTCAACACGCTGCCTTTCCAACACCAGCCCATGGAGACAGCGACACCCACAGGCACAATGTGGAACTACACGCAACTCAGCCAAGCTGGAACAGAGGCAAATCTAACTTCACCTAACAAGCGACCCACTAGATTTACCTATCAGAGGTAGAATAAAATCTATATCTATATATTGTTGTACAGAGTCACTTTAATAATAATAAGTTGTGACACTAATCAGCACTTTATTCATGTGATCTTCTATAGGTATTAGTAGAGTGTGGAGATATGAGGAGAAGTAGAGGAACCAATGAATTCATCGTTCACATGCTGCTCTATAATTGAGCACAAAGTTACACTGATTGGAGTTGGTGATGTCACCTGCTGCTGTATCTCAGCCAATGAGGAGGAGGAGTATAAATTGATAGAAAGACAGCGCTTGCAAGTGAATATATTCTAAACTAATTTATATGTTGCAGCTGCTAGGTGAAAAGTGCTAATACTTTAATAATGTTATAATGAAGAAGACCTGCGCTAGCAACTCACCAAGTGGATAACTAAAAAAATATTTTAGTTTTCCTACCAAACCACATATCATAAATGATTATTATACAAAACATATTGCGTGAAAATATATATAAATGTACAAAAACTGTGCACAAGCACACTGCCACCACTAGGTCACCAGAGGTGGATTCAGAGACTTGAGTGAAAGATGATCTATATCAATCACATAAAACCAGATCACTTACACTGAGACTGAAATTGATCATATAATCCTGAATTAATAAGGTAAATCTGTGTATAAACAAAAAAAACACAAGAACAACATAAAGTCTATTGAGTCACCCAGTTCCTTCACATGAGGACACTCTACAGACTTCAGGCTTGTTGATTCATATGGTACGCTTGAATGGCAAATAGGCTGGTGCTGGTGATGTTTTAAGAGGAGAACTTCGGATCACAAAACTCACATTCCACCCAAGGGAGAAAAGATAAATATATAGCATAAAAGCGCTACTCACGGAACCGATGTGCAGAGCAGGCATTCAGAATAAGGGCCGGTGTTCGCTGCTGGACGGCGTGCGTTCCACCAACACCAGGAAGTGATGTCACTGGTTCTCGTGTGGGCGAGCGTGGGCCGGATGTTGCGTCGACGCGTTTCGCCCCTCCCCCAGGGCGTTATCAAAGACTTGAGGAGGAGGAGTCCCGGGAGAGAGCAGCTTTCTCTGGTGACGCTCATCAGGGGGGAGGGGCCAAGTCTCATAGACACACAGAGGCGGCTCGGGAGCGAGCACACAAGAGTGTCCCGGGAGAGAGCAGCTTTCTCTGGTGACACTCATCAGGGGGCGGGGCCAAGTCTCATAGACACACAGAGGGGGCTCGGGAGCGAGCACACATGAGTGTCCCGGGAGAGAGCAGCTTTCTCTGGTGACGCTCATCAGGGGGAGGGGCCAAGTCTCATAGACACACAGAGGTGGCTCGGGAGCGAGCACACATGAGTGTCCCGGGAGAGAGCAGCTTTCTCTGGTGACGCTCATCAGGGGGGGAGGGGCCAAGTCTCATAGACACACAGAGGTGGCTCGGGAGCGAGCACACATGAGTGTCCCGGGAGAGAGCAGCTTTCTCTGGTGACGCTCATCAGGGGGGGAGGGGCCAAGTCTCATAGACACACAGAGGGGGCTCGGGAGCGAGCACACATGAGTGTCCCGGGAGAGAGCAGCTTTCTCTGGTGACGCTCATCAGGGGGGGAGGGGCCAAGTCTCATAGACACACAGAGGGGGCTCGGGAGCGAGCACACATGAGTGTCCCGGGAGAGAGCAGCTTTCTCTGGTGACGCTCATCAGGGGGGGAGGGGCCAAGTCTCATAGACACACAGAGGCGGCTCGGGAGCGAGCACACATGAGTGTCCCGGGAGAGAGCAGCTTTCTCTGGTGACGCTCATCAGGGGGAGGGGCCAAGTCTCATAGACACACAGAGGTGGCTCGGGAGCGAGCACACATGAGTGTCCCGGGAGAGAGCAGCTTTCTCTGGTGACGCTCATCAGGGGGGGAGGGGCCAAGTCTCATAGACACACAGAGGCGGCTCGGGAGCGAGCACACATGAGTGTCCCGGGAGAGAGCAGCTTTCTCTGGTGACGCTCATCAGGGGGAGGGGCCAAGTCTCATAGACACACAGAGGAGGCTCGGGAGCGAGCACACATGAGTGTCCCGGGAGAGAGCAGCTTTCTCTGGTGACGCTCATCAGGGGGGCGGGGCCAAGTCTCATAGACACACAGAGGCGGCTCGGGAGCGAGCACACATGAGTGTCCCGGGAGAGAGCAGCTTTCTTTGGTGACACTCATCAGGGGGAGGGGCCAAGTCTCATAGACACACAGAGGGGGAGGGGCCAAGTCTCATAGACACACAGAGGAGGCTCGGGAGCGAGCACACACGAGTGTCCCGGGAGAGAGCAGCTTTCTCTGGTGACGCTCATCAGGGGGGCGGGGCCAAGTCTCATAGACACACAGAGGAGGCTCGGGAGCGAGCACACATGAGTGTCCCGGGAGAGAGCAGCTTTCTCTGGTGACGCTCATCAGAGGGGGCGGGGCCAAGTCTCATAGACACAGAGGCGGCTCGGGAGCGAGCACACATGAGTGTCCCGGGAGAGAGCAGCTTTCTCTGGTGACGCTCATCAGGGGGGGAGGGGCCAAGTCTCATAGACACACAGAGGTGGCTCGGGAGCGAGCACACATGAGTGTCCCGGGAGAGAGCAGCTTTCTCTGGTGACGCTCATCAGAGGGGGCGGGGCCAAGTCTCATAGACACACAGAGGGGGCTCGGGAGCGAGCACACACGAGTGTCCCGGGAGAGAGCAGCTTTCTCTGGTGACGCTCATCAGGGGGGGAGGGGCCAAGTCTCATAGACACACAGAGGGGGCTCGGGAGCGAGCACACATGAGTGTCCCGGGAGAGAGCAGCTTTCTCTGGTGACGCTCATCAGGGTGGGCGGGGCCAAGTCTCATAGACACACAGAGGGGGCTCGGGAGCGAGCACACATGAGTGTCCCGGGAGAGAGCAGCTTTCTCTGGTGACGCTCATCAGAGGGGGCGGGGCCAAGTCTCATAGACACAGAGGCGGCTCGGGAGCGAGCACACATGAGTGTCCCGGGAGAGAGCAGCTTTCTCTGGTGACGCTCATCAGGGGGGGAGGGGCCAAGTCTCATAGACACACAGAGGTGGC
This sequence comes from Lithobates clamitans, assembly GCA_037952925.1. Classification (NCBI taxonomy): domain Eukaryota; kingdom Metazoa; phylum Chordata; class Amphibia; order Anura; family Ranidae; genus Lithobates; species Lithobates clamitans. Next base: position 94,976 of record JBBGZY010002272.1, on the reverse strand, counting down.
TCGGGAGCGAGCACACATGAGTGTCCCGGGAGAGAGCAGCTTTCTCTGGTGACGCTCATCAGAGGGGGCGGGGCCAAGTCTCATAGACACACAGAGGGGGCTCGGGAGCGAGCACACACGAGTGTCCCGGGAGAGAGCAGCTTTCTCTGGTGACGCTCATCAGGGGGGGAGGGGCCAAGTCTCATAGACACACAGAGGGGGCTCGGGAGCGAGCACACATGAGTGTCCCGGGAGAGAGCAGCTTTCTCTGGTGACGCTCATCAGGGTGGGCGGGGCCAAGTCTCATAGACACACAGAGGGGGCTCGGGAGCGAGCACACATGAGTGTCCCGGGAGAGAGCAGCTTTCTCTGGTGACGCTCATCAGGGGGGGAGGGGCCAAGTCTCATAGACACACAGAGGGGGAGGGGCCAAGTCTCATAGACACACAGAGGCGGCTCAGGAGCGAGCACACATGAGTGTCCCGGGAGCGAGCAGCTTTCTCTGGTGACGCTCATCAGAGGGGGAGGGGTCAGGAGTGCCAACAGGGGGTCCGAAAAGATGAGGATCAGAGCTCCTGTCTGCAAAACCACCGCACAGAGCAAATAAGTATAACGTGTTTGTTATTAAAGAAAACTTTATTATCACTTTAAAGTATGAATATATATACACTATATTACCACAAGTATTGGTCCCCCCCTTTACACACACATGAACTTTAATGACCCCCCAGTCTTAGTCCGGAGGGTTCAATATTGAGTTGGCTCCGCCCTTTGCAGCTATAACAGCTTCACCTCTTCTGGGAAGGCCGTCCACAAGGTTTAGGAGGGTGTCTATGGGAACGTTTGACCATTCTTCCAGAAGAGCATTTGTGAAGTCAGGCACTGATGTTGGATGAGAAGGTCTGGCTCGCAGTCTCCACTCTAATTCATCCCAAAGGTGTTCTATTGGGTTGAGGTCAGGACTCTGTGCAGGCCAGTCAAGTTCCTCCTCCCCAAACTCGCTCATCCATGTCTTTATGGACCTTGCTTTGTGCACACATCATTTCCTGCTTGTGTGATTGGCTCACTGATTTTCCCAGAAGTCTGCACTAAAATACAAGTCAGATTTCAGGCATCCCCTGCAACACAAATGTCATTTTTGGTATGATGTTCCCAAAAGGAACACATCTACAGGAATGCAGGCCCTGCAGCTTTCCTCATTAGTGCCCTGAAGGTGCAGCAGCTGGTTGATAATTATGAAACCCCTCCCATTAGACTCCCTTTCCCACATGGACACAGAGGAACACACAGGGGGATTTCTTCAGAATAAGAAAAGGGAGGAATCTGCTACAAAGTTTGTTATCATCCTTGTAATGTACGGAGATGTTGTTTTCTCCACAAAGGTGGAGTTACTCTTTAATTCTGTGTTATTACAGATCCAGGATTCCAGTAATCAGTCATAGACTTCTATTCTTCAATCATCATGTGAAAGGACAGAGCGAGCTTCTAGGATAGAGGTGACCCCCCCCCCCCGAGATGAAGATAATCCCATCCAAGTAGATATAGATTGTCACCTTCCTGGAGCCTCCAAAGAAAAGTCCCAGTCATTGCTGGGGTAGCACATTGCAATGGCTTCTTCCTCTAAGTGGTTCTTTCTACAAGTGATATGCACTTCATTCTCTGCACTGGGTTCTGCCTCACCTGATCATTACTTCTGTCTCTTTACAGGTATGTGTCAGCTCATCCACATCTTCCACCGTTAACTGCAATTGGGATCTGCTTGCTGTCTCTGTGTGTGTGTGTCTCTCTGGTATGTGGCCTTCTCTATCTGTTGGCCTGTGCGAACAACCATGACATTATTTGTTTTTCTGGACTGTCTTACCTAAGTTTTATGTGTTGATCTTGTCTTGGCCTCTTGCTATTCTGACTTTTGAAGCAAAAAGTTCACTTTGATTGCTAGGCACTCTTATAGTCACTCATGATTAATTAACGAACTTCAACCCCACCCTTATAACAGTATATATTTGAGCATCCTTAAGGGGGTAGCACATTGCTGGGGTAGCACATTGCAGGGGCTTCTATCCTTAAGGCTTCTTCCTCTAAGTGGTTCTTTCTACAAGTGATATGCACTTCATTCTCTGCACTGGGTTCTGCCTCACCTGATCATTACTTCTGTCTCTTTACAGGTATGTGTCAGCTCATCCACATCTTCCACCGTTAACTGCAATTGGGATCTGCTTGCTGTCTCTGTGTGTGTGTGTCTCTCTGGTATGTGGCCTTCTCTATCTGTTGGCCTGTGCGAACAACCATGACATTATTTGTTTTTCTGGACTGTCTTACCTAAGTTTTATGTGTTGATCTTGTCTTGGCCTCTTGCTATTCTGACTTTTGAAGCAAAAAGTTCACTTTGATTGCTAGGCACTCTTATAGTCACTCATGATTAATTAACGAACTTCAACCCCACCCTTATAACAGTATATATTTGAGCATCCTTAAGGGGGTAGCACATTGCTGGGGTAGCACATTGCAGGGGCTTCTATCCTTAAGGCTTCTTCCTCTAAGTGGTTCTTTCTACAAGTGATATGCACTTCATTCTCTGCACTGGGTTCTGCCTCACCTGATCATTACTTCTGTCTCTTTACAGGTATGTGTCAGCTCATCCACATCTTCCACCGTTAACTGCAATTGGGATCTGCTTGCTGTCTCTGTGTGTGTGTGTCTCTCTGGTATGTGGCCTTCTCTATCTGTTGGCCTGTGCGAACAACCATGACATTATTTGTTTTTCTGGACTGTCTTACCTAAGTTTTATGTGTTGATCTTGTCTTGGCCTCTTGCTATTCTGACTTTTGAAGCAAAAAGTTCACTTTGATTGCTAGGCACTCTTATAGTCACTCATGATTAATTAACGAACTTCAACCCCACCCTTATAACAGTATATATTTGAGCATCCTTAAGGGGGTAGCACATTGCTGGGGTAGCACATTGCAGGGGCTTCTATCCTTAAGGCTTCTTCCTCTAAGTGGTTCTTTCTACAAGTGATATGCACTTCATTCTCTGCACTGGGTTCTGCCTCACCTGATCATTACTTCTGTCTCTTTACAGGTATGTGTCAGCTCATCCACATCTTCCACCGTTAACTGCAATTGGGATCTGCTTGCTGTCTCTGTGTGTGTGTGTCTCTCTGGTATGTGGCCTTCTCTATCTGTTGGCCTGTGCGAACAACCATGACATTATTTGTTTTTCTGGACTGTCTTACCTAAGTTTTATGTGTTGATCTTGTCTTGGCCTCTTGCTATTCTGACTTTTGAAGCAAAAAGTTCACTTTGATTGCTAGGCACTCTTATAGTCACTCATGATTAATTAACGAACTTCAACCCCACCCTTATAACAGTATATATTTGAGCATCCTTAAGGGGGTAGCACATTGCTGGGGTAGCACATTGCAGGGGCTTCTATCCTTAAGGCTTCTTCCTCTAAGTGGTTCTTTCTACAAGTGATATGCACTTCATTCTCTGCACTGGGTTCTGCCTCACCTGATCATTACTTCTGTCTCTTTACAGGTATGTGTCAGCTCATCCACATCTTCCACCGTTAACTGCAATTGGGATCTGCTTGCTGTCTCTGTGTGTGTGTGTCTCTCTGGTATGTGGCCTTCTCTATCTGTTGGCCTGTGCGAACAACCATGACATTATTTGTTTTTCTGGACTGTCTTACCTAAGTTTTATGTGTTGATCTTGTCTTGGCCTCTTGCTATTCTGACTTTTGAAGCAAAAAGTTCACTTTGATTGCTAGGCACTCTTATAGTCACTCATGATTAATTAACGAACTTCAACCCCACCCTTATAACAGTATATATTTGAGCATCCTTAAGGGGGTAGCACATTGCTGGGGTAGCACATTGCAGGGGCTTCTATCCTTAAGGCTTCTTCCTCTAAGTGGTTCTTTCTACAAGTGATATGCACTTCATTCTCTGCACTGGGTTCTGCCTCACCTGATCATTACTTCTGTCTCTTTACAGGTATGTGTCAGCTCATCCACATCTTCCACCGTTAACTGCAATTGGGATCTGCTTGCTGTCTCTGTGTGTGTGTGTCTCTCTGGTATGTGGCCTTCTCTATCTGTTGGCCTGTGCGAACAACCATGACATTATTTGTTTTTCTGGACTGTCTTACCTAAGTTTTATGTGTTGATCTTGTCTTGGCCTCTTGCTATTCTGACTTTTGAAGCAAAAAGTTCACTTTGATTGCTAGGCACTCTTATAGTCACTCATGATTAATTAACGAACTTCAACCCCACCCTTATAACAGTATATATTTGAGCATCCTTAAGGGGGTAGCACATTGCTGGGGTAGCACATTGCAGGGGCTTCTATCCTTAAGGCTTCTTCCTCTAAGTGGTTCTTTCTACAAGTGATATGCACTTCATTCTCTGCACTGGGTTCTGCCTCACCTGATCATTACTTCTGTCTCTTTACAGGTATGTGTCAGCTCATCCACATCTTCCACCGTTAACTGCAATTGGGATCTGCTTGCTGTCTCTGTGTGTGTGTGTCTCTCTGGTATGTGGCCTTCTCTATCTGTTGGCCTGTGCGAACAACCATGACATTATTTGTTTTTCTGGACTGTCTTACCTAAGTTTTATGTGTTGATCTTGTCTTGGCCTCTTGCTATTCTGACTTTTGAAGCAAAAAGTTCACTTTGATTGCTAGGCACTCTTATAGTCACTCATGATTAATTAACGAACTTCAACCCCACCCTTATAACAGTATATATTTGAGCATCCTTAAGGGGGTAGCACATTGCTGGGGTAGCACATTGCAGGGGCTTCTATCCTTAAGGCTTCTTCCTCTAAGTGGTTCTTTCTACAAGTGATATGCACTTCATTCTCTGCACTGGGTTCTGCCTCACCTGATCATTACTTCTGTCTCTTTACAGGTATGTGTCAGCTCATCCACATCTTCCACCGTTAACTGCAATTGGGATCTGCTTGCTGTCTCTGTGTGTGTGTGTCTCTCTGGTATGTGGCCTTCTCTATCTGTTGGCCTGTGCGAACAACCATGACATTATTTGTTTTTCTGGACTGTCTTACCTAAGTTTTATGTGTTGATCTTGTCTTGGCCTCTTGCTATTCTGACTTTTGAAGCAAAAAGTTCACTTTGATTGCTAGGCACTCTTATAGTCACTCATGATTAATTAACGAACTTCAACCCCACCCTTATAACAGTATATATTTGAGCATCCTTAAGGGGGTAGCACATTGCTGGGGTAGCACATTGCAGGGGCTTCTATCCTTAAGGCTTCTTCCTCTAAGTGGTTCTTTCTACAAGTGATATGCACTTCATTCTCTGCACTGGGTTCTGCCTCACCTGATCATTACTTCTGTCTCTTTACAGGTATGTGTCAGCTCATCCACATCTTCCACCGTTAACTGCAATTGGGATCTGCTTGCTGTCTCTGTGTGTGTGTGTCTCTCTGGTATGTGGCCTTCTCTATCTGTTGGCCTGTGCGAACAACCATGACATTATTTGTTTTTCTGGACTGTCTTACCTAAGTTTTATGTGTTGATCTTGTCTTGGCCTCTTGCTATTCTGACTTTTGAAGCAAAAAGTTCACTTTGATTGCTAGGCACTCTTATAGTCACTCATGATTAATTAACGAACTTCAACCCCACCCTTATAACAGTATATATTTGAGCATCCTTAAGGGGGTAGCACATTGCTGGGGTAGCACATTGCAGGGGCTTCTATCCTTAAGGCTTCTTCCTCTAAGTGGTTCTTTCTACAAGTGATATGCACTTCATTCTCTGCACTGGGTTCTGCCTCACCTGATCATTACTTCTGTCTCTTTACAGGTATGTGTCAGCTCATCCACATCTTCCACCGTTAACTGCAATTGGGATCTGCTTGCTGTCTCTGTGTGTGTGTGTCTCTCTGGTATGTGGCCTTCTCTATCTGTTGGCCTGTGCGAACAACCATGACATTATTTGTTTTTCTGGACTGTCTTACCTAAGTTTTATGTGTTGATCTTGTCTTGGCCTCTTGCTATTCTGACTTTTGAAGCAAAAAGTTCACTTTGATTGCTAGGCACTCTTATAGTCACTCATGATTAATTAACGAACTTCAACCCCACCCTTATAACAGTATATATTTGAGCATCCTTAAGGGGGTAGCACATTGCTGGGGTAGCACATTGCAGGGGCTTCTATCCTTAAGGCTTCTTCCTCTAAGTGGTTCTTTCTACAAGTGATATGCACTTCATTCTCTGCACTGGGTTCTGCCTCACCTGATCATTACTTCTGTCTCTTTACAGGTATGTGTCAGCTCATCCACATCTTCCACCGTTAACTGCAATTGGGATCTGCTTGCTGTCTCTGTGTGTGTGTGTCTCTCTGGTATGTGGCCTTCTCTATCTGTTGGCCTGTGCGAACAACCATGACATTATTTGTTTTTCTGGACTGTCTTACCTAAGTTTTATGTGTTGATCTTGTCTTGGCCTCTTGCTATTCTGACTTTTGAAGCAAAAAGTTCACTTTGATTGCTAGGCACTCTTATAGTCACTCATGATTAATTAACGAACTTCAACCCCACCCTTATAACAGTATATATTTGAGCATCCTTAAGGGGGTAGCACATTGCTGGGGTAGCACATTGCAGGGGCTTCTATCCTTAAGGCTTCTTCCTCTAAGTGGTTCTTTCTACAAGTGATATGCACTTCATTCTCTGCACTGGGTTCTGCCTCACCTGATCATTACTTCTGTCTCTTTACAGGTATGTGTCAGCTCATCCACATCTTCCACCGTTAACTGCAATTGGGATCTGCTTGCTGTCTCTGTGTGTGTGTGTCTCTCTGGTATGTGGCCTTCTCTATCTGTTGGCCTGTGCGAACAACCATGACATTATTTGTTTTTCTGGACTGTCTTACCTAAGTTTTATGTGTTGATCTTGTCTTGGCCTCTTGCTATTCTGACTTTTGAAGCAAAAAGTTCACTTTGATTGCTAGGCACTCTTATAGTCACTCATGATTAATTAACGAACTTCAACCCCACCCTTATAACAGTATATATTTGAGCATCCTTAAGGGGGTAGCACATTGCTGGGGTAGCACATTGCAGGGGCTTCTATCCTTAAGGCTTCTTCCTCTAAGTGGTTCTTTCTACAAGTGATATGCACTTCATTCTCTGCACTGGGTTCTGCCTCACCTGATCATTACTTCTGTCTCTTTACAGGTATGTGTCAGCTCATCCACATCTTCCACCGTTAACTGCAATTGGGATCTGCTTGCTGTCTCTGTGTGTGTGTGTCTCTCTGGTATGTGGCCTTCTCTATCTGTTGGCCTGTGCGAACAACCATGACATTATTTGTTTTTCTGGACTGTCTTACCTAAGTTTTATGTGTTGATCTTGTCTTGGCCTCTTGCTATTCTGACTTTTGAAGCAAAAAGTTCACTTTGATTGCTAGGCACTCTTATAGTCACTCATGATTAATTAACGAACTTCAACCCCACCCTTATAACAGTATATATTTGAGCATCCTTAAGGGGGTAGCACATTGCTGGGGTAGCACATTGCAGGGGCTTCTATCCTTAAGGCTTCTTCCTCTAAGTGGTTCTTTCTACAAGTGATATGCACTTCATTCTCTGCACTGGGTTCTGCCTCACCTGATCATTACTTCTGTCTCTTTACAGGTATGTGTCAGCTCATCCACATCTTCCACCGTTAACTGCAATTGGGATCTGCTTGCTGTCTCTGTGTGTGTGTGTCTCTCTGGTATGTGGCCTTCTCTATCTGTTGGCCTGTGCGAACAACCATGACATTATTTGTTTTTCTGGACTGTCTTACCTAAGTTTTATGTGTTGATCTTGTCTTGGCCTCTTGCTATTCTGACTTTTGAAGCAAAAAGTTCACTTTGATTGCTAGGCACTCTTATAGTCACTCATGATTAATTAACGAACTTCAACCCCACCCTTATAACAGTATATATTTGAGCATCCTTAAGGGGGTAGCACATTGCTGGGGTAGCACATTGCAGGGGCTTCTATCCTTAAGGCTTCTTCCTCTAAGTGGTTCTTTCTACAAGTGATATGCACTTCATTCTCTGCACTGGGTTCTGCCTCACCTGATCATTACTTCTGTCTCTTTACAGGTATGTGTCAGCTCATCCACATCTTCCACCGTTAACTGCAATTGGGATCTGCTTGCTGTCTCTGTGTGTGTGTGTCTCTCTGGTATGTGGCCTTCTCTATCTGTTGGCCTGTGCGAACAACCATGACATTATTTGTTTTTCTGGACTGTCTTACCTAAGTTTTATGTGTTGATCTTGTCTTGGCCTCTTGCTATTCTGACTTTTGAAGCAAAAAGTTCACTTTGATTGCTAGGCACTCTTATAGTCACTCATGATTAATTAACGAACTTCAACCCCACCCTTATAACAGTATATATTTGAGCATCCTTAAGGGGGTAGCACATTGCTGGGGTAGCACATTGCAGGGGCTTCTATCCTTAAGGCTTCTTCCTCTAAGTGGTTCTTTCTACAAGTGATATGCACTTCATTCTCTGCACTGGGTTCTGCCTCACCTGATCATTACTTCTGTCTCTTTACAGGTATGTGTCAGCTCATCCACATCTTCCACCGTTAACTGCAATTGGGATCTGCTTGCTGTCTCTGTGTGTGTGTGTCTCTCTGGTATGTGGCCTTCTCTATCTGTTGGCCTGTGCGAACAACCATGACATTATTTGTTTTTCTGGACTGTCTTACCTAAGTTTTATGTGTTGATCTTGTCTTGGCCTCTTGCTATTCTGACTTTTGAAGCAAAAAGTTCACTTTGATTGCTAGGCACTCTTATAGTCACTCATGATTAATTAACGAACTTCAACCCCACCCTTATAACAGTATATATTTGAGCATCCTTAAGGGGGTAGCACATTGCTGGGGTAGCACATTGCAGGGGCTTCTATCCTTAAGGCTTCTTCCTCTAAGTGGTTCTTTCTACAAGTGATATGCACTTCATTCTCTGCACTGGGTTCTGCCTCACCTGATCATTACTTCTGTCTCTTTACAGGTATGTGTCAGCTCATCCACATCTTCCACCGTTAACTGCAATTGGGATCTGCTTGCTGTCTCTGTGTGTGTGTGTCTCTCTGGTATGTGGCCTTCTCTATCTGTTGGCCTGTGCGAACAACCATGACATTATTTGTTTTTCTGGACTGTCTTACCTAAGTTTTATGTGTTGATCTTGTCTTGGCCTCTTGCTATTCTGACTTTTGAAGCAAAAAGTTCACTTTGATTGCTAGGCACTCTTATAGTCACTCATGATTAATTAACGAACTTCAACCCCACCCTTATAACAGTATATATTTGAGCATCCTTAAGGGGGTAGCACATTGCTGGGGTAGCACATTGCAGGGGCTTCTATCCTTAAGGCTTCTTCCTCTAAGTGGTTCTTTCTACAAGTGATATGCACTTCATTCTCTGCACTGGGTTCTGCCTCACCTGATCATTACTTCTGTCTCTTTACAGGTATGTGTCAGCTCATCCACATCTTCCACCGTTAACTGCAATTGGGATCTGCTTGCTGTCTCTGTGTGTGTGTGTCTCTCTGGTATGTGGCCTTCTCTATCTGTTGGCCTGTGCGAACAACCATGACATTATTTGTTTTTCTGGACTGTCTTACCTAAGTTTTATGTGTTGATCTTGTCTTGGCCTCTTGCTATTCTGACTTTTGAAGCAAAAAGTTCACTTTGATTGCTAGGCACTCTTATAGTCACTCATGATTAATTAACGAACTTCAACCCCACCCTTATAACAGTATATATTTGAGCATCCTTAAGGGGGTAGCACATTGCTGGGGTAGCACATTGCAGGGGCTTCTATCCTTAAGGCTTCTTCCTCTAAGTGGTTCTTTCTACAAGTGATATGCACTTCATTCTCTGCACTGGGTTCTGCCTCACCTGATCATTACTTCTGTCTCTTTACAGGTATGTGTCAGCTCATCCACATCTTCCACCGTTAACTGCAATTGGGATCTGCTTGCTGTCTCTGTGTGTGTGTGTCTCTCTGGTATGTGGCCTTCTCTATCTGTTGGCCTGTGCGAACAACCATGACATTATTTGTTTTTCTGGACTGTCTTACCTAAGTTTTATGTGTTGATCTTGTCTTGGCCTCTTGCTATTCTGACTTTTGAAGCAAAAAGTTCACTTTGATTGCTAGGCACTCTTATAGTCACTCATGATTAATTAACGAACTTCAACCCCACCCTTATAACAGTATATATTTGAGCATCCTTAAGGGGGTAGCACATTGCTGGGGTAGCACATTGCAGGGGCTTCTATCCTTAAGGCTTCTTCCTCTAAGTGGTTCTTTCTACAAGTGATATGCACTTCATTCTCTGCACTGGGTTCTGCCTCACCTGATCATTACTTCTGTCTCTTTACAGGTATGTGTCAGCTCATCCACATCTTCCACCGTTAACTGCAATTGGGATCTGCTTGCTGTCTCTGTGTGTGTGTGTCTCTCTGGTATGTGGCCTTCTCTATCTGTTGGCCTGTGCGAACAACCATGACATTATTTGTTTTTCTGGACTGTCTTACCTAAGTTTTATGTGTTGATCTTGTCTTGGCCTCTTGCTATTCTGACTTTTGAAGCAAAAAGTTCACTTTGATTGCTAGGCACTCTTATAGTCACTCATGATTAATTAACGAACTTCAACCCCACCCTTATAACAGTATATATTTGAGCATCCTTAAGGGGGTAGCACATTGCTGGGGTAGCACATTGCAGGGGCTTCTATCCTTAAGGCTTCTTCCTCTAAGTGGTTCTTTCTACAAGTGATATGCACTTCATTCTCTGCACTGGGTTCTGCCTCACCTGATCATTACTTCTGTCTCTTTACAGGTATGTGTCAGCTCATCCACATCTTCCACCGTTAACTGCAATTGGGATCTGCTTGCTGTCTCTGTGTGTGTGTGTCTCTCTGGTATGTGGCCTTCTCTATCTGTTGGCCTGTGCGAACAACCATGACATTATTTGTTTTTCTGGACTGTCTTACCTAAGTTTTATGTGTTGATCTTGTCTTGGCCTCTTGCTATTCTGACTTTTGAAGCAAAAAGTTCACTTTGATTGCTAGGCACTCTTATAGTCACTCATGATTAATTAACGAACTTCAACCCCACCCTTATAACAGTATATATTTGAGCATCCTTAAGGGGGTAGCACATTGCTGGGGTAGCACATTGCAGGGGCTTCTATCCTTAAGGCTTCTTCCTCTAAGTGGTTCTTTCTACAAGTGATATGCACTTCATTCTCTGCACTGGGTTCTGCCTCACCTGATCATTACTTCTGTCTCTTTACAGGTATGTGTCAGCTCATCCACATCTTCCACCGTTAACTGCAATTGGGATCTGCTTGCTGTCTCTGTGTGTGTGTGTCTCTCTGGTATGTGGCCTTCTCTATCTGTTGGCCTGTGCGAACAACCATGACATTATTTGTTTTTCTGGACTGTCTTACCTAAGTTTTATGTGTTGATCTTGTCTTGGCCTCTTGCTATTCTGACTTTTGAAGCAAAAAGTTCACTTTGATTGCTAGGCACTCTTATAGTCACTCATGATTAATTAACGAACTTCAACCCCACCCTTATAACAGTATATATTTGAGCATCCTTAAGGGGGTAGCACATTGCTGGGGTAGCACATTGCAGGGGCTTCTATCCTTAAGGCTTCTTCCTCTAAGTGGTTCTTTCTACAAGTGATATGCACTTCATTCTCTGCACTGGGTTCTGCCTCACCTGATCATTACTTCTGTCTCTTTACAGGTATGTGTCAGCTCATCCACATCTTCCACCGTTAACTGCAATTGGGATCTGCTTGCTGTCTCTGTGTGTGTGTGTCTCTCTGGTATGTGGCCTTCTCTATCTGTTGGCCTGTGCGAACAACCATGACATTATTTGTTTTTCTGGACTGTCTTACCTAAGTTTTATGTGTTGATCTTGTCTTGGCCTCTTGCTATTCTGACTTTTGAAGCAAAAAGTTCACTTTGATTGCTAGGCACTCTTATAGTCACTCATGATTAATTAACGAACTTCAACCCCACCCTTATAACAGTATATATTTGAGCATCCTTAAGGGGGTAGCACATTGCTGGGGTAGCACATTGCAGGGGCTTCTATCCTTAAGGCTTCTTCCTCTAAGTGGTTCTTTCTACAAGTGATATGCACTTCATTCTCTGCACTGGGTTCTGCCTCACCTGATCATTACTTCTGTCTCTTTACAGGTATGTGTCAGCTCATCCACATCTTCCACCGTTAACTGCAATTGGGATCTGCTTGCTGTCTCTGTGTGTGTGTGTCTCTCTGGTATGTGGCCTTCTCTATCTGTTGGCCTGTGCGAACAACCATGACATTATTTGTTTTTCTGGACTGTCTTACCTAAGTTTTATGTGTTGATCTTGTCTTGGCCTCTTGCTATTCTGACTTTTGAAGCAAAAAGTTCACTTTGATTGCTAGGCACTCTTATAGTCACTCATGATTAATTAACGAACTTCAACCCCACCCTTATAACAGTATATATTTGAGCATCCTTAAGGGGGTAGCACATTGCTGGGGTAGCACATTGCAGGGGCTTCTATCCTTAAGGCTTCTTCCTCTAAGTGGTTCTTTCTACAAGTGATATGCACTTCATTCTCTGCACTGGGTTCTGCCTCACCTGATCATTACTTCTGTCTCTTTACAGGTATGTGTCAGCTCATCCACATCTTCCACCGTTAACTGCAATTGGGATCTGCTTGCTGTCTCTGTGTGTGTGTGTCTCTCTGGTATGTGGCCTTCTCTATCTGTTGGCCTGTGCGAACAACCATGACATTATTTGTTTTTCTGGACTGTCTTACCTAAGTTTTATGTGTTGATCTTGTCTTGGCCTCTTGCTATTCTGACTTTTGAAGCAAAAAGTTCACTTTGATTGCTAGGCACTCTTATAGTCACTCATGATTAATTAACGAACTTCAACCCCACCCTTATAACAGTATATATTTGAGCATCCTTAAGGGGGTAGCACATTGCTGGGGTAGCACATTGCAGGGGCTTCTATCCTTAAGGCTTCTTCCTCTAAGTGGTTCTTTCTACAAGTGATATGCACTTCATTCTCTGCACTGGGTTCTGCCTCACCTGATCATTACTTCTGTCTCTTTACAGGTATGTGTCAGCTCATCCACATCTTCCACCGTTAACTGCAATTGGGATCTGCTTGCTGTCTCTGTGTGTGTGTGTCTCTCTGGTATGTGGCCTTCTCTATCTGTTGGCCTGTGCGAACAACCATGACATTATTTGTTTTTCTGGACTGTCTTACCTAAGTTTTATGTGTTGATCTTGTCTTGGCCTCTTGCTATTCTGACTTTTGAAGCAAAAAGTTCACTTTGATTGCTAGGCACTCTTATAGTCACTCATGATTAATTAACGAACTTCAACCCCACCCTTATAACAGTATATATTTGAGCATCCTTAAGGGGGTAGCACATTGCTGGGGTAGCACATTGCAGGGGCTTCTATCCTTAAGGCTTCTTCCTCTAAGTGGTTCTTTCTACAAGTGATATGCACTTCATTCTCTGCACTGGGTTCTGCCTCACCTGATCATTACTTCTGTCTCTTTACAGGTATGTGTCAGCTCATCCACATCTTCCACCGTTAACTGCAATTGGGATCTGCTTGCTGTCTCTGTGTGTGTGTGTCTCTCTGGTATGTGGCCTTCTCTATCTGTTGGCCTGTGCGAACAACCATGACATTATTTGTTTTTCTGGACTGTCTTACCTAAGTTTTATGTGTTGATCTTGTCTTGGCCTCTTGCTATTCTGACTTTTGAAGCAAAAAGTTCACTTTGATTGCTAGGCACTCTTATAGTCACTCATGATTAATTAACGAACTTCAACCCCACCCTTATAACAGTATATATTTGAGCATCCTTAAGGGGGTAGCACATTGCTGGGGTAGCACATTGCAGGGGCTTCTATCCTTAAGGCTTCTTCCTCTAAGTGGTTCTTTCTACAAGTGATATGCACTTCATTCTCTGCACTGGGTTCTGCCTCACCTGATCATTACTTCTGTCTCTTTACAGGTATGTGTCAGCTCATCCACATCTTCCACCGTTAACTGCAATTGGGATCTGCTTGCTGTCTCTGTGTGTGTGTGTCTCTCTGGTATGTGGCCTTCTCTATCTGTTGGCCTGTGCGAACAACCATGACATTATTTGTTTTTCTGGACTGTCTTACCTAAGTTTTATGTGTTGATCTTGTCTTGGCCTCTTGCTATTCTGACTTTTGAAGCAAAAAGTTCACTTTGATTGCTAGGCACTCTTATAGTCACTCATGATTAATTAACGAACTTCAACCCCACCCTTATAACAGTATATATTTGAGCATCCTTAAGGGGGTAGCACATTGCTGGGGTAGCACATTGCAGGGGCTTCTATCCTTAAGGCTTCTTCCTCTAAGTGGTTCTTTCTACAAGTGATATGCACTTCATTCTCTGCACTGGGTTCTGCCTCACCTGATCATTACTTCTGTCTCTTTACAGGTATGTGTCAGCTCATCCACATCTTCCACCGTTAACTGCAATTGGGATCTGCTTGCTGTCTCTGTGTGTGTGTGTCTCTCTGGTATGTGGCCTTCTCTATCTGTTGGCCTGTGCGAACAACCATGACATTATTTGTTTTTCTGGACTGTCTTACCTAAGTTTTATGTGTTGATCTTGTCTTGGCCTCTTGCTATTCTGACTTTTGAAGCAAAAAGTTCACTTTGATTGCTAGGCACTCTTATAGTCACTCATGATTAATTAACGAACTTCAACCCCACCCTTATAACAGTATATATTTGAGCATCCTTAAGGGGGTAGCACATTGCTGGGGTAGCACATTGCAGGGGCTTCTATCCTTAAGGCTTCTTCCTCTAAGTGGTTCTTTCTACAAGTGATATGCACTTCATTCTCTGCACTGGGTTCTGCCTCACCTGATCATTACTTCTGTCTCTTTACAGGTATGTGTCAGCTCATCCACATCTTCCACCGTTAACTGCAATTGGGATCTGCTTGCTGTCTCTGTGTGTGTGTGTCTCTCTGGTATGTGGCCTTCTCTATCTGTTGGCCTGTGCGAACAACCATGACATTATTTGTTTTTCTGGACTGTCTTACCTAAGTTTTATGTGTTGATCTTGTCTTGGCCTCTTGCTATTCTGACTTTTGAAGCAAAAAGTTCACTTTGATTGCTAGGCACTCTTATAGTCACTCATGATTAATTAACGAACTTCAACCCCACCCTTATAACAGTATATATTTGAGCATCCTTAAGGGGGTAGCACATTGCTGGGGTAGCACATTGCAGGGGCTTCTATCCTTAAGGCTTCTTCCTCTAAGTGGTTCTTTCTACAAGTGATATGCACTTCATTCTCTGCACTGGGTTCTGCCTCACCTGATCATTACTTCTGTCTCTTTACAGGTATGTGTCAGCTCATCCACATCTTCCACCGTTAACTGCAATTGGGATCTGCTTGCTGTCTCTGTGTGTGTGTGTCTCTCTGGTATGTGGCCTTCTCTATCTGTTGGCCTGTGCGAACAACCATGACATTATTTGTTTTTCTGGACTGTCTTACCTAAGTTTTATGTGTTGATCTTGTCTTGGCCTCTTGCTATTCTGACTTTTGAAGCAAAAAGTTCACTTTGATTGCTAGGCACTCTTATAGTCACTCATGATTAATTAACGAACTTCAACCCCACCCTTATAACAGTATATATTTGAGCATCCTTAAGGGGGTAGCACATTGCTGGGGTAGCACATTGCAGGGGCTTCTATCCTTAAGGCTTCTTCCTCTAAGTGGTTCTTTCTACAAGTGATATGCACTTCATTCTCTGCACTGGGTTCTGCCTCACCTGATCATTACTTCTGTCTCTTTACAGGTATGTGTCAGCTCATCCACATCTTCCACCGTTAACTGCAATTGGGATCTGCTTGCTGTCTCTGTGTGTGTGTGTCTCTCTGGTATGTGGCCTTCTCTATCTGTTGGCCTGTGCGAACAACCATGACATTATTTGTTTTTCTGGACTGTCTTACCTAAGTTTTATGTGTTGATCTTGTCTTGGCCTCTTGCTATTCTGACTTTTGAAGCAAAAAGTTCACTTTGATTGCTAGGCACTCTTATAGTCACTCATGATTAATTAACGAACTTCAACCCCACCCTTATAACAGTATATATTTGAGCATCCTTAAGGGGGTAGCACATTGCTGGGGTAGCACATTGCAGGGGCTTCTATCCTTAAGGCTTCTTCCTCTAAGTGGTTCTTTCTACAAGTGATATGCACTTCATTCTCTGCACTGGGTTCTGCCTCACCTGATCATTACTTCTGTCTCTTTACAGGTATGTGTCAGCTCATCCACATCTTCCACCGTTAACTGCAATTGGGATCTGCTTGCTGTCTCTGTGTGTGTGTGTCTCTCTGGTATGTGGCCTTCTCTATCTGTTGGCCTGTGCGAACAACCATGACATTATTTGTTTTTCTGGACTGTCTTACCTAAGTTTTATGTGTTGATCTTGTCTTGGCCTCTTGCTATTCTGACTTTTGAAGCAAAAAGTTCACTTTGATTGCTAGGCACTCTTATAGTCACTCATGATTAATTAACGAACTTCAACCCCACCCTTATAACAGTATATATTTGAGCATCCTTAAGGGGGTAGCACATTGCTGGGGTAGCACATTGCAGGGGCTTCTATCCTTAAGGCTTCTTCCTCTAAGTGGTTCTTTCTACAAGTGATATGCACTTCATTCTCTGCACTGGGTTCTGCCTCACCTGATCATTACTTCTGTCTCTTTACAGGTATGTGTCAGCTCATCCACATCTTCCACCGTTAACTGCAATTGGGATCTGCTTGCTGTCTCTGTGTGTGTGTGTCTCTCTGGTATGTGGCCTTCTCTATCTGTTGGCCTGTGCGAACAACCATGACATTATTTGTTTTTCTGGACTGTCTTACCTAAGTTTTATGTGTTGATCTTGTCTTGGCCTCTTGCTATTCTGACTTTTGAAGCAAAAAGTTCACTTTGATTGCTAGGCACTCTTATAGTCACTCATGATTAATTAACGAACTTCAACCCCACCCTTATAACAGTATATATTTGAGCATCCTTAAGGGGGTAGCACATTGCTGGGGTAGCACATTGCAGGGGCTTCTATCCTTAAGGCTTCTTCCTCTAAGTGGTTCTTTCTACAAGTGATATGCACTTCATTCTCTGCACTTCAGCGATTGCACGAAGCAAACAAATACAGCAATCTGCACTGGAAAGCAGCTAACAGACTGCAGGTGACCCGTCTCTCTAATAAGCTCTCCTTCTACTCTGTAACATGCACTCTCTACCACTGCTCCTGACACTCCTGTCCTCTCTCCTCAAACTCTCTTACCTTCACCCCCCCTCTCCACCCACCTGCTTATACATATCACCCTGCCTTCTGTCTTCCCCCTACTACTGCTCTTACCAACTCTCGCTCATTCTACATCCATACACTGATAAAACCTCCAGTACTCTGAGACATGCCCCTTCACATAAATCACAGTCCCACATTACCTCCCTCACCCTCCTGCTTCTCCTAATCTCTGGTGACATATCCCCAAACCCTGGGCCACCATCATCTGTCTTTGCCCAACGCTCCCATCCCCCTACACCCTCTGGCAGGAGCCGCAACCCACAGAACTTGGTCCATATTCCTCTTTCCAAAACCAGCCCCCCCTTTTCCTGTGCCCTGTGGAATGCACGTTCTGTCTGCAACAAACTCGCCGCCCTCCACGACCTCTTCATCACAAATTCCTTTAACCTTCTTGCCATTACTGAAACCTGGCTTTATGAATCGGACACTATTTCTCCTGCTTCCCTCTCCCATGGGGGCCTTCTCTGGACTCACTCCCCCAGACCAAGTGGATGGAAGGGAGGTGGAGTGGGAATCCTTCTAGCCCCATGCAGCACCTATCAGGTTCTTCACCCACCTCCCTCTCTGACTCTCTCCTCTTTTGAGGCACATTGCATTCGTCTTTTCTCTCCCATTTCTCTAAGAATTGCTGTCATCTACCGGCCCCCTGGACCGGTATCAGCCTTTCTTGATGACTTCTCTGCCTGGCTACCCTACTTTCTCTCTTCTGAAATCCCCACAATTATTCTTGGGGACTTCAACATCCCTGTCAACACTAACACTACTATTACTTCTAAACTTCTCAGTCTAACCTCATCACTTGACCTGAAGCAATGGATACAGGCTCCTACCCACTCCAACGGCAACACCCTTGACCTTGCCTTCTCCTATCTGTGCACTCCGTGCAACCTTTCCAACAATCCATTCCCACTCTCTGATCACCACCTTATTAGTTTTGCTCTCTCCTTGTCTTCCACCTCTTCTCCCTCCAACCGCCCAACAGTTACTCGCAGAAACCTTCGCCACCTCAACCCTTCTCTTCTCTACTCTGCTACTGATCACCTCTATGACAAAATCTCCCCCCTGTCCTGCCCCAACCTAGCTACTTTCATTTACAACAGCTCACTGTCCTCCTCCCTAGACAAGCTGGCCCCCCTCACTACACGCAGAATTAGGCCCCGACTGCTACAACCCTGGCACACAGATGACACCAGAAGTCTCAGAAAACGTAGCCGCACTCTTGAGCGCCTGTGGCATAAGACTAAGACCCAGGAAGACTTCACACAATATAAATCTGCCCTCCTAAAATACTACTCCTGCCTTCACACTGCCAAACAGACCTACTTTATTACACTCATCAACACCTTCTCATCCAGTCCACGTCAACTCTTCTCTACCTTCAATACTCTACTCTGTCCTCCACTGCCTCCACCCACCAACTCAATCACTGCCCAGGAGATTGCCAATCACTTCAAAACTAAGATTGATACAATTCATGAGGAGATCGCCAATGTGCAAAAACCTCCCCCATGCAACACCCCATGTCCACAGATACAGTCATTACTTCCCTCATTCAACCCTGCTACTACTACTGAGGTTGCTAAACTTTTATCTAGCACTCATCTAACCACTTGCCCCCTGGATCCTGTTCCCTCGCAAATGCTACGCTCACCGTCTGACTCGATTCTACGCTCTCTAACTCACATTTTCAACCTCTCCCTCTCTTGTGGCATCTTCCCAAACTCACTAAAACATGCGCTAGTCACCCCCATACTAAAAAAGCCCTCACTGGATCCCACCAATCTCAACAACTTACGTCCCATCTCCTTACTCTCCCTCTCCTCCAAACTTCTTGAAAGACTGGTCTACAACCGATTAAGTGACCATCTGACCATGAATAAACTTCTTGATCCCCTTCAGTCCGGTTTTCGCCCTCAACACTCCACGGAAACTGCTCTCCTTAAACTCTCAAATGACCTACTAATGGCTAAAGCCAATGGACACTATTCTGTACTACTTCTCCTGGATCTCTCTGCTGCCTTTGACACAGTGGACCACCCACTCCTCCTCGAAAAACTCCACTCCTTTGGTCTCCGTGACTGCACTCTTCGCTGGTTCTCATCCTACCTATCCCACCGCTCCTTCAGTGTCACTTACAACTCTACTTCCTCCTCTCCTCTTCCTTTTTCCGTTGGGGTCCCCCAAGGTTCTGTTCTCGGACCTCTCCTTTTTTCAATCTACACCACCTCCTTGGGTCAGTTGATTGCCTCCCACGGCTTTAAATATCATCTCTACGCTGATGACACCCAAATCTATCTCTCCACCCCCCAGCTCTCTCCATCTGTCTCCTCACGCATTACCAACTTATTAGCAGACATATCAGCCTGGATGTCACATCACTTTCTCAAACTCAACCTATCCAAAACCGACCTCATGATATTTCCTCCCTCAGGTGCCACTTCCCCTGATCTCCCTGTCAAGATCAACGGCTCAACTATCAACCCATCTCCCCACGCCAAGGTCCTAGGTGTAATCCTGGACTCTGAACTAACCTTTCGACCCCACATTCTATCACTATCCAAAGCTTGCCACCTCTGTCTTCGCAACATCTCCAAGATACGCCCCTTCCTAACCATCGACTCCACAAAGCTTCTAATCCACTCCCTGGTCATCTCCCGCCTCGACTACTGCAACTACCTCCTCATTGGTTTACCTCTAAATAGGCTATCCCCACTTCAGTCCATCATGAATGCTGCGGCCAGGCTCATCCACCACACAAACCGCTCAGCGTCTGCTACACCCCTCTGCCAATCCCTCCATTGGCTGCCACTCAGTCACCGAATTAAATTCAAGATACTAACTATAACTTACAAAGCCATCCACAACTTGGCCCCTAGCTACATCTCTAACCTAGTCACAAAATACCAACCTAATCGTTCTCTTCGCTCCTCCCAAGACCTCCTGCTCTCAAACTCCCTTGTCACCTCATCCCATGCTCGCCTTCAGGACTTCTCCAGAGCCTCCCCCATCCTCTGGAATGCTCTACCCCAATCCGTCCGTTTTTCTCCTACTTTATCCACTTTCAGACGATCCCTGAAAACTCATCTCTTCAGAGAAGCCTATCTGGCCCCCACCTAACAACTGTACATTTATCTTCTCAATCAGCACATCACCCACAGTTATTAGCTCTTGTATCTCTTGACCTCCCCTCTTAGATTGTAAGCTCTAAGGAGCAGGGCCCTCTGATTCCTACTGTATCAAATTGTATTGTATTTGTACTGTCTACCCTCAAGTTGTAAAGCGCTACGTAAACTGTTGGCGCTATATAAATACTGTATAATAATAATAATAATAATTCCATCTACAAGGACCAGCAGGGGGCAGTCAGGGGCTCCTGAACCCTTTGCCAGCTTTGATTTCTACAGATCAGAGGAATAGATTTTCTGTCTTAGAAAAGATCAAATATTAGTTGCAGAGAGATAAATAATTCCTTCTGATTGGACACATGTTGGGCTACATAGACATGGAAGTCTTGTATTTGTATCACTTGTAGAATCAGGAGAAACCCACAGAACCGGTATATGGCGGCTGATCATGACAGCCAGGCAGTGATCGGTATTATGGCGATCGGACGGACGGTGTCAGAAATCCTATCCTTGACCCGCCCATCAGAACCATCCAGGGCCCATTTCATCCTGGTCACTTTGGAGCACAGAAGGTCCTGTGGGCGGAGACGGGAACACCCCCCCCCAGGGTTGACTGGCCAATGGCTAAAGTCCAGCCCACATCCATATTCCAATAAATTGAGGATCATTGGGATCTGGGCAGGGTGATCAATACTGAGCCCGTCCC
Source organism: Lithobates clamitans (assembly GCA_037952925.1). Taxonomy (NCBI): domain Eukaryota; kingdom Metazoa; phylum Chordata; class Amphibia; order Anura; family Ranidae; genus Lithobates; species Lithobates clamitans. Next base: position 73,742 of record JBBGZY010002272.1, on the reverse strand, counting down.
TCTGATTGGTCAATTGCTGACTTCTGACAAAGGAGAAAACTTTGGGAAAGTTGATTTCTGTTTTTTCCCCTTTTATTCTCACAGTGAATTGCCAATTGTGTGTTTTTTTATCACTTTGTAACTCTTTATCTTTGTAGAAATGTTATGCTCCGCCCACTTTTGGGATATTTACCACTTCAATAGCGGGCATTTTCACCCCCTTCCTGCCCAGGCCAATTTTCAGTTTTCAGCGCTGTCACACTTTAAATGAAAATTGTGCGGTCGTGCGACATTGTATCCAAATACATTTTTTATGTTTATTTCCCCCACAAATAGAGATTTCTTTTGTTGGTATTTCATCACCTCGGCGGTTTTTATTTTTTTGCGCTATAAACTAAAATAGAGCGACAATTTAAAAAAAAAGCCGATATTTTTTACTTTTTTGCTATAATAAATATCCCCAAAAATCTATAAAAAAACATTTTTTCCCCTCAGTTTAGGCCGATACGTATTCTTCTACATACTTATGGTAAAAGAAATAGCAATAAGCGTTTATTGATTGGTTTGTGCAAAAGTTATACATCTACAAAATAGGGGATAGATTTATGGCTTTTTTTTATTAGTAATGGCGGCGATCTGCGATTTTTATCGGGACTGCGACATTATGGCGGACACATCGGACAATTTTGACACATTTTTGGGACCATTGTCATTTATACAGCGATCAGAGCTATAAAAATGTACTGATTACTGTGTAAATTACACTGGCAGTGAAGGGGTTAAACTGTAGGGGGCGATCAAGGGGTTAACTGTGTCCTAGGGAGTGATTGTAACTGTAGGGGGAGGGGACTCACAAGGGGAGGAGACCAATCGGTGTTCCTCTGTACTGGGAACACACGATCGGTCTCCTCTCACCTGATAGGACGGTGGATCTGTATGTTTACACACCACCCACATCCACAGGCTGTGTTCAGAGGCAATCGTGGGAGCGCGGCGGACATCGCGGCCACCAGGCACGCTCATCTGTACCCGCGTGACGCGCACCCCCTAGACTGCCGGGAAGCCCAGGGCGTCAGATGTATATGGGTGGGATGTGAAGGGGTTAAATGATAAAAGTAATAAGTGACTTCTGTGTGATAAGCTCGGGCTCATATCTCTGGAGAGATTGTTGGATTGTAGTGTCTATGTGCTCCGTCTATCTTCATTGCCAATCTGTATAGACTTGTACTGTGTGTTGGCAGATTGTAAACTCTGCCAGACGGAGATCTGTGTGTGTGTGTGGTGACCCAGCAGACCAGTCTGCAGACAAACTGCTTGGTGGTGACAATCTCCGGTTTGTTGTATGTATGGGGGTGTGGACAGTGGGAAGAGTGGGTGACATCGGGGTTCTAGCTTGTAGGATCGCTGGAGGAACCCTAGAAGTGTGTGATAATTGCTAGATTGCTCCCCAACCCTTAGAGGGCACCGGATTGTATGTAAGATTGGTATCTGCCTGTGTGTGGATTGGAGTGGAGTCTTCCTTTTATTGGTGGTCAGAGGCAGTGGGGGAGGGGAAAGTGTATCACAGACAGTCTTACTTGCTTAGAATAATCTACACCTCATTCCCCTCTACCCAAGTCAAGGTCCACACCCTGGTTAGCTAGCCGCCGCGGGCGTGTGTTTCCATGACAACAGGGATATGGTATATGGTGGTGACATAAATACACACACTCAGGTTCAACTGGTTGGACTGGAGTCTTTATACAACCTCAGCGACTATGTAACGATGTGACGGGAAAAGAATCCCGAGAATCCCCTGAATTCTAAATGATTTTCTCTTTGTAGGTCATCACATATGTGTTGGGAATGTTTATACCTCACTTCTCTGATGAACAATACACAAAATAAGGGATTAAACCTTTGTCTATATAAGAATAAAACAACAAACGATAACGGTGAGAAAAGAGAAACAATTCCATTTATTCCTACAGAAAAGAAACGTTAGAAGAATTAGAAATCATCAAATCTCTCAAGTGATGTAACAAGTACAGTGTTGTCAGGATACAAAGATCATTGAGGCCAAACTCAGATATGGTTACAATGGACATACACAGGATATCAATATTCTAAGACAAATCCGAGGATAGAAAAGGTGAGAGAGATAAGAGAATACTTTACACATCCTGTCCTCTCCATGGTCTGGAGTTCAAACAACCCCCCCCCCCTATTTTATATTCATTCTCCACCAATCAACAGATGAAACACGTTCATTGGTTCAGAGTTGCCTCAAATTCTGATTGGCTACCTCTGAAGCCTCCTAAATGTTCATGATGAGGTTCTAAGGTTCCGGTGCCTCCAGGTCTATGACTTTATAAACAAACCCCTTTGATCCCCATCCCAAACAGTTCTGACATTAGCATGTCAACAGCCCCTGGTGAGAAGGAGCCTCCATGTGTGTAAAGGGTCTTCACAAAACAAAAGGAATTCAATTAACAGCTGAAGACATTCAATAGTTCCCACGAGACAGGAAAAAAGTCTTTTAAAAGGTAAACTGGGCCCCTATCTCATCATTAATCCACAAAATAAACTATATATATCATCTTATACCTACATACACGTACCCACATATATACACATATATATATATTAGGGATGAGCCAAACACCCCCCAGTTCGGTTCGCACCAGAACCTGCGAACGGACCTAAAATTCGCACGAACGTTAGAACCCCATTGACATCTATGGGACTCGAACGTTTGAAATCAAAAGTGCTCATTTTAAAGGCTAATATGCAAGTTATTGTCCTAAAAAGTGTTTGGGGACCCGGGTCCTACCCCAGGGGACATGTATCAATGCAAAAAAAACATTTAAAAATGGCCGTTTTTTCGGGAGCAGTGATTGTAATAATGCTTAAAGTAAAAAAAAAAGTGAAATATTCCTTTAAATTTCGTACCTGGGGGGTGTCTATAGTATGCCTGTAAAGGGGCGCATGTTTCCTGTGTTTAGAACAGTCCCTGCACAAATTAAAAAAAGGAAAGGTGTGGGGCCACCAGGCCCTATATACTCTGAACAGCAGTATACAGGCGGTGCAAACAAGACAGGGACTGTAGGTTTGTTGTTAAGTAGAATCTGTTTGTAATTTTGAACGGGTACATTTTTAACGTGTTTAGCTCCAGCCAAAAAATCTTTTTTAAGCTTTTTGGAAAACATAGGGAAGGGTTATCACCCCTGTGACATTTGTTTTGCTGTCTGTGCTCCTCTTCAGAAGATTTCACCTCACTTTCTGTCCCAATGACCGGCTCCTTCTGGACGGGCTCAACAAGGGGCTTCTTTAACCACTTGACCACTGGGCACTTAAACCCCCTTAATAACCAGACCAATTTTCAGCTTTCGGTTCTCACACTTTGAATGACAATTACTCAGTCATGCAACACTGTACCCAAATGACATTTTTGTCCTTTTTTTCACACAAATAGAGCTTTCTTTTGGTGGTATTGAATCACCGCTGAGTTCTTTATTTTTTGCGATATAAAAGAAAAAAGACTGAAAATTCTGTAAAAAAATGCATTTTTCTTAGTTTCTGTTATAAAATTTTGCAAATTAGTAATTTTTTCTTCATATATTTTGGCCAAAATTTATACCGTTACATATCTTTGGTAAAAATAACCCAAATTGGTGGATATTATTTGGTCTTTGTGAAAGTTAAGAGTCCACAAGCTATGGTGCCAATCTCTGAAAATTGATCACACCTGAAGTACTGACGGCCTATCTCATTTCTTGAGACCCTAACATGCCAGAAAAGTACAAATACCCCCCAAATGACCCCTTTTTGGAAAGAAGACATTCCAAGGTATTTAGAAAGATGCATGGTGAGTTTTTTAAGTTGTCATTTTTTCCCACAATTCTTTGCAAAATTATTTTTATTTTTTGTTTTTTTTTTCCCCACAAAGTTGTCATATTAGCAGGTTATTTCTCACACACAGCATATGCATACCACAAATTACACCCCAAAACACATTCTGCTATTACTCCCGAGTACGTGATACCACATGTGTGAGACTTTTACACAGCATGGCCACATACAGAGGCCCAACATGCAGGGAGCACCTTCAGGCGTTCTGGAGCACCCAGGCCAATTCTGACATTTCTCTCCTACATGTAAAAATCATCATTTATTTGCTAGAAAATTACATAGAACCCCAAAATATTATATATGTTTTTTTAGCAAAGACCCTAGAGAATACAATAGGGATCGCTGCAACTTTTTATCTCGCACGGTATTTGCGCAGCAATTTTTCGAACGCGTTTAAATAAAAAAAAAAAAAAGTTTTGTGCTTTAAAAAAAAAACAAAACAGTAAAGTTAGCCCAATGTTTTTGTATAATGTGAAAGATGAAGTTATGCCGAGTAAATAGATACCTAACATGTCACGCTTCAAAATTGCACACGCTCGTGGATTGGCGCCAAACTTCGCTACTTAAAAATCCCCATAGGAGAGGCTTTAACATTTTTTACTGGTTACATGTTGTGAGTTACAGAGGAGGTCTAGGGCCAAAATTATTGCTCTTGCTCTACCGATCGCAGCGATACCTCACATGTGTGGTTTGAACACCATTTTCATATGTGGGCGGGACTTAAGTATGCGTTCGCTTCTGCATGCGAGCACATGGGGAATTTTTTTTTTTTTATTGTTCATTTTGCTTTATTTATTTTAGTTTGACGCTTTTTTCCAAAAAATAAATTTTTTGATCACTTTTATTCCTATTACAAGGAATGTAAACATCCCTTGTAATAGGAATATGGCATGACAGGTCCTCTTTACAGTGAGATATGGGGTCAATTAGACCCCACATCTCACCTCTAGGCTGGGAAGCCTGAAATAAAAAATAAAAAAAAACGATCCTGGCTTCGATCGTAGCGGTGAGTCGGTAGAAGCACCTGAGGGCAGCGGGGTGGGGACGTCCACTCTCACCACCCGTAATAACGATCAAGCAGTGGAACAGCCACTATGATCATTCTTATGGTGTAGGGAATCGCCGGATGAAAAAGCTGATATCTGAATGATGCCTGTAGCTGCACCCATCATTCAGATATCCCCACACAAAGTCAAGGACGTCGTATGACGGCCGGTGGGCGGGAAGTGGTTAAAACACATTATTTTTTTTAACACAAATTTGTCCATTTATACAATATTTCTAACACATAACATGTACATACCAAAAATGACACCCCAAAATAGATTCTCCTACCTGAGTACGGCGATACCACATGTGTGAGACTTCCACAGCCTGGCCACATACAGAGGCAGAGTAAAGCCAAGTATGGCTGAGTATAGCAAAGTATGGCTGGGTATCACCGACTATTGCAGAGTATGGCAGAGTATGGCGGGGTATTGCAGAGTATTGCGGGGTATTGCGGGGTATTGCGGGGTATTGCAGGGTATTGCAGGGCATTGCAGGGCATTGCAGAGTATTGCGGGGCATTGCAGAGTGATGGGTGCATTGCGGGGCATTGCAGAGTATTGCGGGGCATTGCAGAGTGATGGGTGTATTGCGGGGCATTGCAGAGTATTGCGGGGGATTGCAGAGTATTGCGGGGCATTGCAGGGCATTGCAGAGTATTTCACAGGGAATTGCAGAGTATTGCAGAGTAGTGCTGGGTATTGCTGAGCATGGGTGGATGGCTGAGCATGGAGGGATGGATGGATGGATGTGACTGCACATGTCACTGAACAGCACTGTGGGCACTACACATCCAGCCCACAGCGCTGCTCCCATCCGATCTCTCCCCCTCTGTACCGATCGATACAAAGAGGGGAGAGAGGAACCGGCATCATGTCATGACGCCAGTTTGTTTACATGTGATCGGAGCGATCACATGGTAAACGGCCGTGATTAGCAGTCATGAATGTTCCCGTGTGCGCGCCCCAGGGGGCATGCGGGAGCGTTTTTCTGGGATCACGTCATATGACGTGATCCCAGAGTTATCCAACTGCCCTGCAGCCGTCATTTGGCTATGGGCCGGTTGGCAACTGGTTAAACTGACCAAAAAATCCATACCAGACCCTTATCCGAGCACGCAACCTGGCAGGAAAAGAGGGGGGGACGAGAGTGCGGCCCCCCCCTCCTGAACCGTACCAGGCCACATGCCCTCAACATTAGGAGGGTGCTTTGGGGTAGCCCCCCAAAACACCTTGTCCCCATGTTGATGAGGACAAGGGCCTCATCCCCACAACCCTGGCCGGTGGTTGTGGGGGTCTGCAGGCGGGGAGCTTATCGGAATCTGGAAGCCCCCTTTAACAAGGGGACCCCCAGATCCCGGCCCCCCCCTGTGTGAAATGGTAAGGGGCTACTTACCCCTACCATTTCACTAAAAAACTGTCAAAAATGTTAAAAATGACAAGAGACAGTTTTTGACAATTCCTTTATTTAAATGCTTCTTCTTTCTTCTATCTTCCTTCTTCTTCTTCTTCTTCTTCTTCTTCTGGTTCTTCCTCCGGCGTTCTCGTCCAGCATCTCCTCCGCGGCGTCTTCTATCTTCTTCTCCTCGGGCCGCTCCGCACCCATGGCATGAGGGGAGGCTCCCGCTCTTCTCTTCATCTTCTTCTTCATCCTCTTCTCTTCTTCTCTTTTTCTCTTCTTCTCCTCTTCATTTTCTTCTCCGGGCCGCTCCGCACCCATGCTGGCATGGTGGGATGCTCCCGCTTTGTGACAGCGTCTCCTCATCTGACGGTTCTTAAATAATGGGGGGCGGGGCCACCCGGTGACCCCGCCCCCTCTGACGCACGGGACATGACGGGACTTCCCTGTGGCATTCGGGTTTTTTTACTTCGAAATGTCATTTTGCTGTCAGACTGTTCTAAACACGGGAAACATGCGCCCCTTTACAGGCATACTATAGACACCCCCCAGGTACGAAATTTAAAGGGATATTACACTTTTATTGTTTGACTTTAAGCATTATTAAAATCACTGCTCCCGAAAAAACGGACGTTTTTAAAACTTTTTTTTGCATTGATCCATGTCCCCTGGGGCAGGACCCGGGTCCCCAAACACTTTTTATGACAATAACTTGCATATAAGACTTTAAAATTAGCACTTTTGATTATTCATGTTCGTGTCCCATAGACTTTAACGGTGTTCGCGTGTTCGAATGAACTTTTTTCCTGTTCGCATGTTCTGGTGCAAACCGAACAGGGGGGTGTTCGGCTCATCCCTAATTGTCACCTTCCTGGAGCCTCCAAAGAAAAGTCCTAGTCATTCCATCTACAAGGACCAGCAGGGGGCAGTCAGGAGCTCCTGAACCCTTTGCCAGCTTTGATTTCTACAGATCAGAGGAATAGATTTTCTGTCTTAGAAAAGATCAAATATTAGTTGTAGAGAGATAAATAATTCCTTCTGATTGGACACATGTTGGGCTACATAGACATGTAAGTCTTGTATTTGTATCACTTGTAGAATCAGGAGAAACCCACAGAACCGGTATATGGCGGCTGATCATGACAGCCAGGCAGTGATCGGTATTATGGCGATCGGACGGACGGTGTCAGAAATCCTATCCTTGACCCGCCCATCAGAACCATCCAGGGCCCATTTCATCCTGGTCACTTTGGAGCACAGAAGGTCCTGTGGGCGGAGACGGGAACACCCCCCCAGGGTTGACTGGCCAATGGCTAAAGTCCAGCCCACATCCATATTCCAATAAATTGAGGATCATTGGGATCTGGGCAGGGTGATCAATACTGAGCCCGTCCCTCTGATTGGTGAATTGCTGACTTCTGACAAAGGAGAAAACTTTGGGAAAGTTGATTTCTGTTTTTCCCCCTTTTATTCTCACAGTGAATTGCCAATTGTGTGTCTTTTTATCACTTTGTAACTCTTTATCTTTGTAGAAATGTTATGCTCCGCCCACTTTTGGGATATTTACCACTTCAATACCGGGCATTTTCACCCCCTTCCTGCCCAGGCCAATTTTCAGTTTTCAGCGCTGTCACACTTTAAATGAAAATTGTGCGGTCGTGCGACATTGTATCCAAATACATTTTTTATGTTTATTTCCCCCACAAATAGAGATTTCTTTTGTTGGTATTTCATCACCTCGGCGGTTTTTATTTTTTTGCGCTATAAACTAAAATAGAGTGACAATTTTGAAAAAAAAAAGCAATATTTTTTACTTTTTTGCTATAATAAATATCCCCAAAAATCTATAAAAAAACATTTTCCCCTCAGTTTAGGCCGATACGTATTCTTCTACATACTTATGGTAAAAATAAATTGTAATAAGTGTTTATTGATTGGTTTGTGCAAAAGTTATACATCTACAAAATAGGGGATAGATTTATGGCTTTTTTTTATTAGTAATGGCGGCGATCTGCGATTTTTATCGGGACTGCGACATTATGGCGGACACATCGGACAATTTTGACACATTTTTGGGACCATTGTCATTTATACAGCGATTAGTGCTATAAAAATGTACTGATTACTGTGTAAATGACACTGGCAGTGAAGGGGTTAAACTCTAGGGGACGATCGAGGGGTTATCTGTGTCCTAGGGAGTGATTGTAACTGTAGGGGGCGGGGACTCACAAGGGGAGGAGACCAATCGGTGTTCCTCTGTACTGGGAACACACGATCGGTCTCCTCTCACCTGACAGGACGGTGGATCTGTATGTTTACACACCACCCACATCCACAGGCCGTGTTCAGAGGCAATCGTGGGAGCGCGGCGGACATCGCGGCCACCAGGCACGCTCATCTGTACCCGCGTGACGCGCACCCCCTAGACTGCCGGGAAGCCCAGGGCGTCAGATGTATATGGGTGGGATGTGAAGGGGTTAAATGATAAAAGTAATAAGTGACTTCTGTGTGATAAGCTCGGGCTCATATCTCTGGAGAGATTGTTGGATTGTAGTGTCTATGTGCTCCGTCTAACTTCATTGCCAATCTGTATAGACTTGTACTGTGTGTTGGCAGATTGTAAACTCTGCCAGACGGAGATCTGTGTGTGTGTGTGGTGACCCAGCAGACCAGTCTGCAGACAAACTGCTTGGTGGTGACAATCTCCGGTTTGTTGTATGTATGGGGGTGGGGACAGTGGGAAGAGTGGGTGACATCGGGGTTCTAGCTTGTAGGATCGCTGGAGGAACCCTAGAAGTGTGTGATAATTGCTAGATTGTTCCCCAACCCTTAGAGGGCACCAGATTGTATGTAAGATTGGTATCTGCCTGTGTGTGGATTGGAGTGGAGTCTTCCTTTTATTGGTGGTCAGAGGCAGTGGGGGAGGGGAAAGTGTATCACAGACAGTCTTACTTGCTTAGAATAAGCTACACCTCATTCCCCTCTACCCAAGTCAAGGTCCACACCCTGGTTAGCTAGCCGCCGCGGGCGTGTGTTTCCATGACAACAGGGATATGGTATATGGTGGTGACATAAATACACACACTCAGGTTCAACTGGTTGGACTGGAGTCTTTATACAACCTCAGCGACTATGTAACGATGTGACGGGAAAAGAATCCCGAGAATCCCCTGAATTCTAAATGATTTTCTCTTAGTAGGTCATCACATATGTGTTGGGAATGTTTATACCTCACTTCTCTGATTAACAATACACAAAATAAGGGATTAAACCTTTGTCTATATAAGAATAAAACAACAAACGATAACGGTGAGAAAAGAGAAACAATTCCATTTATTTCTACAGAAAAGAAACGTTAGAAGAATTAGAAATCATCAAATCTCTCAAGTGATGGAACAAGTACAGTGTTGTCAGGATACAAAGATCATTGAGGACAAACTTTGTTGTCCTTCTTGGGCCCCCCTCTCTCTGGGCTCATGTTACTTCCTTCCTCAATCTGGGTACCATCATCAGAGCCTTCAAAACTCTGCACATCCTCCTGCAGCATGTACCCAACACTGTGATCGAACAATTCGGGGGACTCCACAGGGAATGATGGTGGGACTAGGGAAGGAGTGACTGATGACATTGAGCCAATGGAAGAGGCCACTTTGGCAGCCAACCTTCTCTGAGCCTGGGTGACAGAGGATGAGGAGGATGAGGACGGCTTGGTCATCCACCCTACCAACTCTTCTGCATGTTGTGGCTCAACACGGCCAGCTGCCAAAAAAAAGAGAAGTGTGCCCCACGGCCAAGTGCTGAGGATGCACCGTGTCCACGACCAGCAATGTTGGCTGTAGACACAGAGCCTGCTTGTCCTCTTTTAGTGGACTGTGAGCGTCTGCCTCTCCTTGGTGGCCTTCCAGACATACTGTATTTGATGTATTTGTAATGTATTTGAATAAGTACACCAGGAATGGCCTGCAGTGAGATGTAGCTGCACAAAGCTGGGATGTATGTATATACTAAATATACTGCAGCTAACTGAATGAACTGCCTGCCTGTAGTATATTAGGAAGAGAACAGGAACGGCCTGCAGCGAGATCTAGCTGCACAAGATACAGTATATATATATATATATATACATATACACACACAAAGTCTGGAATGTGTGTATATATGTGTATATATATATATATATATATACTAAATATACTGGAGCTAACTGAATCAACTGTCTGCTCAGTCTATCTGAATGAAATGAAATGACACTCTCTCTGTCTCTCTCTCTCTCTGTCTCTCTCTCTGTATCTCTCTGTCTCTCTCTCTCTCTCTCTCTCTCTCTCTCTCTGTCTCTCTCTCTCTCTCTCTCTCTCTCTGTCTCTCTCTCTCTCTCTCTGTCTCTCTCTCTCTCTCTGTCTCTCTCTCTCTCTCTCTCTGTCTCTCTCTCTTCTCTCTCTCTCTCTCTCTCTCTTTGAACGCCGGAACACACTACACACGGCCGACGTGCAGGCGGCCTTTTATAGTGTGGGTTGTGTACATAATCCCCTGAGCCATAATTGGCCAAAGCCACCCTGGCTTTGGCCAATTATGGCTCTGTTTGCTTACGGCGCTGTGATTGGCCGTAGTCATAGTGCATGCTTGGCCAATCATCAGCCAGCAAACCATTGCGATGACGCAGTGCATTATGGGCCGTGACGCGCTGCTCGAATTTGGCACGAACGGCCCATAATGTTCGATCTTCGTCGAACAATCGAACAGCTAATGTTCGAGTCGAAGTCACGCTCAACTCGAACTCGAAGCTCATCCCTAATATATATATATATACACATACACACACACACACATATTCAATGGGGCATGGTAAATTAATTAGAGTCCTTGCAATTGTTCCCTTGAAGCTCCTTGTTATAAATATGAAATCCAAAAATCTCCACCACAGTCCTCTCTGAAGTTCATTCTTGAACTCCTGTCCTCCTTCAATGAATTTGTACCCGCCCACAACAGCCCAGAAGCCCCGACCCTCCCCCTGTCACGGCAGTCAAGTCACCTCCGTCCGCCGGGCCGCTGGGCGCATGCGCGGGGGGTTACTGCTGAGACGTGCACCCGTGCGCGGCCTGATGGTACGGCGCGCGCGGGTGCACGGCGGCCCGCGGGTGCGCGCCGTCGCCCGTGCGGGTGCCCGGTAGCGCGTCACGCTGACGCGCTCACTGGGAGGTACTTTAGACGACACCAGCGCCCAGTCGGGTTGCTGGTTTGTCGTCAGCTTCCCTGCCTGTGTTTGTTTACCTTGCTTCCTGTTACCTGTCTATACCGAACCTCTGCCTGGATACCCGACTACTCTGCCTGCTTAATACCCTGACCCTCTGCCTGGATACCCGACTACTCTGCTTGCTTGATACCCTGACCCTCTGCCTGGATACCTGACTACTCTGCTTGCTGGATACCCTGACCCTCTGCCTGGATACCCGACCACTCTTGCTTGTTAATACCCTGATTCTCTGCCTGGATAGAGTCCACCTCTTGCTGCTGCCATCCTGACCTCTGGCCTGTTTAAGGATCACTCCGGACCAGTTGGACTTTCTGTTCTCTGCCTTGCTCTCAACGATACCCTCCACGGGGCTGACACCCCCTCGATCCCCTCAGTTCCAAGGACGTTCTTGTCATCAGCTTGTTGTCTCTTTAACCTCTTCCCTTGTACCCTCAGGCACTTCCTCAGAAGACTCTCCACTCAAGTCATTCTGCAGCTTACCGGAGACCCGTGCCTCTGCGTGCCTCCGATCCCCTGTCTCACTCTCGGGGGTTCGGGTGCGCGTGGTCGTAAGGGCAAGCCGCTCTCGGCATCTCGGCCTCGGTGAGTATTGGCTCTTGACAGTACAAACCAGCCAGATGTCCGAGGCCGACAGAGCGCGCTCTCCCTTGGAGATCTTATGCCAACAAGTCTCCGCCTTGGCCGACTCAGTACAGAGGTTACAAGAGGGATACACACAAGTGGATAGTCGCCTCCAGCAACTGACGGGGGCCCTTCCCCCTGCTGCCGCAGCCCCAGCATCTAGTAATGAAGGACCGCTCCCTCAGGCCGCTGCTAGTCCTACAGTAGTTATGGCACTTCCGGAACCTAGGGTTCCCACTCCGGAACGGTTCTCAGGGGACCGTAAAAAGTTCAGGGCCTTCAAAAACGCATGCACTCTGTACTTCGCGTTGCAACCTCGAACCTTCGCATCAGAAGTGGTCAAGGTGGGATTTGCAATCTCTCTGTTGTCAGAGGAACCCCAGGCCTGGGCACACAGCCTGATGGAATCAGGAAGTCTGGTGCTCAATACTATTGATACCTTTTTTGAAAGTATGGCCCAACTATATGATGATCCACAGCGTATGGCCACCGCTGAAAATATCTTACACCGTCTAGTCCAGGGAAGGAGACCAATTGAGGACTACACGGTGGAATTCCGTAAGTGGGCGGCCGACACTAACTGGAATGAGCCAGCCTTACGTCACCAGTATCGCCAAGGCCTGTCGGAACTCCTCAAGGATGAATTAGCCAGGATGGAGACTCCCGCATCATTAGAGGAATTAATTCAGGCAGCAACTAAATTAGATCGGCGTTTGAGGGAACGTCGGTCTGAGCGATTCCAAAATCCTCGCCCAGCATGGGCAACCTCAAGACCCCAATCCGTTCCAGGATCTTCACCCATTACAGCTGGATCCACTGCACTTTCTGACCCCGAACCGATGCAGCTGGGTTTAGTACGCCCACCGTTAACTTCAGAGGAGAGACAGCGTAGACGGCAGTCCAACTTGTGTCTCTACTGCGGGGGTGCCGGTCACTTCCTGCGCAACTGCCCGATAAGGCCTAGTAAGTCCTTTCAACCTAGAACAAAGACCTACCAAGATAACAATTCCTCTAAATCTTATGTGATGTTGTTTATCTCGTTACAGCTACCGGAAGGGGAATCCCGCCTCCCGGCGATCATTGATTCCGGCGCATGTAGCTGCTTTATGGACGCTGCCCTGGCCCGAACCTTGCATGTGCCTCTACAGCTTAAGACGCAACACTTACAAGTCCACTTGGCAGATGGGTCTCTTCCCAGTTCAGGCCTAATCACCCAGGAGACTCAACCTATCCTAGCCACTACCGAGTCAGGACACCAAGAACTTTTACGCTTGGACCTCATCCACTCTCCCATGTTCCCAGTCATTCTGGGATTACCTTGGTTACAAGCCCATGACCCTCTTATCCAATGGAGCTCGAAGACGGTCTCTTTTCCTTCCGCCTACTGTTCTCAACACTGCCGCCCTCAGAGATCCCAGATCTGCGCTACGATCTCAGCTCCTCCGATTGACCTCCAACATGTTCCCCAGGAGTATCACAAGTTTCAAGAAGTCTTCAGCAAACAAATGGCCGATTGTCTTCCACCTCATCGGCCATACGACTGCCCAATCGACCTGTTGCCAGGATCAGAAATTCCTTTTGGGCGCATCTTCCCTCTTTCCGAAACAGAGCTGGAGGCTCTTAAACAATATATAGATGAGAATCTGAAAAAAGGGTTCATCCGTCCTTCATCTTCACCTGCCGGAGCAGGTATCTTTTTTGTCGGTAAGAAGGACGGTTCCCTTAGGCCCTGTGTGGATTACCGGCAGTTGAATAATATTACTGTCAAAAATCGGTACCCGTTACCGCTCATTCCAGAGTTATTCCAACGCTTTAGGTCAGCCAGAATCTTCTCCAAATTGGATCTCCGAGGGGCGTACAACCTTATCCGAATCAGAGCTGGGGATGAGTGGAAGACAGCTTTCAGGTCAAGGTTCGGGCATTTCGAATACTTGGTGATGCCCTTTGGGCTCTGCAATGCTCCGGCTACGTTCCAACACCTTGTGAACGACATTTTCCGCAAATACCTTGATGACTTCCTCGTAGTCTACCTGGATGATATCCTAATTTTCTCCCCTACATTGGAACTGCACAGGGATCACGTCAAAACAGTTCTGACCATTTTGAGACAGCACAAGCTTTACCTAAAGAAGGAGAAATGCGAATTCGAAAAATCTGTTGTGCAATTTCTAGGGTTTATCATTTCAGCAAACGGAGTGGAGATGGATCCTCAAAAGATACAGGCTATTCAGGAGTGGCCAGCCCCCTCTGATAAAAAAGGGGTTCAACGCTTTATCGGATTCGCTAACTTCTATCGGAAGTTTATTGTCGGATTCTCTACTATAGTGGCACCCATCACTCAGCTAACACGCCGGCACGGATCATTCCAGTGGTCCCAAGCAGCACAGGAAGCTTTCATAAAGCTAAAGGATTTGTTCAGTTCCGCTCCTATTCTCCGGCATCCTGATCCTTCCCATCCGTTCGTGTTGGAAGTGGATGCATCAGAAATAGCCACGGGGGCAATCCTTTCTCAGAGACAAGGACCCAAGGCCATCTTACATCCAGTCGCGTTCGCTTCTCGGAAACTCAGTGCGGCAGAGTTAAATTATGACGTAGGTGACAGGGAACTGTTGGCCATTAAATTTGCCCTGGAAGAATGGAGGTACTTACTTGAGGGGGCGCTCCATCCGGTGATGATTTTCACCGATCACAAGAATCTTGAGTACCTCCGAACAGCAAAACGCCTCAAACCCAGACAAGCCCGTTGGGCCCTGTTCTTTTCGCGCTTCAATTTCCACATCTCTTACAGACCTGGCAAAAAGAATGGTAAAGCGGACGCTCTCTCTCGAATGTTCTCAGCAGAACTCCAGACCTCAGAACCAAGTACAATTCTAGCACCTCACAACTTTCTTGGCTTGACACAGACAGACCTGATATCTTCGATCAAGAGATCATCCGATACATGTACCGATCCAGAGGTACAATCCCTAAGGAAGGATGTGGGTCTCTTTTGGGTCCGGGACAAAATTTTTGTGCCTCAACAAACCCGATTAACCACTCTCAAGATGTGCCACGATCATAAATTGGCTGGCCATTTCGGGGTTAGGAAGACAGCTGACTTAATCTCTCGCTCCTTCTGGTGGCCAGGTTGGAGACGGGATTGCAGCGAATATGTGGCCTCTTGTCTCCGTTGTCAGCGCAGCAAAGGTCAGAACGCCAGATCCTGGGGCTTACTTAAACCGCTCCCTATTCCGGAACGACCATGGTCCGACGTGTCTATGGACTTCATTGTGGATCTGCCAGCCTCAGAAGGCTTCACTACCATTTTTGTTGTGGTCGACCGTTTGTCCAAAATGGCCCACTTCCTACCCATGATCGGTACTCCCTCCGCAGCTGAAACAGCCAATGTTTTTCTGAAGGAAATCATAAGGCTGCACGGGGTACCAAAGAATATAGTGTCTGACAGAGGTGTGCAATTCACATCCAAATTCTGGAGGGAACTTTGTAAGGCCCTGGATATTAGAGTATGCCTCTCATCAGCCTATCATCCGCAGAGCAACGGCCAAACGGAGAGGACAAATCAGACTTTGGAGCAGTATCTCCGTTGCTTTTGTTCAGGATCCCAGGATGATTGGTCAAAACTTCTTCCATATGCAGAATTCGCGTATAATAACTCAGTTCACGCGGCTACCAACCAGACGCCCTTCTGGGCCAACTGCGGGTTCCATCCCACGTTCTTGACTAAGGACATTCCTGAGGTAACCGTTCCTGCAGTACAGGACAGAATAATATCCTTACAAGCCAATTTTCAGGAGATTCAAAGCATGTTACGAAAAACTCAAAGGATCTACAAGGAGCAGTATGACAGAGGCAGGAAGGAGAACCCAAAATTTAGCATAGGAGAAGAGGTCTGGTTGTCCACCTCCAATCTCAAGCTGCAGTTACCATCCCGAAAACTAGGACCTAAATTTATTGGTCCTTTCCCTATCAAGAGGATTATCAATCCTGTGGCCATGGAATTAGCCTTGCCCAAAACGTACAGGATCCACCCTGTCTTTCATGTATCTTTATTGAAGCCTGTTGCATCCAGTCCATTTCCAGAAAGAGGAGAGGTTCCTCCCCCACCAACCAGGGTGGACGGTGAGAACGAGTTCGAGGTGGAGGCTATCTTGGGTTGTAGAAGGAGAGGCAGACAGCTACAATACCTGATCCAATGGAAGGGATACCCACCGGAAGACAATTCATGGGAACCTGCGAAGAATCTACATGCTCCTCGTTTGATTCAAACCTTTCATCAAAACCATCCGGAGTTGATGTCTAGCTTGGGCGTCCGGTGTCCGCCCTTAGGAGGGGGGCACTGTCACGGCAGTCAAATCACCTCCGTCCGCCGGGCCGCTGGGCGCATGCGCGGGGGGTTACTGCTGAGACGTGCACCCGTGCGCGGCCTGATGGTACGGCGCGCGCGGGTGCACGGCGGCCCGCGGGTGCGCGCCGTCGCCCGTGCGGGTGCCCGGTAGCGCGTCACGCTGACGCGCTCACTGGGAGGTACTTTAGACGACACCAGCGCCCAGTCGGGTTGCTGGTTTGTCGTCAGCTTCCCTGCCTGTGTTTGTTTACCTTGCTTCCTGTTACCTGTCTATACCGAACCTCTGCCTGGATACCCGACTACTCTGCCTGCTTAATACCCTGACCCTCTGCCTGGATACCCGACTACTCTGCTTGCTTGATACCCTGACCCTCTGCCTGGATACCTGACTACTCTGCTTGCTGGATACCCTGACCCTCTGCCTGGATACCCGACCACTCTTGCTTGTTAATACCCTGATTCTCTGCCTGGATAGAGTCCACCTCTTGCTGCTGCCATCCTGACCTCTGGCCTGTTTAAGGATCACTCCGGACCAGTTGGACTTTCTGTTCTCTGCCTTGCTCTCAACGATACCCTCCACGGGGCTGACACCCCCTCGATCCCCTCAGTTCCAAGGACGTTCTTGTCATCAGCTTGTTGTCTCTTTAACCTCTTCCCTTGTACCCTCAGGCACTTCCTCAGAAGACTCTCCACTCAAGTCATTCTGCAGCTTACCGGAGACCCGTGCCTCTGCGTGCCTCCGATCCCCTGTCTCACTCTCGGGGGTTCGGGTGCGCGTGGTCGTAAGGGCAAGCCGCTCTCGGCATCTCGGCCTCGGTGAGTATTGGCTCTTGACACCCCCCCACCACTACGGCCTCCTCTTCCTTTCTTGAACACGCCGGACCCATCAAGGTAGACTTGAGATAGTAAAGAAATTCTGGTGCCTTTGAGACTTCACCTTCGAACCATGAGTGTCTGTGCTGTGATGTTTCATTGCCCCTCTGCCTTGGAAGAGCGAAACTCCAACATTAATGGCGGGATCCTGGCATATCTAGTCCTGTAACTTGGGAATTCGGTGTAATGATTGTAACGATTGGATCGGACCGCGAGACAGCACTTTTCAGCATGGTGAAGGAAGGTTCAGGAGAATCTTATTGGTGACACATTTGTCTCAAGAAATAACTTGGTTGTCGTTGCTTCTTCAGGTGGTGGGGAAAAAAAAGGAGAAGGTCAGTGTAGAGTTATTAGAGGAAAGGAGAAGGTCAGTGTACAGTTATTAGAGGAAAGGAGAAGGTCAGTGTAGAGTCATTAGAGGAAAGGAGAAGGTCAGTGTACAGTCATTAGAGGAAAGGAGAAGGTCAGTGTACAGTCATTAGAGGAAAGGAGAAGGTCAGTGTACAGTTATTAGAGGAAAGGAGAAGGTCAGTGTACAGTTATTAGAGGAAAGGAGAAGGTCAGTGTACAGTTATTAGAGGAAAGGAGAAGGTCAGTGTACAGTCATTAGAGGAAAGGAGAAGGTCAGTGTACAGTCATTAGAGGAAAGGAGAAGGTCAGTGTACAGTTATTAGAGGAAAGGAGAAGGTCAGTGTACAGTCATTAGAGGAAAGGAGAAGGTCAGTGTACAGTTATTAGAGGAAAGGAGAACGTCAGTGTACAGTTATTAGAGGAAAGGAGAAGGTCAGTGTACAGTTATTAGAGGAAAGGAGAAGGTCAGTGTACAGTTATTAGAGCAAAAGGAGAAGGTCAGTGTACAGTCATTAGGGGAAAGGAGAAGGTCAGTGTACAGTTATTAGAGGAAAGGAGAAGGTCAGTGTACAGTTATTAGAGGAAAGGAGAAGGTCAGTGTACAGTTATTAGAGGAAAGGAGAAGGTCAGTGTACAGTTATTAGAGGAAAGGAGAAGGTCAGTGTACAGTTATTAGAGGAAAGGAGAAGGTCAGTGTACAGTTATTAGAGGAAAGGAGAAGGTCAGTGTAGAGTTATTAGAGGAAAGGAGAAGGTCAGTGTACAGTTATTAGAGGAAAGGAGAAGGTCAGTGTACAGTTATTAGAGGAAAGGAGAAGGTCAGTGTACAGTTATTAGAGGAAAGGAGAAGGTCAGTGTACAGTTATTAGAGGAAAGGAGAAGGTCAGTGTAGAGTTATTAGAGGAAAGGAGAAGGTCAGTGTACAGTTATTAGAGGAAAGGAGATGGTCAGTGTACAGTTATTAGAGGAAAGGAGAAGGTCAGTGTACAGTCATTAGAGGAAAGGAGAAGGTCAGTGTACAGTTATTAGAGGAAAGGAGAAGGTCAGTGTAGAGTTATTAGAGGAAAGGAGAAGGTCAGTGTAGAGTCATTAGAGGAAAGGAGAAGGTCAGTGTAGAGTCATTAGAGGAAAGGAGAAGGTCAGTGTACAGTTATTAGAGGAAAGGAGAAGGTCAGTGTACAGTCATTAGAGGAAAGGAGAAGGTCAATGTACAGTTATTAGAGGAAAGGAGAAGGTCAGTGTACAGTTATTAGAGGAAAGGAGAAGGTCAGTGTACAGTCATTAGAGGAAAGGAGAAGGTCAATGTACAGTTATTAGAGGAAAGGAGAAGGTCAGTGTACAGTTATTAGAGGAAAGGAGAAGGTCAGTGTACAGTTATTAGAGGAAAGGAGAAGGTCAGTGTACAGTTATTAGAGGAAAGGAGAAGGTCAGTGTACAGTTATTAGAGGAAAGGAGAAGGTCAGTGTACAGTCATTAGAGGAAAGGAGAAGGTCAGTGTACAGTTATTAGAGGAAAGGAGAAGGTCAGTGTACAGTTATTAGAGGAAAGGAGAAGGTCAGTGTAGAGTTATTAGAGGAAAGGAGAAGGTCAGTGTACAGTCATTAGAGGAAAGGAGAAGGTCAGTGTACAGTTATTAGAGGAAAGGAGAAGGTCAGTGTACAGTTATTAGAGGAAAGGAGAAGGTCAGTGTACAGTTATTAGAGGAAAGGAGAAGGTCAGTGTACAGTTATTAGAGGAAAGGAGAAGGTCAATGTACAGTTATTAGAGGAAAGGAGAAGGTCAGTGTACAGTCATTAGAGGAAAGGAGAAGGTCAGTGTACGGTTATTAGAGGAAAGGAGAAGGTCAGTGTAGAGTTATTAGAGGAAAGGAGAAGGTCAGTGTACAGTTATTAGAGGAAAGGAGAAGGTCAGTGTACAGTTATTAGAGGAAAGCCGGACAGGAGCAGTGGTGTGGCTCTTAAGACTATAAAGCAGTAGATAGACTAGGGGAGGTAGAATTACATTAGGACAGAAGACCTGTATGTCCAGGGATACTTTGTGAAATATGGTAATTGTATGTTTGAGGAAACCATTCTATAGGACCCACTGGACTTTTAACCACTAGGCGCCCGCACTATAGCCGAAAGATGGCTACAGCGTGGACTCCAATTGCCGGGAGGGCGTCCCTGGCGTCCTCCTGTTTACTTCCGCATTGCGTGCTCCCGCGGGCGTGCACCGGGGAAGTTTTGTGCTGGCCATGTCCCTTGGACACATCCAGTCACAGATCGCTGAAAACGGCCAATCATAGCGGCCGTTTTCAGCGCGATCGGTGGTGCCAATGAGAGACGATCTCATATGTAAACATATGAGATCATCTCTCATCGCCGGCTCTTCCTCCTCACACAGAGACAGCATGTGAGGAGGGAGAGCGAACCGCTGCGGCGGTAAGTGAAAAGAAAAAAAAAATGAAAAAAAAAGTGTCCCCCCTGACATCTGTCCCTGCCATTTGTCCCTGCTGTCATGTCCCTGCCATCTGTCCCTGCCATCTGTCCTGCCATCTGTCCCTGCTGTCATGTCCCTGCCATCTGTCCCTGCTGTCATGTCCCTGCCATCTGTCCTGCCATTTGTCCCTGCTGTCATGTCCCTGCCATCTGTCCCTGCCATCTGTCCTGCCATCTGTCCCCACTGCCATCTGTCCCCAGTGCCATCTGTCCCCACTGCCATCTGTCCCCAGTGCCACGTATGAGTGCCATCTGTCATCAGTGCCACATAGTGCCATCTGTCATCAGGGCCACCTGTCAGTGTCACGTGCCATCTGTCATCAGTGTCACGTGTCATCAGTGCCACGTATCAGTGCCATCTGTCATCAGTGTCATCAGTGGCACGTATCAGTGCCATCTGTCATCAGTGTCATCAGTGCCACGTATTAGTGCCATCTGTCATCAGTGCCACGTATTAGTGCCATCTGTCATCAGTGCCACGTATTAGTGCCATCTGTCATCAGTGCCACATGTCATCAGTGCCACATATCACTGCCATCTGTCATCAGTGCCATCTGTCATCAGCGCAACGTGTCATCAGTGCCACGTATTAGTGCCATCTGTCATCAGTGCCACGTATTAGTGCCATCTGTCATCAGTGCCACATCAGTGTCAGTGCCACGTATTAGTGCCATCTGTCATCAGTGCCACATCAGTGCCTCGTATCAGTGCCATTTGTTATCAGTGTCACATCAGTGTCAGGTGTCATTGTCCTGGTGCTCCAGGGCCTTCAAAAGTGTAATAGGTAGTCAACAAGTTAGATGTGTAATTTATGCTCCTAGAACACGTGAAGGTGCTCCCTGCATGTTGGGCCATGTTGGGCCTCTCTATGTGACCAGGCTGCGAAAAAGTCCCACACATGTGGTATCGTAATACTCAGGAGGAGTAGCAGAATGTATTTTGGGGTGTCATTTGTGGTATATACATGCCATGTGAGAGAAATAACCTATTACAATGACAATTTTGTGGGGGAAAAAAAATCTTCATTTTGCAAAGAATTGTGGGAAAAAATGACAACATCAAAAAGCTCACCATGCCTCTTACTAAATACCTTGGAATGTCTACTTTCTAAAAAGGGGTCATTTGGGGGGTATTTGTACTTTCCTGACTTGTTCGGGTCGCAAGAAATGAGATAGACCGCCAGTATATCAGGTGTGATCAATTTTTTATGATTTGCACCATAGCTTGTGGACTCTCTAACTTTCACAAAGACCAAATAATATCCACTAATTTGGGTTATTTTTACCAAAGATATGTAGCAGTATAAATTGTGGCCAAAATGTATAAAGAAAAATTACTAATTTTTTTTTGTTTTTTTTCAAAATTTTCGGTCTTTTTTCATTTATAGCGCAAAAAATAAAAAACCCAGAGGTGATCAAATACCACCAAAAGAAAGCTCTATTTGTATGAAAAAAAGGACAACAAATTCATTTGGGTACAGTATTACATGACTGAGTAATTGTCATTCAAAGTGTGAGAGCACTGAAAGCTGAAAATTGGTCTGGTCACGAGGGGGGTTTAAGTGCCCAGTGGTCAAGTGGTTAAAAAGGAAGTCAGACAGAAATGGTAAAGCCTTACAATTCACAGCTCATCTCTGATATTCAAACAAAAGTTCCAGAAGATTAATACATTTACTTTAAAGATATAAAAGAACATTATCAGTTAATGGACTGGTACCATCACTTAAAGTAATTAAAGATAAGAATATGAAACAAAGAAAGTAGGAACGAGAAAGAAGAGAAAAAAATAAAATAAGCAAAAAAAAAAAAAAAAACATACAGGTTTTTTTTTTTAATCAAAAGGTGTTTTTTGTAGACAAGTAAGAGGATACTTTCAAAACAGAAGTGTATACAGACAGGCCATAGAAATGGCTCTGACAGTTGTATAAATACAGGGAATAATTATTCGCTCTTATTCATACCATAACTGATATAAATGCATAGTACAACTTCATCTTACTTTTTTTTTTACATTAGTTTCAAAAAGAAAAAAAGAGAAAACAACAAAATAAACAAAAAGAAAAAACCCAAATATAACCTGACAATGCCATCATACAGTTTCTGGTGGTATATATTCCAACACCCGTTAACTCTTTACCACTAAGATGACTAGTCTATTACGTCATACTCTAGGGGTATATCAATCAGAACATGGATTTCACATTTTAGACTCCTCGCCTTTGGACTATCAACATTGTAGCAGCCTATGAAGGACCAGCTGTGGAGGAGTTACTTCTGGGGCACCCAGCCAACACTGCCATATTATCTCGAACTTCCGTGGTGATTTCCTATGGGAATATGTATTTTTTTCCCGTATAAGAATGTCATTACCCGCCTGGATCCACTGTTTGCTCGTCGGAACTCGGGCAGACAGCCAATATCTCACTACCAGCTTCCTTGCCAAATAGAGTAATCTAATAAGAGCAATGTATGTATGAGGGGAATACAAATCCTCATCTAGAGCTCCAAGCAAGCACACCAGGGGATCCATGAGCAGCTCAACCTGAAAGACAGAATTGATTATTGGGACCACTTTGTTCCAATATCTCACAAGTTTGGGACACTTCCACAACATGTGCTGGAGATCTCCTGAATGAACCTGACACTTAGGGCATATGGGTGTGTCTCTACTTCCCCAATGGTGTAATTGTCCCCGAGTCCTATACACTCTATGCCAGGGATATGCAATTAGCGGACCTCCAGCTGTTGTAGAACTACAAGTCCCATGAGTCATAGCAAGACTCTGACAGTCACAAGCATCACACCCAGTGCAGAGGCATGATGGGACTTGTAGTTTTGCAACAGCTGGAGGTCCACTAATTGCATATCCCTGCTCTATGCAATATAAACGACTGTGACAGTCTTTGTGCCGCAGACACTGACACCAGGGGTCCAGCATTCAATATTTGTTCCCATTGTTCCCTGTCTATGGGACCAATATCTCTCTCCCATTTCTCTCTACAGGGCAGAATATCGGGTGCCTGTATAGGAGCCAGCATTTGCATATAAGTTTTAGAGATGACACCTTTTTTTTTCAGTTTCATCAAATACAGACTCCAAGAAGGTTGAGTCTACCAGATGCAGGGATGAGCAGTTACTTTGAGATCGGATTGCATGGCTCAATCGAATATACTGATAATGGAAATCGCCTAATAGTGGGAACTCCTCCCTCAGTTTCATGTAGGATTTCCAGCCCGTCTCATCAAAAATTTGGGACAAATATTTAACCCCTGCAGCCTCCCACCGTGTGTGACCACTGAGTTTAGCCAGCTCGGTGTAGAACCTGTTCTGCCAGATTGGTGTGCTAGGTAGGAAGCCATTGATTCCCAATGTCCGTTTGATACCACTCCAGAGTTTTTTAAGGAGACAGACTGTTGGGCATAATGAAGGAAACATGGGGAAACCCATCTCCATATGAGATGATGCAAAGTACGACGTAGTAGGGTTTATAAGTAAAGATTTAGAGGGATCTGAAACATTAGGCTGATTCCATCCTGTAAAGTGCTGTATCTGTGCAGCATAGAAATATGTCTGGGCATAGGGAACAGCCATTCCCCCTTGATCTTTAGGGTACTGTAAGGTGGTAAGTTTTATCCTGGCTACTTTATTTTTCCAGATTAGAGATCTAAATTGAGAGTCAATACGTCAAAACCAGTATTTCGGTATCCACACTGGGGCCTTGTGCAAGATGTATAACAGTTGTGGGGCCCAGATCATCGAAGTCAAATTAGCTCTTCCAATGACTGACAGCGGTAATTTACACCATGCAGCACATTTATTTTTACATTTCTGTAGTAGGGGTTTTAAATTAAGGGCTATATAGTCCGTAGGGTCTTTTGTCACTACAATTCCTAAGTACTTAAAGGACTCTACAACCTGTATCCGGGCCACACTGTTTGGTAACGCTGAGGGGAGATCATCCAGCAGGAGGAGCACTGATTTGTGCCAATTATTGGCAAAACCAAAAAACTCTCCAAACAGCTCGATGAGGCGCATAGTGGCGACCAGGGAACCATCCGTATCCCCCAAGTACAGTAAGGCATCGTCAGCATATAAGGAAAGTTTATCATCTCTATGGTTCCGTCTAAATCCCACAATATCCGGTTAGTCTCTAATCCTAGCTGCCAAAGGCTCCAACGCCAGGGCAAAAAGCAGGGGCGACAGTGGACACCCCTGCCTAGTGCCCCGGAACAATGGAAAGGCCTCGGATAACATGTCATTTATTCTAATCCTCGCTGTTGGTGCTGTATATAAGAGTTTAATCCAGGTGATAAACCCCTCTCCCAGACCGAATTTAGCCAACACTGCCCAAAGATAGTTCCACTCCACGTTGTTAAATGCTTTGGCAGCGTCGAGGGAAAGGATCGCATTATTTCCTGAGTTCTCTATTGGGAGCTGAAGATTCAGGAAAAGTCACCTAATATTTAGTGCAGTGGATCGTGCTAGGATAAATCCCGACTGGTCTACATGGATCAGTCTAGAAATAACCGCAGCCAGTCTAGTTGCCAATACTCGTGACAAAATCTTGACATCCGTATTTAGCAATGAAATGGGTCTGTAGGAGTCTGGCTGTAGAGGGTCCTTACCCGGCTTAGGGAGCACCACCACCACAGCCTCCTCCATGGAATCCGGAAGGCGACCAGTCCTAAAAGAGTTGTTCAAGGGGCGCATGCGCGGCGCGAACCGAGGAGGAAGCAAGGGCTGAGAGCTCCGTGAGCCGCGGAGACTAACGGCACTTCCCCGGGGCGATCAACACAGGTATTTCACCCAACTCATCCCCGCACCTCCAGCGGAACACTCAGCGCATGACGGGCACTAAAAATCGCCGTGGAAAACCGGCCCAAAGATCCTTAACGACCTATTTGTTAAGAGAGAAGGAGAGAAACATGCAGGCCCAAGATGGCGCCCGGAAGGCACAGTCACATTCTCCTACAGCAGCCTCCTCACCACCACACTCCCAGGGAGACAACTTACTAAGGCTGATCTGGATGAGAGTCTAACTTTAATGTATGACAAGATTGCCCAGAAATTTCAATCAGAGCTTCACAAATCTACTAACACCCTGTCCCTGGAGATCGCGGCCCTGGGTAGTAGAACCGATTTACTAGAGACAAAACATGATGAGCTCACCTTAGTGTATTCTGATCTAAGAAAGGAGCATGAGTCCCTATCTGAAACGGTCCTGCAACTCCAAGCCCACATCGAGGACCTCGACAACAGGAACCGCCGCAACAATCTTAGGGTGCGCGGAGTGCCTGAATCGGTCACCGATCTACTACCCACAGTGCAGAAGATATTCCAATCTCTCTTACCAGACTCCCCACTGTCGGCCTTCTCCTGTGATAGGATTCATAGGGCCCTTCGCCCTCCCCCTCCCCCACAGAAACCACCAAGGGACATAGTGCTTTGCCTTAAGGACTTCCTGATCAAAGAGGAAATACTCAGAGCTTCAAGGAACACCCCTAATATTCGCCTGGAAGGCACCCCGATTCAAATCTACCCGGATATCTCCCCTACCACCCTGGATAAGCGCAGGAGGATGAAAGAGGTTACATCTGTTCTTCAAACTGCCAGTATTCGCTACCGCTGGGGCTTCCCCTTCAAGCTGCAGGTGCCCCATAATGGCACAACCTACACCGTGACCACGCGATCAGAGGGAAAGGAATTACTGGTGAAGATGGGCCTCCTTGATGCGGCTTCCCTGCCCAGACTACCCTCTACTCCACGTCACTCAACTATTTGGGCAACCCCTCCACCTAGAAGAGACCGCCGAGATCAACGCCGTGACTGACAGCAAGACACACTCTTCTTTTTTCTCTTTGTGTTTACTTTTCCCCCTACCCTTGTTTTTCTCTTTGTTTTTCTCCCTCCAAGGTATCGAGATTTGAACATCTCCCAACATGCTTAGAGAAAATTGGACTCTCCCGGCTCATTACGGACTCCCGGATGCATCCGCATGATTGTCCCTA
>JBBGZY010002272.1:5000-42500 GCA_037952925.1 Lithobates clamitans | reverse complement strand
GTAGTAGTAGTAGTAGTAGTAGTAGTAGAGCAGTAGTAGTGTAATAGTAGTAGTGTAGTAGTAGTAGAGTAGTAGTAGAGCAGTAGTAGTAGTAGTAGTAGTAGTAGTAGAGCAGTAGTAGTGTAATAGTAGTAGTGTAGTAGTAGTAGAGTAGTAGTAGAGCAGTAGTAGTAGTGTAGTATTATTAGTAGTAGTTCATCCTGATGCTTTGTATAGCACATAAGAGATCAGCAGAGACAATTACAATAGATATACAGAAGTTTTTTATTCCCGCGTCTGGCCTTATGGACAATTGAGTATAGCACCATCTACTGGTCATTGAAGTCCACCCCTCCCATGTTAAGGTTGTAGTCGTGGACACAGAGGGGCTTCTCAACAACACGAGTCACCGTTTGGACAGTCGTATCTGCGTGAAGGGAGGACAGAACGAAAACATTACAAATTATTACATCTCAAACAGGCTACCTGCAGGCGCATGCGACGTACAGGTATGTCGATTCATGCAGGGCTGCCAACCTGCTGCAGTATATCTACGTGAGTCGGTCAGAAAGTGGTTAAAGTTCATGTGCGTGTAAAGGCAGGTGTCCCAATACTTTTGGTAATATAGTGTATGTACTGGAGTTCATGTTCTGTCCCCCTGAGGAATGTACAGAACATACACCAGCAATCTATAATTCTGTCTATTGTCTTTGTAGGAGGGTGACTGGCAGTATATGAAGAATGTCAGACCGGTTAGTGTAATAGTAGTAGAGTAGTAGTAGTAGTGTAGTAGTAGTAGTAGTAGTAGTAGTAGTAGAGTAGTAGTAGTAGAGTAGTAGTAGTGTAGTAGTAGTGTAGTTGTAGTAGTAGTGTAGTAGTAGTAGTGTAGTAGTAGTAGTAGTAGTAGTAGTAGTAGTAGTAGTAGTGTAGTAGTAGTGTAGTAGTAGTAGTAGTAGTGGTAGTCTATTGTCTTTGTAGGAGGGTGGCTGGCAGTATATGAAGAATGTCAGACCGGTTTGTCCAGAACTCGGGAGAGTTGTAGAAAATGCCTTTACCATAATGGCGGATGGTAGATGAATATTTCCTACTCGGGGGTTACATTCCTCAGTGGGGATGGTTCATTCTGTTCATCTCCTTCCTGAGTCTCTTCTGCGGTAGGTGGCTTTATGAGCCATTCTTGTGTCACCTGTAGAACTCACTTATTGGGGACACATTCAGACCCCTACACCCGGGTACAGAGGGGTTCATTCTGAGAATTCCAATGCTGGATTTGGGCCCCAATGTACTGGCCAGCAGGGGAGGGTTTGACAAAGACAGCTGGACTGTTCTAGTTCTAGTATTGCACTTTAGACAGGACCTCCCCCAGTATAGGGGCCATTCTCTTCCCCACTTCTTTATTTATTATTATTATACAGGATTTATATGGTGCCAACAGTTTGCACATCACTTTACAACATGAGGCAAACTATACATTACAAATCAATACAGGAGGGATCAGAGGGCCCTGATCCTCAGAGCTTACAATCTAGGGGGGATCAGAGGGCCCTGATCCTCAGAGCTTACAATCTAGGAGGGATCAGAGGGCCTTGATCCTCAGAGCTTACAATCTAGGAGGGATCAGAGGGCCCTGATCCTCAGACCTTACAATCTAGGAGGGATCAGAGGGTCCTGATCCTCAGAGCTTACAATCTAGGAGGGATCAGAGGGCTCTGATCCTCAGAGCTTACAATCTAGGAGGGATCAGAGGGCCCTGATCCTCAGAGCTTACAATCTAGGAGGGATCAGAGGGCCCTGATCCTCAGAGCTTACAATCTAGGAGGGATCAGAGGGCCCTGATCCTCAGAGCTTACAATCTAGGGGGAATCAGAGGGCCCCGATCCTCAGAGCTTACAATCTAGGGGGAATCAGAGGGCCCTGATCCTCAGAGCTTACAATCTAGGAGGGATCAGAGGGCCCTGATCCTCAGAGCTTACAATCTAGGAGGGATCAGAGGGCCCTGATCCTCAGAGCTTACAATCTAGGGGGAATCAGAGGGCCCCGATCCTCAGAGCTTACAATCTAGGGGGAATCAGAGGGCCCCGATCCTCAGAGCTTACAATCTAGGGGGAATCAGAGGGCCCCGATCCTCAGAGCTTACAATCTAGGGGGAATCAGAGGGCCCTGATCCTCAGAGCTTACAATCTAGGAGGGATCAGAGGGCCCTGATCCTCAGAGCTTACAATCTAGGGAGGATCAGAGGGCCCTGATCCTCAGA
Organism: Lithobates clamitans; assembly: GCA_037952925.1. NCBI lineage: Eukaryota > Metazoa > Chordata > Amphibia > Anura > Ranidae > Lithobates > Lithobates clamitans. The sequence goes on along the minus strand of JBBGZY010002272.1, from coordinate 40,267 downwards.
GCTTACAATCTAGGGGGGATCAGAGGGCCCTGATCCTCAGAGCTTACAATCTAGGGGGGATCAGAGGGCCCTGATCCTCAGAGCTTACAATCTAGGAGGGATCAGAGGGCCCTGATCCTCAGAGCTTACAATCTAGGAGGGATCAGAGGGCCCTGATCCTCAGAGCTTACAATCTAGGAGGGATCAGAGGGTCCTGATCCTCAGAGCTTACAATCTAGGAGGGATCAGAGGGCCCTGATCCTCAGAGCTTACAATCTAGGAGGGATCAGAGGGCCCTGATCCTCAGAGCTTACAATCTAGGAGGGATCAGAGGGTCCTGATCCTCAGAGCTTACAATCTAGGAGGGATCAGAGGACCCTGATCCTCAGAGCTTACAATCTAGGGGGGATCAGAGGGCCCTGATCCTCAGAGCTTACAATCTAGGAGGGATCAGAGGGCCCTGATCCTCAGAGCTTACAATCTAGGGGGGATCAGAGGGCCCTGATCCTCAGAGCTTACAATCTAGGAGGGAGGGTAAAGTGGAACAAAAGGTAATAACTGTGGGGGGGGGGAGCTGATGAAGAAAATGAAGATCCAGTTGTTAGGTGGGGGAGGGATAGGCTTCTCTGAAGAGAAGGGTTTTCAGGGATCGTCTAAAAGCTAATAGAGTAGGATATAATGGGACAGATTGGGGTAAGGAGTTCCATAGGATGGGAGAGGCTCTGGAAAAGGTTAGCATTGGAGGAGGTGACGAGGGAACTAGAGAGCAGGAGGTCCTGAGAGGAACAAAGAGATAATAATAATTATGAAACCCCTCCCATTAGACTCCCTTTCCCACATGGACACCGAGGAACACACAGGGGGATTTCTTCAGAATAACAAAAGGGGAGGAATCTGCTACAAAGTTTGTTATCATCCTTGTAATGTACGGAGATGTTGTTTCCTCCACAAAGGTGGAGTTATGCCGCGTACACACGGTCGGACTTTCTATCCTACTTGGTCCGGCACACTTTCCGACGGACTTTGTCCGCCAGGTGCGCCGGACTTTAATACGGATGGACTTGCCCACACACGCCGGGACTTTCCGGCGGGCTAAGTCTGCCCGTCTTTCCGACGGACTTTCAGAATGAACGGACTTGCCTACACACGGACAAGTCCGTTCATTTTGAACGTGACTCAGGTGCGACGGGACTAGAAAAGGATGTCAATCTTGCCGCTTTTATCGGCGAGATTGACACCTTGTGAGCCCCGTCGCGGGGCATACCAGGCCCTTAGGTCTGGTATGGATTATAAAGGGGAACCCCTACGCCGAAAAAACGGCGTGGGGCCCCCCCTAAAATCCATACCAGACCCCAATCCGAGCACGCAGCCTGGTCGGTCAGGAAAGGGGGTGGGGACGAGCGAGCGCCCCCCCCCCCCTGAACCGTACCAGGCCGCATGCCCTCAACATGGGGGGTGGGTGCTTTGGGGGAGGGGGGCGCCCTGCGCCCCCCCCCCAAAGCACCTTGTCCCCATGTTGATGAGGACAAGGGCCTCTTCCCGACAACCCTGGCCGTTGGTTGTCGGGGTCTGCGGGCGGGGGCTTATCGGAATCTGGGAGCCCCCTTTAATAAGGGGGCCCCCAGATCCCGGCCCCCCACCCTATGTAAATGAGTATGGGGTACATGGTACCCCTACCCATTTACCTAGGAAAAAAGTGTAAGTAATAAAACACACTACACAGGTTTTTAAAATATTTTATTAAACACCTCCGGGGGGGGGGATCTTCCTCCGGCTTCGGGGGTCTTCTTCTGGCTTCGGGGGTCCCTCCGCTTCATCTTCTCCCAGCGTCCGGTTGGTTCTTCTCCGCTCTCCGGCCTCTTCTCCCGGTGTCCCAGGTCTTCGGCCGGCCCCTCCGCTGTCTTCATGTAGCTCTATTACCAGCGGAGGTCCGGACTTCTTGACTTCTGGGCTTCTCTTCTCTTCTCTTCTCTTCTCTTCTCTTCTCTTCTCTTCCCCCAGATGTTGACACGACGCTCTCTCCGGCTGGACTGGTCTCTGAGGGCTGCGTTGTGACTTATATAGGCGGAGACCCCGCCCCCATATGATGTCACAGTCCCTGGGCATGCTGGGACTGTGACGTTTTAGGGGGCGTGGTCGACCACATCGTGTCAACATCTGGGGGAAGAGAAGAGAAGAGAAGACAAGAAGCCAAGAAGCCAAGAAGCCCAGAAGTCCGGACCTCCGCTGGCAATAGAGCTACATGAAGACAGCGGAGGGGCCGGCCGAAGACCTGCGACACCGGGAGAAGAGGCCGGAGAGCGGAGAAGAACCAACCGGACGCCGGGAGAAGATGAAGCGGAGGGACCCCCGAAGCCGGAGGAAGATCCCCCCCCCCCCCCGGAGCTGTTTAATAAAATATTTTAAAAACCTGTGTAGTGTGTTTTATTACTTACACTTTTTTCCTAGGTAAATGGGTAGGGGTACCATGTACCCCATACTCATTTACATAGGGTGGGGGGCCGGGATCTGGGGGCCCCCTTATTAAAGGGGGCTCCCAGATTCCGATAAGCCCCCGCCCGCAGACCCCGACAACCAACGGCCAGGGTTGTCGGGAAGAGGCCCTTGTCCTCATCAACATGGGGACAAGGTGCTTTGGGGGGGGGGCGCAGGGCGCCCCCCTCCCCCAAAGCACCCACCCCCCATGTTGAGGGCATGCGGCCTGGTACGGTTCAGGAGGGGGGGGGGCGCTCGCTCGTCCCCACCCCCTTTCCTGACCGACCAGGCTGCGTGCTCGGATCGGGGTCTGGTATGGATTTTAGGGGGGGCCCCACGCCGTTTTTTCGGCGTAGGGGTTCCCCTTTATAATCCATACCAGACCTAAGGGCCTGGTATGCCTCGCGCTCGCCGCAATAGGAAGATTTGTTTTTCCTATTGCAGCGAGCGCGAGATGCAATACCCTGCCCTCGTGTCGTATTTGGTCTGTCGGACCAGCACACACACGAGCGGACGTTCCGCCCGAAACTGAGTCCGACGGAAAGATTTGAAACTTTCTTCAAATCTAGGTCCGGCAGGCTTTTGGGAAGAAGTCCGCCGGAAAAGTCCGCCGCCGCCCACACACGGGCGGATTGTCCGGCACACTCTGGTCCGCCGGACCAAGTATGCCGGAAAGTCCGACCGTGTGTACGCGGCATTACTCTTTAATTCTGTGTTATTACAGATCCAGGATTCCAGTAATCAGTCATAGACTTCTATTCTTCAATCATCATGTGAAAGGACAGAGCGAGCTTCTAGGATAGAGGTGACCCCCCCCCCGAGATGAAGATAATCCCATCCAAGTAGATATAGATTGTCACCTTCCTGGAGCCTCCAAAGAAAAGTCCTAGTCATTCCATCTACAAGGACCAGCAGGGGGCAGTCAGGAGCTCCTGAACCCTTTGCCAGCTTTGATTTCTACAGATCAGAGGAATAGATTTTCTGTCTTAGAAAAGATCAAATATTAGTTGTAGAGAGATAAATACTTCCTTCTGATTGGACACATGTTGGGCTACATAGACATGTAAGTCTTGTATTTGTATCACTTGTAGAATCAGGAGAAACCCACAGAACCGGTATATGGCGGCTGATCATGACAGCCAGGCAGTGATCGGTATTATGGCGATCGGACGGACGGTGTCAGAAATCCTATCCTTGACCCGCCCATCAGAACCATCCAGGGCCCATTTCATCCTGGTCACTTTGGAGCACAGAACGTCCTGTGGGCGGAGACGGGAACACCCCCCCAGGGTTGACTGGCCAATGGCTAAAGTCCAGCCCACATCCATATTCCAATAAATTGAGGATCATTGGGATCTGGGCAGGGTGATCAATACTGAGCCCGTCCCTCTGATTGGTCAATTGCTGACTTCTGACAAAGGAGAAAACTTTGGGAAAGTTGATTTCTGTTTTTTCCCCTTTTATTCTCACAGTGAATTGCCAATTGTGTGTCTTTTTATCACTTTGTAACTCTTTATCTTTGTAGAAATGTTATGCTCCGCCCACTTTTGGGATATTTACCACTTCAATACCGGGCATTTTCACCCCCTTCCTGCCCAGGCCAATTTTCAGTTTTCAGCGCTGTCACACTTTAAATGAAAATTGTGCGGTCGTGCGACATTGTATCCAAATACATTTTTTATGTTTATTTCCCCCACAAATAGAGATTTCTTTTGTTGGTATTTCATCACCTCGGCGGTTTTTATTTTTTTGCGCTATAAACTAAAATAGAGCGACAATTTTGAAAAAAAAAAACAATATTTTTTACTTTTTTGCTATAATAAATATCCCCAAAAATCTATAAAAAAAACATTTTCCCCTCAGTTTAGGCCGATACGTATTCTTCTACATACTTATGGTAAAAATAATCGCAATAAGTGTTTATTGATTGGTTTGTGCAAAAGTTCTACATCTACAAAATAGGGGATAGATTTATGGCTTTTTTTTTATTAGTAATGGCGGCGATCTGCGATTTTTATCGGGACTGCGACATTATGGCGGACACATCGGACAATTTTGACACATTTTTGGGACCATTGTCATTTATACAGCGATCAGAGCTATAAAAATGTACTGATTACTGTGTAAATGACACTGGCAGTGAAGGGGTTAAACTCTAGGGGGCGATCGAGGGGTTATCTGTGTCCTAGGGAGTGATTGTAACTGTAGGGGGAGGGGACTCACAAGGGGAGGAGACCAATCGGTGTTCCTCTGTACTGGGAACACACGATCGGTCTCCTCTCACCTGACAGGACGGTGGATCTGTATGTTTACACACCACCCACATCCACAGGCCGTGTTCAGAGGCAATCGTGGGAGCGCGGCGGACATCGCGGCCACCAGGCACGCTCATCTGTACCCGCGTGACGCGCACCCCCTAGACTGCCGGGAAGCCCAGGGCGTCAGATGTATATGGGTGGGATGTGAAGGGGTTAAATGATAAAAGTAATAAGTGAATGTTTATACCTCACTTATCTGATGAACAAGACACAAAATAAGGGATTAAACCTTTGTCTATATAAGAATAAAACAACAAACGATAACGGTGAGAAAAGAGAAACAATTCCATTTATTCCTATAGAAAAGAAACGTTAGAAGAATTAGAAATCATCAAATCTCTCAAGTGATGGAACAAGTACAGTGTTGTCAGGATACAAAGATCATTGAGGACAAACTCAGATATGGTTACAATGGACATACACAGGATATCAATATTCTAAGAGAAATCCGAGGATAGAAAAGGTGAGAGAGATAAGAGAATACTTTACACATCCTGTCCTCTCCATGGTCTGGAGTTCAAACAACCCTCCCCCCCCATATTTTATATTCATTCTCCACCAATCAACAGATGAAACACGTTCATTGGTTCAGAGTTGCCCCAAATTCTGATTGGCTACCTCTGAAGCCTCCTAAATGTTCATTGGTTCAGAGTTGCCTCAAATTCTGATTGGCTACCTCTGAAGCCTCCTAAATGTTCATGATCAGGTTCTAAGGTTCCGGTGCCTCCAGGTCTATGACTTGATAAACAAACCCCTTTGATCCCCATCCCAACCAGTTCTGACATTAGCATGTCAACAGCCCCTGGTGAGAAGGAGCCTCCATGTGTGTAAAGACTCTTCACAAAACAAAAGGAATTCAATTAACAGCTGAAGACATTCAATAGTTCCCACGAGACAGGAAAAAAGTCTTTGAAAAGGTAAACTGGGCCCCTATCTCATCATTAATCCACAAAATAAACTATATATATCATCTTATACCTACATACACGTACCCACATATATACACACATATATATATATATATTAGGGATGAGCCGAACACCCCCCGGTTCAGTTCACATCCAGAACCTGCAAACGGACCTAAAATTCGCACAAACTTTAGAACCCCATTGACGTCTATGGGACTCGAACATTTGAAATCAAAAGTGCTCATTTTAAAGGCTAATTTGCATGGTATTGTCCTAAAAAGTGATTGGGGACCCGGGTCCTACCCCAGGGGACATGTATCAATGCAAAAAAAACATTTAAAAATGGCCGTTTTTTCGGGAGCAGTGATTTTAATGATGATTAAAGTAAAAAAAAAAGTGAAATATTCCTTTAAATTTCGTACCTGGGGGGTGTCTATAGTATGCCTGTAAAGTGGCGCGTGTTTCCTGTGCTTAGAACAGTCCCTGCACAAATTAAAATAAGGAAAGGTGTGGGGTCACCAGGCCCTATATACTCTGAACAGCAGTATACAGGCGGTGCAAACAAGACAGGGACTGTAGGTTTGTTGTTAAGTAGAATCTCTTTGTAATTTTGAACGGGTACATTTTTAACGTGTTTAGCTCCAGCCAAAAAATCTATTTTTAAGCTTTTTGGAAAACAAAGGGAAGGGTTATCACCCCTGTGACATTTGTTTTGCTGTCTGTGCTCCTCTTCAGAAGATTTCACCTCACTTTCTGTCCCAATGACCGGCTCCTTCTGGACGGGCTCAACAAGGGGCTTCTTTAACCACTTGACCACTGGGCACTTAAACCCCCTTAATAACCAGACCAATTTTCAGCTTTCGGTTCTCACACTTTGAATGACAATTACTCAGTCATGCAACACTGTACCCAAATGACATTTTTGTCCTTTTTTTCACACAAATAGAGCTTTCTTTTGGAGGTATTGAATCACCGCTGAGTTCTTTATTTTTTGCGATATAAAAGAAAAAAGACTGAAAATTCTGTAAAAAAGTGCATTTTTCTTAGTTTCTGTTATAAAATTTTGCAAATTAGTAATTTTTTCTTCATATATTTTGGCCAAAATTTATACCGTTACACATCTTTGGTAAAAATAACCCAAATCTGTGGATATTATTTGGTCTTTGTGAAAGTTAAGAGTCCACAAGCTATGGTGCCAATCTCTGAAAATTGATCACACCTGAAGTACTGACGGCCTATCTCATTTCTTGAGACCCTAACATGCCAGAAAAGTACAAATACCCCCCAAATGACCCCTTTTTGGAAAGAAGACATTCCAAGGTATTTAGAAAGATGCATGGTGAGTTTTTTAAGTTGTCATTGTTTCCCACAATTCTTTGCAAAATTATTTTTATTTTTTGTTTTGTTTTTCCCCACAAAGTTGTCATATTAGCAGGTTATTTCTCACACACAGCATATGCATACCACAAATTACACCCCAAAACACATTCTGCTATTACTCCCGAGTACGTGATACCACATGTGTGAGACTTTTACACAGCATGGCCACATACAGAGGCCCAACATGCAGGGAGCACCTTCAGGCGTTCTGGAGCACCCAGGCCAATTCTGACATTTCTCTCCTACATGTAAAAATCATCATTTATTTGCTAGAAAATTACATAGAACCCCAAAATATTATATATGTTTTTTTAGCAAAGACCCTAGAGAATACAATAGGGATCGCTGCAACTTTTTATCTCGCACGGTATTTGCGCAGCAATTTTTAGAACGCGTTTTTTAAAAAAAAAAAAAAGTTTTGTGCTTTAAAACAAAACAGTAAAGTTAGCCCAATGTTTTTGCATAATGTGAAAGATGAAGTTATGCCGAGTAAATAGATACCTAACATGTCACGCTTCAAAATTGCACACGCTCGTGGATTGGCGCCAAACTTCGCTACTTAAAAATCCCCATAGGAGACGCTTTAACATTTTTTACTGGTTACATGTTGTGAGTTACAGAGGAGGTCTAGGGCCAAAATTATTGCTCTTGCTCTACCGATCGCAGCGATACCTCACATGTGTGGTTTGAACACCATTTTCATATGTGGGCGGGACTTAAGTATGCGTTCGCTTCTGCATGCGAGCACATGGGGAATTTTTTTTTTTTTATTGTTCATTTTGCTTTATTTATTTTAGTTTGACGCTTTTTTCCAAAAAATAAATTTTTTGATCACTTTTATTCCTATTACAAGGAATGTAAACATCCCTTGTAATAGGAATATGGCATGACAGGTCCTCTTTACAGTGAGATATGGGGTCAATAAGACCCCACATCTCACCTCTAGGCTGGGAAGCCTGAAATAAAAAATAAAAAAAAACGATCCTGGCTTCGATCGTAGCGGTGAGTCGGTAGAAGCACCTGAGGGCAGCGGGGGGGGACGTCCCCTCTCACCACCCGTAATAACGATCAAGCAGTGGAACAGCCACTATGATCATTCTTATGGTGTAGGGAATCGCTGTCTGAAAAAGCTGATATTTGAATGATGCCTGTAGCTGCACCCATCATTCAGATATCCCCACACAAAGTCAAGGACGTCGTATGACGGCCGGCGGGCGGGAAGTGGTTAAAACACATTATTTTTTTTAACACAAATTTGTCCATTTATACAATATTTCTAACACATAGCATGTATATACCAAACATGACACCCCAAAATAGATTCTCCTACCTGAGTACGGCGATACCACATGTGTGAGACTTCCACAGCCTGGCCACATACAGAGGCAGAGTAAAGCCAAGTATGGCTGGGTATCACCGACTATTGCAGAGTATGGCAGAGTATGGCAGAGTATGGCGGGGTATTGCAGAGTATTGCGGGGTATTGCGGGGTATTGCAGGGTATTGCAGGGCATTGTAGGGCATTGCAGAGTATTGCGGGGCATTGCAGAGTGATGGGTGCATTGCGGGGCATTGCAGAGTATTGCGGGGCATTGCAGAGTATTGCGGGGCATTGCAGAGTGATGGGTGTATTGCGGGGCATTGCAGAGTATTGCGGGGGATTGCAGAGTATTGCGGGGCATTGCAGAGTATTGCGGGGCATTGCAGAGTATTGCGGGGCATTGCAGAGTATTGCGGGGCATTGCAGGGCATTGCAGAGTATTTCACAGGGAATTGCAGAGTATTGCAGAGTAGTGCTGGGTATTGCTGAGCATGGGTGGATGGCTGAGCATGGAGGGATGGATGGATTGATGGATGTGACTGCACATGTCACTGAACAACACTGTGGGCACTACACATCCAGCCCACAGCGCTGCTCCCATCCGATCTCTCCCCCTCTGTACCGATCGATACAAAGAGGGGAGAGAGGAACCGGCATCATGTCATGACGCCAGTTTGTTTACATGTGATCGGAGCGATCACATGGTAAACGGCCGTGATTAGCAGTCATGAATGTTCCCGTGTGCGCGCCCCAGGGGGCATGCGGGAGCGTTTTTCTGGGATCACGTCATATGACGTGATCCCAGAGTTATCCAACCGCCCTGCAGCCGTCATTTGGCTATGGGCCGGTTGGCAACTGGTTAAACTGACCAAAAAATCCATACCAGACCCTTATCCGAGCACGCAACCTGGCAGGAAAAGAGGGGGGGACGAGAGTGCGGCCCCCCCCTCCTGAACCGTACCAGGCCACATGCCCTCAACATTAGGAGGGTGCTTTGGGGTAGCCCCCCAAAACACCTTGTCCCCATGTTGATGAGGACAAGGGCCTCATCCCCACAACCCTGGCCGGTGGTTGTGGGGGTCTGCAGGCGGGGAGCTTATCGGAATCTGGAAGCCCCCTTTAACAAGGGGACCCCCAGATCCCGGCCCCCCCCCTGTGTGAAATGGTAAGGGGCTACTTACCCCTACCATTTCACTAAAAAACTGTCAAAAATGTTAAAAATGACAAGAGACAGTTTTTGACAATTCCTTTATTTAAATGCTTCTTCTTTCTTCTATCTTCCTTCTTCTTCTTCTTCTTCTGGTTCTTCTGGTTCTTCCTCCGGCGTTCTCGTCCAGCATCTCCTCCGCGGCGTCTTCTATCTTCTTCTCCTCGGGCCGCTCCGCACCCATGGCATGGAGGGAGGCTCCCGATCTTCTCTTCATCTTCTTCTTCATCCTCTTCTCTTCTTCTCTTTTTCTCTTCTTCTCCTCTTCATTTTCTTCTCCGGGCCGCTCCGCACCCATGCTGGCATGGTGGGATGCTCCCGCTTTGTGACAGCGTCTCCTCATCTGACGGTTCTTAAATAACGGGGGGCGGGGCCACCCGGTGACCCCGCCCCCTCTGACGCACGGGACATGACGGGACTTCCCTGTGGCATTCGGGTTTTTTTACTTCGAAATGTCATTTTGCTGTCAGACTGTTCTAAACACGGGAAACATCCGCCCCTTTACAGGCATACTATAGACACCCCCCAGCTACGAAATTTAAAGGGATATTACACTTTTATTGTTTGACTTTAAGCATTATTAAAATCACTGCTCCTGAAAAAACGGACGTTTTTAAAACTTTTTTTTGCATTGATCCATGTCCCCTGGGGCAGGACCCGGGTCCCCAAACACTTTTTATGACAATAACTTGCATATAAGACTTTAAAATTAGCACTTTTGATTATTCATGTTCATGTCCCATAGACTTTAACGGTGTTCGCGTGTTTGAGTGAACTTTTTTCCTGTTCGCATGTTCTGGTGCAAACCGAACAGGGGGGTGTTCGGCTCATCCCTAATTGTCACCTTCCTGGAGCCTCCAAAGAAAAGTCCTAGTCATTCCATCTACAAGGACCAGCAGGGGGCAGTCAGGAGCTCCTGAACCCTTTGCCAGCTTTGATTTCTACAGATCAGAGGAATAGATTTTCTGTCTTAGAAAAGATCAAATATTAGTTGTAGAGAGATAAATACTTCCTTCTGATTGGACACATGTTGGGCTACATAGACATGGAAGTCTTGTATTTGTATCACTTGTAGAATCAGGAGAAACCCACAGAACCGGTATATGGTGGCTGATCATGACAGCCAGGCAGTGATCGGTATTATGGCGATCGGACGGACGGTGTCAGAAATCCTATCCTTGACCCGCCCATCAGAACCATCCAGGGCCCATTTCATCCTGGTCACTTTGGAACACAGAACGTCCTGTGGGCGGAGACGGGAACACCCCCCCAGGGATGACTGGCCAATGGCTAAAGTCCAGCCCACATCCATATTCCAATAAATTGAGGATCATTGGGATCTGGGCAGGGTGATCAATACTGAGCCCGTCCCTCTGATTGGTCAATTGCTGACTTCTGACAAAGGAGAAAACTTTGGGAAAGTTGATTTCTGTTTTTTCCCCTTTTATTCTCACAGTGAATTGCCAATTGTGTGTCTTTTTATCACTTTGTAACTCTTTATCTTTGTAGAAATGTTATGCTCCGCCCACTTTTGGGATATTTACCACTTCAATATCAGGCATTTTCACCCCCTTCCTGCCCAGGCCAATTTTCAGTTTTCAGCGCTGTCACACTTTAAATGAAAATTGTGCGGTCGTGCGACATTGTATCCAAATACATTTTTTATGTTTATTTCCCCCACAAATAGAGATTTCTTTTGTTGGTATTTCATCACCTCGGCGGTTTTTATTTTTTTGCGCTATAAACTAAAATAGAGCGACAATTTTGAAAAAAAAAGCCGATGTTTTTTACTTTTTTGCTATAATAAATATCCCCAAAAATCTATAAATAAACATTTTTTCCCCTCAGTTTAGGCCGATACGTATTCTTCTACATACTTATGGTAAAAGAAATCGCAATAAGTGTTTATTGATTGGTTTGTGCAAAAGTTATACATCTACAAAATAGGGGATAGATTTATGGCTTTTTTTTATTAGTAATGGCGGCGATCTGCGATTTTTATCGGGACTGCGACATTATGGCGGACACATCGGACAATTTTGACACATTTTTGGGACCATTGTCATTTATACAGCGATTAGTGCTATAAAAATGCACTGATTACTGTGTAAATGACACTGGCAGTGAAGAGGTTAAAATCTAGGGGGCGATCGAGGGGTTACCTGTGTCCTAGGGAGTGATTACTAACTGTAGGGGGAGGGGACTCACAAGGGGAGGAGACCAATCGGTGTTCCTCTGTACTGGGAACACACGATCGGTCTCCTCTCACCTGACAGGATGGTGGATCTGTATGTTTACACACCACCCACATCCACAGGCTGTGTTCAGAGGCAATCGTGGGAGCGCGGCGGACATCGCGGCCACCAGGCACGCTCATCTGTACCCGCGTGACGTGCACCCCCTAGACTGCCGGGAAGCCCAGGGCGTCAGATGTATATGGGTGGGATGTGAAGGGGTTAAATGATAAAAGTAATAAGTGACTTCTGTGTGATAAGCTCGGGCTCATATCTCTGGAGAGATTGTTGGATTGTAGTGTCTATGTGCTCCGTCTATCTTCATTGCCAATCTGTATAGACTTGTACTGTGTGTTGGCAGATTGTAAACTCTGCCAGACGGAGATCTGTGTGTGTGTGGTGACCCAGCAGACCAGTCTGCAGACAAACTGCTTGGTGGTGACAATCTCCGGTTTGTTGTATGTATGGGGGTGTGGACAGTGGGAAGAGTGGGTGACATCGGGGTTCTAGCTTGTAGGATCGCTGGAGGAACCCTAGAAGTGTGTGATAATTGCTAGATTGCTCCCCAACCCTTAGAGGGCACCAGATTGTATGTAAGATTGGTATCTGCCTGTGTGTGGATTGGAGTGGAGTCTTCCTTTTATTGGTGGTCAGAGTCAGTGGGGGAGGGGAAAGTGTATCACAGACAGTCTTACTTGCTTAGAATAAGCGACACCTCATTCCCCTCTACCCAAGTCAAGGTCCACACCCTGGTTAGCTAGCCGCCGCGGGCGTGTGTTTCCATGACAACAGGGATATGGTATATGGTGGTGACATAAATACACACACTCAGGTTCAACTGGTTGGACTGGAGTCTTTATACAACCTCAGCGACTATGTAACGATGTGACGGGAAAAGAATCCCGAGAATCCCCTGAATTCTAAATGATTTTCTCTTTGTAGGTCATCACATATGTGTTGGGAATGTTTATACCTCACTTATCTGATGAACAATACACAAAATAAGGGATTAAACCTTTGTCTATATAAGAATAAAACAACAAACGATAACGGTGAGAAAAGAGAAACAATTCCATTTATTCCTACAGAAAAGAAACGTTAGAAGAATTAGAAATCATCAAATCTCTCAAGTGATGTAACAAGTACAGTGTTGTCAGGATACAAAGATCATTGAGGACAAACTCAGATATGGTTACAATGGACATACACAGGATATCAATATTCTAAGAGAAATCCGAGGATAGAAAAGGTGAGAGAGATAAGAGAATACTTTACACATCCTGTCCTCTCCATGGTCTGGAGTTCAAACAACCCTCCCCCCCTATTTTATATTCATTCTCCACCAATCAACAGATGAAACACGTTCATTGGTTCAGAGTTTCCTCAAATTCTGATTGGCTACCTCTGAAGCCTCCTAAATGTTCATGATCAGGTTCTAAGGTTCCGGTGCCTCCAGGTCTATGACTTGATAAACAAACCCCTTTGATCCCCATCCCAACCAGTTCTGACATTAGCATGTCAACAGCCCCTGGTGAGAAGGAGCCTCCATGTGTGTAAAGACTCTTCACAAAACAAAAGGAATTCAATTAACAGCTGAAGACATTCAATAGTTCCCACGAGACAGGAAAAAAGTCTTTGAAAAGGTAAACTGGGCCCCTATCTCATCATTAATCCACAAAATAAACTATATATATCATCTTATACCTACATACACGTACCCACATATATACACACACATATATATATATATTAGGGATGAGCCGAACACCCCCCGGTTCAGTTCGCATCCAGAACCTGCAAACGGACCTAAAATTCGCACAAACTTTAGAACCCCATTGACGTCTATGGGACTCGAACATTTGAAATCAAAAGTGCTCATTTTAAAGGCTAATTTGCATGGTATTGTCCTAAAAAGTGATTGGGGACCCGGGTCCTACCCCAGGGGACATGGATCAATGCAAAAAAAACATTTAAAAATGGCCGTTTTTTCGGGAGCAGTGATTTTAATGATGATTAAAGTAAAAAAAAAAGTGAAATATTCCTTTAAATTTCGTACCTGGGGGGTGTCTATAGTATGCCTGTAAAGGGGCGCATGTTTCCCGTGCTTAGAACAGTCCCTGCACAAATTAAAATAAGGAAAGGTGTGGGGTCACCAGGCCCTATATACTCTGAACAGCAGTATACAGGCGGTGCAAACAAGACAGGGACTGTAGGTTTGTTAAGTAGAATCTGTTTGTAATTTTGAACGGGTACATTTTTAACGTGTTTAGCTCCAGCCAAAAAATCTTTTTTAAGCTTTTTGGAAAACATAGTGAAGGGTTATCACCCCTGTGACATTTGTTTTGCTGTCTGTGCTCCTCTTCAGAAGATTTCACCTCACTTTCTGTCCCAATGACCGGCTCCTTCTGGACGGGCTCAACAAGGGGCTTCTTTAACCACTTGACCACTGGGCACTTAAACCCCCTTAATAACCAGACCAATTTTCAGCTTTCGGTTCTCATACTTTGAATGACAATTACTCAGTCATGCAACACTGTACCCAAATGACATTTTTGTCCTTTTTTTCACACAAATAGAGCTTTCTTTTGGAGGTATTGAATCACCGCTGAGTTCTTTATTTTTTGCGATATAAAAGAAAAAAGACTGAAAATTCTGTAAAAAAGTGCATTTTTCTTAGTTTCTGTTATAAAATTTTGCAAATTAGTAATTTTTTCTTCATATATTTTGGCCAAAATTTATACCGTTACACATCTTTGGTAAAAATAACCCAAATCTGTGGATATTATTTGGTCTTTGTGAAAGTTAAGAGTCCACAAGCTATGGTGCCAATCACTGAAAATTGATCACACCTGAAGTACTGACGGCCTATCTCATTTCTTGAGACCCTAACATGCCAGAAAAGTACAAATACCCCCCAAATGACCCCTTTTTGGAAAGAAGACATTCCAAGGTATTTAGAAAGATGCATGGTGAGTTTTTTAAGTTGTCATTTTTTCCCACAATTCTTTGCAAAATTATTTTTATTTTTTGTTTTGTTTTTCCCCACAAAGTTGTCATATTAGCAGGTTATTTCTCACACACAGCATATGCATACCACAAATTACACCCCAAAACACATTCTGCTATTACTCCCGAGTACATGATACCACATGTGTGAGACTTTTACACAGCATGGCCACATACAGAGGCCCAACATGCAGGGAGCACCTTCAGGCGTTCTGGAGCACCCAGGCCAATTCTGACATTTCTCTCCTACATGTAAAAATCATCATTTATTTGCTAGAAAATTACATAGAACCCCAAAATATTATATATGTTTTTTTAGCAAAGACCCTAGAGAATACAATAGGGATCGCTGCAACTTTTTATCTCGCACGGTATTTGCGCAGCAATTTTTAGAACGCGTTTTTAAAAAAAAAAAAAAAAGTTTTGTGCTTTAAAAAAAAAACAAAACAGTAAAGTTAGCCCAATGTTTTTGCATAATGTGAAAGATGAAGTTATGCCGAGTAAATAGATACCTAACATGTCACGCTTCAAAATTGCACACGCTCGTGGATTGGCGCCAAACTTCGCTACTTAAAAATCCCCATAGGAGACGCTTTAACATTTTTTACTGGTTACATGTTGTGAGTTACAGAGGAGGTCTAGGGCCAAAATTATTGCGCTTGCTCTACCGATCGCAGCGATACCTCACATGTGTGGTTTGAACACCATTTTCATATGTGGGCGGGACTTAAGTATGCGTTCGCTTCTGCATGCGAGCACATGGGGAATTTTTTTTTTTTTATTGTTCATTTTGCTTTATTTATTTTAGTTTGACGCTTTTTTCCAAAAAATAAATTTTTTGATCACTTTTATTCCTATTACAAGGAATGTAAACATCCCTTGTAATAGGAATATGGCATGACAGGTCCTCTTTACAGTGAGATATGGGGTCAATTAGACCCCACATCTCACCTCTAGGCTGGGAAGCCTGAAATAAAAAATAAAAAAAACGATCCTGGCTTCGATCGTAGCGGTGAGTCGGTAGAAGCACCTGAGGGCAGCGGGGTGGGGACGTCCCCTCTCACCACCCGTAATAACGATCAAGCAGTGGAACAGCCACTATGATCATTCTTATGGTGTAGGGAATCGCTGTCTGAAAAAGCTGATATTTGAATGATGCCTGTAGCTGCACCCATCATTCAGATATCCCCACACAAAGTCAAGGACGTCGTATGACGGCCGGCGGGCGGGAAGTGGTTAAAACACATTATTTTTTTTAACACAAATTTGTCCATTTATACAATATTTCTAACACATAACATGTACATACCAAAAATGACACCCCAAAATAGATTCTCCTACCTGAGTACGGCGATACCACATGTGTGGGACTTCCACAGCCTGGCCACATACAGAGGCAGAGTAAAGCCAAGTATGGCTGAGTATAGCCTAGCATGGCTGGGTATGGCTGAGCATGGCAAAGTATGGCTGGGTATCACCGACTATTGCAGAGTATGGCAGAGTATGGCAGAGTATGGCGGGGTATTGCAGAGTATTGCGGGGTATTGCGGGGTATTGCAGGGTATTGCAGGGCATTGCAGGGCATTGCAGAGTATTGCGGGGCATTGCAGAGTGATGGGTGCATTGCAGGGCATTGCAGAGTATTGCGGGGCATTGCAGAGTATTGCGGGGCATTGCAGAGTGATGGGTGTATTGCGGGCCATTGCAGAGTATTGCGGGGGATTGCAGAGTATTGCGGGGCATTGCAGGGCATTGCAGAGTATTTCACAGGGAATTGCAGAGTATTGCAGAGTAGTGCTGGGTATTGCTGAGCATGGGTGGATGGCTGAGCATGGAGGGATGGATGGATGGATGTGACTGCACATGTCACTGAACAACACTGTGGGCACTACACATCCAGCCCACAGCGCTGCTCCCATCCGATCTCTCCCCCTCTGTACCGATCGATACAAAGAGGGGAGAGAGGAACCGGCATCATGTCATGACGCCAGTTTGTTTACATGTGATCGGAGCGATCACATGGTAAACGGCCGTGATTAGCAGTCATGAATGTTCCCGTGTGCGCGCCCCAGGGGGCATGCGGGAGCGTTTTTCTGGGATCACGTCATATGACGTGATCCCAGAGTTATCCAACCGCCCTGCAGCCGTCATTTGGCTATGGGCCGGTTGGCAACTGGTTAAACTGACCAAAAAATCCATACCAGACCCTTATCCGAGCACGCAACCTGGCAGGAAAAGAGGGGGGGACGAGAGTGCGGCCCCCCCCTCCTGAACCGTACCAGGCCACATGCCCTCAACATTAGGAGGGTGCTTTGGGGTAGCCCCCCAAAACACCTTGTCCCCATGTTGATGAGGACAAGGGCCTCATCCCCACAACCCTGGCCGGTGGTTGTGGGGGTCTGCAGGCGGGGGGCTTATCGGAATCTGGAAGCCCCCTTTAACAAGGGGACCCCCAGATCCCGGCCCCCCCCCCCTGTGTGAAATGGTAAGGGGCTACTTACCCCTACCATTTCACTAAAAAACTGTCAAAAATGTTAAAAATGACAAGAGACAGTTTTTGACAATTCCTTTATTTAAATGCTTCTTCTTTCTTCTATCTTCCTTCTTCTTCTTCTTCTTCTGGTTCTTCTGGTTCTTCCTCCGGCGTTCTCGTCCAGCATCTCCTCCGCGGCGTCTTCTATCTTCTTCTCCTCGGGCCGCTCCGCACCCATGGCATGGAGGGAGGCTCCCGCTCTTCTCTTCATCTTCTTCTTCATCCTCTTCTCTTCTTCTCTTTTTCTCTTCTTCTCCTCTTCATTTTCTTCTCCGGGCCGCTCTGCACCCATGCTGGCATGGTGGGATGCTCCCGCTTTGTGACAGCGTCTCCTCATCTGACGGTTCTTAAATAACGGGGGGCGGGACGCACGGGACATGACGGGACTTCCCTGTGGCATTCGGGTTTTTTTACTTCGAAATGTCATTTTGCTGTCAGACTGTTCTAAACACGGGAAACATCCGCCCCTTTACAGGCATACTATAGACACCCCCCAGCTACGATATTACACTTTTATTGTTTGACTTTAAGCATTATTAAAATCACTGCTCCCGAAAAAACGGACGTTTTTAAAACTTTTTTTTGCATTGATCCATGTCCCCTGGGGCAGGACCCGGGTCCCCAAACACTTTTTATGACAATAACTTGCATATAAGACTTTAAAATTAGCACTTTTGATTATTCATGTTCATGTCCCATAGACTAACGGTGTTCGCGTGTTCGAATGAACTTTTTTCCTGTTCGCATGTTCTGGTGCAAACCGAACAGGGGGGTGTTCGGCTCATCCCTAATTGTCACCTTCCTGGAGCCTCCAAAGAAAAGTCCTAGTCATTCCATCTACAAGGACCAGCAGGGGGCAGTCAGGAGCTCCTGAACCCTTTGCCAGCTTTGATTTCTACAGATCAGAGGAATAGATTTTCTGTCTTAGAAAAGATCAAATATTAGTTGTAGAGAGATAAATAATTCCTTCTGATTGGACACATGTTGGGCTACATAGACATGGAAGTCTTGTATTTGTATCACTTGTAGAATCAGGAGAAACCCACAGAACCGGTATATGGCGGCTGATCATGACAGCCAGGCAGTGATCGGTATTATGGCGATCGGACGGACGGTGTCAGAAATCCTGTCCTTGACCCGCCCATCAGAACCATCCAGGGCCCATTTCATCCTGGTCACTTTGGAACACAGAACGTCCTGTGGGCGGAGACGGGAACACCCCCCCAGGGTTGACTGGCCAATGGCTAAAGTCCAGCCCACATCCATATTCCAATAAATTGAGGATCATTGGGATCTGGGCAGGGTGATCAATACTGAGCCCGTCCCTCTGATTGGTGAATTGCTGACTTCTGACAAAGGAGAAAACTTTGGGAAAGTTGATTTCTGTTTTTTCCCCTTTTATTCTCATAGTGAATTGCCAATTGTGTGTCTTTTTATCACTTTGTAACTCTTTATCTTTGTAGAAATGTTATGCTCCGCCCACTTTTGGGATATTTACCACTTTAATACCGGGCATTTTCACCCCCTTCCTGCCCAGGCCAATTTTCAGTTTTCAGCGCTGTCACACTTTAAATGAAAATTGTGCGGTCGTGCGACATTGTATCCAAATACATTTTTTATGTTTATTTCCCCCACAAATAGAGATTTCTTTTGTTGGTATTTCATCACCTCGGCGGTTTTTATTTTTTTGCGCTATAAACTAAAATAGAGCGACAATTTTGAAAAAAAAAAACAATATTTTTTACTTTTTTGCTATAATAAATATCCCCAAAAATCTATAAAAAAAACATTTTCCCCTCAGTTTAGGCCGATACGTATTCTTCTACATACTTATGGTAAAAGAAATCGCAATAAGTGTTTATTGATTGGTTTGTGCAAAAGTTCTACATCTACAAAATAGGGGATAGATTTATGGCTTTTTTTTTATTAGTAATGGCGGCGATCTGCGATTTTTATCGGGACTGCGACATTATGGCGGACACATCGGACAATTTTGACACATTTTTGGGACCATTGTCATTTATACAGCGATCAGAGCTATAAAAATGTACTGATTACTGTGTAAATGACACTGGCAGTGAAGGGGTTAAACTCTAGGGGGCGATCGAGGGGTTATCTGTGTCCTAGGGAGTGATTGTAACTGTAGGGGGAGGGGACTCACAAGGGGAGGAGACCAATCGGTGTTCCTCTGTACTGGGAACACACGATCGGTCTCCTCTCACCTGACAGGACTGTGGATCTGTATGTTTACACACCACCCACATCCACAGGCTGTGTTCAGAGGCAATCGTGGGAGCGCGGCGGACATCGCGGCCACCAGGCACGCTCATCTGTACCCGCGTGACGCGCACCCCCTAGACTGCCGGGAAGCCCAGGGCGTCAGATGTATATGGGTGGGATGTGAAGGGGTTAAATGATAAAAGTAATAAGTGACTTCTGTGTGATAAGCTCGGGCTCATATCTCTGGAGAGATTGTTGGATTGTAGTGTCTATGTGCTCCGTCTAACTTCATTGCCAATCTGTATAGACTTGTACTGTGTGTTGGCAGATTGTAAACGATCAGATCTGCCAGACGGAGATCTGTGTGTGTGTGTGGTGACCCAGCAGACCAGTCTGCAGACAAACTGCTTGGTGGTGACAATCTCCGGTTTGTTGTATGTATGGGGGTGTGGACAGTGGGAAGAGTGGGTGACATTGGGGTTCTAGCTTGTAGGATCGCTGGAGGAACCCTAGAAGTGTGTGATAATTGCTAGATTGCTCCCCAACCCTTAGAGGGCACCAGATTGTATGTAAGATTGGTATCTGCCTGTGTGTGGATTGGAGTGGAGTCTTCCTTTTATTGGTGGTCAGAGGCAGTGGGGGAGGGGAAAGTGTATCACAGACAGTCTTACTTGCTTAGAATAAGCGACACCTCATTCCCCTCTACCCAAGTCAAGGTCCACACCCTGGTTAGCTAGCCGCCGCGGGCGTGTGTTTCCATGACAACAGGGATATGGTATATGGTGGTGACATAAATACACACACTCAGGTTCAACTGGTTGGACTGGAGTCTTTATACAACCTCAGCGACTATGTAACGATGTGACGGGAAAAGAATCCCGAGAATCCCCTGAATTCTAAATGATTTTCTCTTTGTAGGTCATCACATATGTGTTGGGAATGTTTATACCTCACTTCTCTGATGAACAATACACAAAATAAGGGATTAAACCTTTGTCTATATAAGAATAAAACAACAAACGATAACGGTGAGAAAAGAGAAACAATTCCATTTATTTCTACAGAAAAGAAACGTTAGAAGAATTAGAAATCATCAAATCTCTCAAGTGATGTAACAAGTACAGTGTTGTCAGGATACAAAGATCATTGAGGCCAAACTTTGTTTTCCTTCTTGAGCCCCCCCTCTCTCTGGGCTCACGTTACTTCCTTCCTCAATCTGGGTACCATCATCAGAGCCTTCAAAACTCTGCACATCCTCCTGCAGCATGTACCCAACACTGTGATCGAACAATTCGGGGGACTCCTCAGGGCATGATGGTGGGACTAGGGAAGGAGTGACTGATGACATTGAGCCAAAGGAAGAGGCCACTTTGGCCGCCAAACTTCTCTGAGCCTGGGTGAGAGAGGATGAGGAGGATGAGGACGGCTTGGTCATCCACCCTACCAACTCTTCTGAATGTTGTGGCTCAACACGGCCAGCTGCCGAAAAAAAGGACAAACTTGCCCCACGGCCACGTGCTGAGGATGCACTGTGTCCACGACCAGCAATGTTGGCTGTAGACACAGAGCCTGCTTGCCCTCTTTTAGTGGACTGTGAGCGTCTGCCTCTCCTTGGTGGCCTCCAGACATGCTGTATTTGATGTATTTGTAATGTATTTGAATAAGTACACCAGGAATGGCCTGCAGTGAGATGTATGTATATACTGAATATACTGCAGCTAACTGAATGAACTGCCTGCCTGTAGTATATCAGGAAGAGAACAGGAAAGGCCTGCAGCGAGATCTAGCTGCACAGGATACAATATATATATATATATATATATATATATATATATATATATATATATACACACAAAGTTTGGAGTGTATATATATATATATACTAAATATACTGGAGCTAACTGAATCAACTGTCTGCTCAGTCTATCTGAATGAAATGAAATGACACATTCTCTCTCTCTCTCTCTCTCTCTGTCTCTCTCTCTCTCTGTGTCTCTCTCTCTCTCTCTCTCTCTCTCTCTGTCTCTCTCTCTGTCTCTCTCTCTCTCTCTCTCTCTCTCTCTCTCTCTCTCTCTCTCTCTCTCTCTCTCTCTCTCTCTTTGAACGCCAGAACACACTACACACAGCCGACGTGCAGGCGGCCTTTTATAGTGTGGGTTGTGTACACAATCCCCTGAGCCATAATTGGCCAAAGGAACCCTGCCTTTGACCAATTATGGCTCTGTTTGTTTACGGCGCTGTGATTGGCCGTAGTCATAGTGCATGGTTGGCCAATCATGAGCCAGCAAACCATTGCAATGATGCAGTGCATTATGGGCCATGATGCGCTGCTCGGATTTGGCGCGAACGGAACATAATGTTCGATCTTCATCGAACAATCGTCGAACTCACGCTCAACTCGAACTCGAAGCTCATCCCTAATATATATATATACACATACACACACATATTCAATGGGGCATGGTAATTTGTAATGTCCTTTTGATGGTCCTTGTAATGGTTCCCTTGAAGCTCCTTGTTATAAATATGAAATCCAAAAATCTCCACCACAGTCCTCCCAGAAGTTCATTCTTGAACTCATGTCCTCCTTCAATGATTTTGTACCCGCCCACAACAGCCCAGAAGCCCCGACCCTTCCCCCCCACCACTGCGGCCTCCTCTTCCTTTCTTGAACACGCCGGAAGCCATCAAGGTAGACTTGAGATAGTAAAGAAATTCTGGTGCCTTTGAGACTTCACCTTCGAACCATGAGTGTCTGTGCTGTGATGTTTCATTGCCCCTCTGCCTTGGAAGAGCGAAACTCCAACATTAATGGCAGGATCCTGGCATATCTAGTCCTGTAACTTGGGAATTCGGTGTAATGATTGTAACGATTGGATCGGACCGCGAGACAGAACTTTTCAGCATGGTGAAGCAAAGTTCAGGAGAATCTTATTGGTGACACATTTGTCTCAAGAAATAACTTGGTTGTCGTTGCTTCTTCAGGTGGTGGTCGGCCTCCAGATAGTTGTGCATGAATACAAAAAAAAAGGAGAAGGTCAGTGTACAGTTATTAGAGGAAAGGAGAAGGTCAGTGTACAGTCATTAGAGGAAAGGAGAAGGTCAGTGTAGAGTTATTAGAGGAAAGGAGATGGTCAGTGTACAGTTATTAGAGGAAAGGAGAAGGTCAGTGTAGAGTTATTAGAGGAAAGGAGAAGGTCAGTGTACAGTTATTAGAGGAAAGGAGAAGGTCAGTGTACAGTCATTAGGGGAAAGGAGAAAGTCAGTGTACAGTTATTAGAGGAAAGGAGAAGGTCAGTGTACAGTTATTAGAGGAAAGGAGAAGGTCAGTGTACAGTTATTAGAGGAAAGGAGAAGATCAGTGTACAGTTATTAGAGGAAAGGAGAACGTCAGTGTACAGTTATTAGAGGAAAGGAGAAGGTCAGTGTACAGTTATTAGAGGAAAGGAGAAGGTCAGTGTACAGTTATTAGAGGAAAGGAGAAGGTCAGTGTACAGTCATTAGGGGAAAGGAGAAAGTCAGTGTACAGTTATTAGAGGAAAGGAGAAGGTCAGTGTACAGTTATTAGAGGAAAGGAGAAGGTCAGTGTACAGTTATTAGAGGAAAGGAGAAGATCAGTGTACAGTTATTAGAGGAAAGGAGAACGTCAGTGTACAGTTATTAGAGGAAAGGAGAAGGTCAGTGTACAGTTATTAGAGGAAAGGAGAAGGTCAGTGTACAGTTATTAGAGGAAAGGAGAAGGTCAGTGTACAGTTATTAGAGGAAAGGAGAAGGTCAGTGTACAGTTATTAGAGGAAAGGAGAAGGTCAGTGTACAGTTATTAGAGGAAAGGAGAAGGTCAGTGTACAGTTATTAGAGGAAAGGAGGTCAGTGTACAATTATTAGAGGAAAGGAGAAGGTCAGTGTACAATTATTAGAGGAAAGGAGAAGGTCAGTGTACAGTCATTAGAGGAAAGGAGAAGGTCAGTGTACAGTTATTAGAGGAAAGGAGAAGGTCAGTGTACAGTTATTAGAGGAAAGGAGAAGGTCAGTGTACGGTTATTAGAGGAAAGGAGAAGGTCAGTGTACAGTTATTAGAGGAAAGGAGAAGGTCAGTGTACAGTTATTAGAGGAAAGGAGAAGGTCAGTGTACAATTATTAGAGGAAAGGAGAAGGTCAGTGAACAGTCATTAGAGGAAAGGAGAAGGTCAGTGTACGGTTATTAGAGGAAAGGAGAAGGTCAGTGTACGGTTATTAGAGGAAAGGAGAAGGTCAGTGTACAGTTATTAGAGGAAAGGAGAAGGTCAGTGTACAGTTATTAGAGGAAAGGAGAAGATCAGTGTACAGTCATTAGAGGAAAGGAGAAGGTCAGTGTACAGTCATTAGAGGAAAGGAGAAGGTCAGTGTACAGTTATTAGAGGAAAGGAGAAGGTCAGTGTACAATTATTAGAGGAAAGGAGAAGGTCAGTGTACAATTATTAGAGGAAAGGAGAAGGTCAGTGTACAGTCATTAGAGGAAAGGAGAAGGTCAGTGTACAATTATTAGAGGAAAGGAGAAGGTCAGTGTACAGTTATTAGAGGAAAGGAGAAGGTCAGTGTACAGTTATTAGAGGAAAGGAGAAGGTCAGTGTACAGTTATTAGAGGAAAGGAGAAGGTCAGTGTAGAGTTATTAGAGGAAAGGAGAAGGTCAGTGTAGAGTTATTAGAGGAAAGGAGAAGGTCAGTGTACAGTTATTAGAGGAAAGGAGAACGTCAGTGTACAGTTATTAGAGGAAAGGAGAAGGTCAGTGTACAGTTATTAGAGGAAAGGAGAAGGTCAGTGTACAGTTATTAGAGGAAAGGAGAACGTCAGTGTACAGTTATTAGAGGAAAGGAGAAGGTCAGTGTACAGTTATTAGAGGAAAGGAGAAGGTCAGTGTACAGTTATTAGAGGAAAGGAGAAGGTCAGTGTACAGTTATTAGAGGAAAGGAGAAGGTCAGTGTACAATTATTAGAGGAAAGGAGAAGGTCAGTGTACAGTTATTAGAGGAAAGGAGAAGGTCAGTGTACAGTCATTAGAGGAAAGGAGAAGGTCAGTGTACAATTATTAGAGGAAAGGAGAAGGTCAGTGTACAGTCATTAGAGGAAAGGAGAAGGTCAGTGTACAGTCATTAGAGGAAAGGAGAAGGTCAGTGTACAGTTATTAGAGGAAAGGAGAAGGTCAGTGTACAGTTATTAGAGGAAAGGAGAAGGTCAGTGTACAGTTATTAGAGGAAAGGAGAAGGTCAGTGTACAGTTATTAGAGGAAAGGAGAAGGTCAGTGTACAGTTATTAGAGGAAAGGAGAAGGTCAGTGTACAGTTATTAGAGGAAAGGAGAAGGTCAGTGTACAGTTATTAGAGGAAAGGAGAAGGTCAGTGTACAATTATTAGAGGAAAGGAGAAGGTCAGTGTACAATTATTAGAGGAAAGGAGAAGGTCAGTGTACAGTCATTAGAGGAAAGGAGAAGGTCAGTGTACAATTATTAGAGGAAAGGAGAAGGTCAGTGTACAATTATTAGAGGAAAGGAGAAGGTCAGTGTACAGTTATTAGAGGAAAGGAGAAGGTCAGTGTACAGTTATTAGAGGAAAGGAGAAGGTCAGTGTACAGTTATTAGAGGAAAGGAGAAGGTCAGTGTACAGTTATTAGAGGAAAGGAGAAGGTCAGTGTACAGTCATTAGAGGAAAGGAGAAGGTCAGTGTACAATTATTAGAGGAAAGGAGAAGGTCAGTGAACGGTTATTAGAGGAAAGGAGAAAGTCAGTGTACAGTTATTAGAGGAAAGGAGAAGGTCAGTGTACAGTTATTAGAGGAAAGGAGAAGGTCAGTGTACAGTTATTAGAGGAAAGGAGAAGGTCAGTGTACAGTTATTAGAGGAAAGGAGAAGGTCAGTGTACAGTTATTAGAGGAAAGGAGAAGGTCAGTGTACAATTATTAGAGGAAAGGAGAAGGTCAGTGTACAATTATTAGAGGAAAGGAGAAGGTCAGTGTACAATTATTAGAGGAAAGGAGAAGGTCAGTGTACAGTCATTAGAGGAAAGGAGAAGGTCAGTGTACAATTATTAGAGGAAAGGAGAAGGTCAGTGAACGGTTATTAGAGGAAAGGAGAAAGTCAGTGTACAGTTATTAGAGGAAAGGAGAAGGTCAGTGTACAGTTATTAGAGGAAAGGAGAAGGTCAGTGTACAGTTATTAGAGGAAAGGAGAAGGTCAGTGTACAGTTATTAGAGGAAAGGAGAAGGTCAGTGTACAGTTATTGGAGGAAAGGAGAAGGTCAGTGTACAGTTATTAGAGGAAAGGAGAAGGTCAGTGTACAGTTATTAGAGGAAAGGAGAAGGTCAGTGTACAGTTATTAGAGGAAAGGAGAAGGTCAGTGTACAGTTATTAGAGGAAAGGAGAAGGTCAGTGTACAATTATTAGAGGAAAGGAGAAGGTCAGTGTACAGTTATTAGAGGAAAGGAGAAGGTCAGTGTACAGTTATTAGAGGAAAGGAGAAGGTCGGTGTACAGTTATTAGAGGAAAGGAGAAGGTCAGTGTACAGTTATTAGAGGAAAGGAGAAGGTCAGTGTACAATTATTAGAGGAAAGGAGAAGGTCAGTGTACAGTTATTAGAGGAAAGGAGAAGATCAGTGTACAGTTATTAGAGGAAAGGAGAAGGTCAGTGTACAGTTATTAGAGGAAAGGAGAAGGTCAGTGTACGGTTATTAGAGGAAAGGAGAAGGTCAGTGTACAGTTATTAGAGGAAAGGAGAAGGTCAGTGTACAGTTATTAGAGGAAAGGAGAAGGTCAGTGTACAGTTATTAGAGGAAAGGAGAAGGTCAGTGTACAGTTATTAGAGGAAAGGAGAAGGTCAGTGTACAGTTATTAGAGGAAAGGAGAAGGTCAGTGTACAGTTATTAGAGGAAAGGAGAAGGTCAGTGTACAGTTATTAGAGGAAAGGAGAAGGTCAGTGTACAGTTATTAGAGGAAAGGAGAAGGTCAGTGTACAATTATTAGAGGAAAGGAGAAGGTCAGTGTACAATTATTAGAGGAAAGGAGAACGTCAGTGTACAGTTATTAGAGGAAAGGAGAAGGTCAGTGTACAGTTATTAGAGGAAAGGAGAAGGTCAGTGTACAGTTATTAGAGGAAAGGAGAAGGTCAGTGAACGGTTATTAGAGGAAAGGAGAAAGTCAGTGTACAGTTATTAGAGGAAAGGAGAACGTCAGTGTACAGTTATTAGAGGAAAGGAGAAGGTCAGTGTACAGTCATTAGAGGAAAGGAGAAGGTCAGTGTACAGTTATTAGAGGAAAGGAGAAGGTCAGTGTACAGTTATTGGAGGAAAGGAGAAGGTCAGTGTACAGTTATTAGAGGAAAGGAGATGGTCAGTGTACAGTTATTAGAGGAAAGGAGAAGGTCAGTGTACAGTTATTAGAGGAAAGGAGAAGGTCAGTGTACAATTATTAGAGGAAAGGAGAAGGTCAGTGTACAATTATTAGAGGAAAGGAGAAGGTCAGTGTACAATTATTAGAGGAAAGGAGAACGTCAGTGTACAGTTATTAGAGGAAAGGAGAAGGTCAGTGTACAGTTATTAGAGGAAAGGAGAAGGTCAGTGTACAGTCATTAGAGGAAAGGAGAAGGTCAGTGTACAATTATTAGAGGAAAGGAGAAGGTCAGTGAACGGTTATTAGAGGAAAGGAGAAAGTCAGTGTACAGTTATTAGAGGAAAGGAGAACGTCAGTGTACAGTTATTAGAGGAAAGGAGAAGGTCAGTGTACAGTCATTAGAGGAAAGGAGAAGGTCAGTGTACAGTTATTAGAGGAAAGGAGAAGGTCAGTGTACAGTTATTAGAGGAAAGGAGAAGATCAGTGTACAGTCATTAGAGGAAAGGAGAAGGTCAGTGTACAGTCATTAGAGGAAAGGAGAAGGTCAGTGAACAGTCATTAGAGGAAAGGAGAAGGTCAGTGTACGGTTATTAGAGGAAAGGAGAAGGTCAGTGTACGGTTATTAGAGGAAAGGAGAAGGTCAGTGTACAGTTATTAGAGGAAAGGAGAAGGTCAGTGTACAGTTATTAGAGGAAAGGAGAAGATCAGTGTACAGTTATTAGAGGAAAGGAGAACGTCAGTGTACAGTTATTAGAGGAAAGGAGAAGGTCAGTGTACAGTCATTAGAGGAAAGGAGAAGGTCAGTGTACAGTTATTAGAGGAAAGGAGAAGGTCAGTGTAGAGTTATTAGAGGAAAGGAGAAGGTCAGTGTACAGTTATTGGAGGAAAGGAGAAGGTCAGTGTACAGTTATTAGAGGAAAGGAGATGGTCAGTGTACAGTTATTAGAGGAAAGGAGAAGGTCAGTGTACAGTTATTAGAGGAAAGGAGAAGGTCAGTGTACAGTTATTAGAGGAAAGGAGAAGGTCAGTGTACAGTTATTAGAGGAAAGGAGAAGGTCAGTGTACAGTTATTAGAGGAAAGGAGAAGGTCAGTGTACAGTTATTAGAGGAAAGGAGAAGATCAGTGTACAGTCATTAGAGGAAAGGAGAAGGTCAGTGTACAGTCATTAGAGGAAAGGAGAAGGTCAGTGAACAGTCATTAGAGGAAAGGAGAAGGTCAGTGTACGGTTATTAGAGGAAAGGAGAAGGTCAGTGTACGGTTATTAGAGGAAAGGAGAAGGTCAGTGTACAGTTATTAGAGGAAAGGAGAAGGTCAGTGTACAGTTATTAGAGGAAAGGAGAAGGTCAGTGTACAGTTATTAGAGGAAAGGAGAAGGTCAGTGTAGAGTTATTAGAGGAAAGGAGAAGGTCAGTGTACAGTTATTAGAGGAAAGGAGAAGGTCAGTGTACAGTTATTAGAGGAAAGGAGAACGTCAGTGTACAGTTATTAGAGGAAAGGGGAAGGTCAGTGTACAGTCATAGGTCAGTGTACAGTCATTAGAGGAAAGGAGAAGGTCAGTGTAGAGTTATTAGAGGAAAGGAGAAGGTCAGTGTACAGTTATTAGAGGAAAGGAGAAGGTCAGTGTACAGTCATAGGTCAGTGTACAGTCATTAGAGGAAAGGAGAAGGTCAGTGTAGAGTTATTAGAGGAAAGGAGAAGGTCAGTGTACAGTTATTAGAGGAAAGGAGAAGGTCAGTGTACAGTCATTAGAGGAAAGGAGAAGGTCAGTGTACAGTTATTAGAGGAAAGGAGAAGGTCAGTGTACAGTTATTAGAGGAAAGGAGAAGATCAGTGTACAGTCATTAGAGGAAAGGAGAAGGTCAGTGTACAGTTATTAAAGGAAAGGAGAAGGTCAGTGTACAGTTATTAGAGGAAAGGAGAAGGTCAGTGTACAGTTATTAGAGGAAAGGAGAACGTCAGTGTACAGTTATTAGAGGAAAGGAGAAGGTCAGTGTAGAGTTATTAGAGGAAAGGAGAAGGTCAGTGTACAGTTATTAGAGGAAAGGAGAAGGTCAGTGTAGAGTTATTAGAGGAAAGGAGAAGGTCAGTGTACAGTTATTAGAGGAAAGGAGAAGGTCAGTGTAGAGTTATTAGAGGAAAGGAGAACGTCAGTGTAGAGTTATTAGAGGAAAGGAGAAGGTCAGTGTACAGTTATTAGAGGAAAGGAGAAGGTCAGTGTACAGTTATTAGAGGAAAGGAGAAGGTCAGTGTACAGTTATTAGAGGAAAGGAGAAGGTCAGTGTACAGTCATTAGAGGAAAGGAGAAGGTCAGTGAACAGTCATTAGAGGAAAGGAGAAGGTCAGTGTACAGTTATTAGAGGAAAGGAGAAGGTCAGTGTACAGTTATTAGAGGAAAGGAGAAGGTCAGTGTAGAGTTATTAGAGGAAAGGAGAAGGTCAGTGTACAGTTATTAGAGGAAAGGAGAAGGTCAGTGTAGAGTTATTAGAGGAAAGGAGAAGGTCAGTGTACAGTTATTAGAGGAAAGGAGAAGGTCAGTGTACAGTTATTAGAGGAAAGGAGAAGGTCAGTGTACAGTTATTAGAAGAAAGGAGAAGGTCAGTGTACAGTTATTTATCGGAATGCCAGAGAGGAGCAGTGGTGTGGCTCTTAAGACTATAAAGCAGTAGATAGACTAGGGGAGGTAGAATTACATTAGGACAGAAGACCTGGATGTCCAGGGATACTTTGTGAAATATGGTCCTTGTATATTTCAGGAAACCATTCTATAGGACCCACTGGACTAAAAAGGAAGTCAGGCAGAAACGGTAAAGCCTTACAATTCACAGCTCATCTCTGATATTCAAACAAAAGTTCCAGAAGATTAATACATTTACTTTTTAAAGATATAGAAGAACATTATCAGTTAATGGATTGGTACCATCACTTAAAGTAATTAAAGATAAGAATATGAAACAAAGAAAGTAGGAACGAGAAAGAAGAGAAAAAAATAAAATAAGCAAAAAATTTAAAAAAACATACAGGTATTTTTTTTTTTTTATCAAAAGGTGTTTTTTGTACACAAGTAAGAGGATACTTTCAAAACAGAAGTGTATACAGACAGGCCATAGAAATGGCTCTGACAGATGTATAAATACAGGGAATACTTATTCGCTCTTATTCATCCCATAACTGATATAAATGCATAGTACAACTTCATCTTACTTTTTTTTTACATTAGTTTCAAAAAGAAAAAAGAGAAAACAACAAAATAAACAAAAAGAAAAAACCCAAATATAACCTGACAATGCCATCATACAGTTTCTGGTGGTATATATTCCAACACCCGTTAACTCTTTACCACTAAGATGACTAGTCTATTACGTCATACCCTAGGAGTATATCAATCAGAACATGGATTTCACATTTTAGACTCCTCGCCTTTGGACTATCATCATTGTAGCAGCCTATGAAGGACCAGCTGTGGAGGAGTTACTTCTGGGGCACCCAGCCAACACTGCCATATTATCTCGAACTTCCGTGGTGATTTCCTATGGGAATATGTATTTTTTTCCCGTATAAGAATGTCATTACCCGCCTGGATCCACTGTTTGCTCGTCGGAACTCGGGCAGACAGCCAATATCTCGCTACCAGCTTCCTTGCCAAATAGAGTAATCTAATAAGAGCAATGTATGTATGAGGGGAATACAAATCCTCATCTAGAGCTCCAAGCAAGCACACCAGGGGATCCATGAGCAGCTGAACCTGAAAGACAGAATTGATTATTGGGACCACTTTGTTCCAATATCTCACAAGTTTGGGACACTTCCACAACATGTGCAGGAGATCTCCTGAATGAACCTGACACTTAGGGCATATGGGTGTGTCTCTACTTCCCCAATGGTGTAATTGTACCCGAGTCCTATACACTCTATGCCAGGGATATGCAATTAGCGGACCTCCAGCTGTTGCAGAACTACAAGTCCCATGAGGCATAGCAAGACTCTGACAGCCACAAGCATGACACCCAGTGCAGAGGCATGATGGGACTTGTAGTTTTGCAACAGCTGGAGGTCCACTAATTGCATATCCCTGCTCTATTCAATATAAACAACTGTGACAGTCTTTGTGCCGCAGACACTGACACCAGGGGTCCAGCATTCAATATTTGTTCCCATTGTTCCCTGTCTATGGGACCAATATCTCTCTCCCATTTCTCTCTACAGGGCAGAATATCGGGTGCCTGTATAGGAGCCAGCATTTGCATATAAGTTTTAGAGATGACACCTTTTTTTTTTCAGTTTCATCAAATACAGACTCCAAGAAGGTTGAGTCTACCAGATGCAGGGATGAGCAGTTACTTTGAGATCGGATTGCATGGCTCAATCGAATATACTGATAATGGAAATCGCCTAATAGTGGGAACTCCTCCCTCAGTTTCATGTAGGATTTCCAGCCCGTCTCATCAAAAATTTGGGACAAATATTTAACCCCTGCAGCCTCCCACAGTGTGTGACCACTGAGTTTAGCCAGCTCGGTGTAGAACCTGTTCTGCCAGATTGGTGTGCTAGGTAGGAAGCCATTGATTCCCAATGTCCGTTTGATACCACTCCAGAGTTTTTTAAGGAGACAGACTGTTGGGCATAATGAAGGAAACACGGGGAAAGCCATCTCCATATGAGATGATGCAAAGTACGACGTAGTAGGGCTTATAAGTAAAGATTTAGAGGGATCTGAAACATTAGGCTGATTCCATCCTGTAAAGTGTTGTATCTGTGCAGCATAGAAATATGTCTGGGCATAGGGAACAGCCATTCCCCCTTGATCTTTAGGGTACTGTAAGGTGGTAAGTTTTATCCTGGCTACTTTATTTTTCCAGATTAGAGATCTAAATTGAGAGTCAATACGTCAAAACCAGTATTTCGGTATCCACACTGGGGCCTTGTGCAAGATGTATAACAGTTGTGGGGCCCAGATCATCGAAGTCAAATTAGCTCTTCCAATGACTGACAGCGGTAATTTACACCATGCAGCACATTTATTTTTACATTTCTGTAGTAGGGGTTTTAAATTAAGGGCTATATAGTCCGTAGGGTCTTTTGTCACTACAATTCCTAAGTACTTAAAGGACTCTACAACCTGTATCCGGGCCACACTGTTTGGTAACGCTGAGGGGAGATCATCCAGCAGGAGGAGAACTGATTTGTGCCAATTAATGGCAAAACCAAAAAACTCTCCAAACAGCTCGATGAGGCGCATAGTGGCGACCAGGGAACCATCTGTATCCCCCAAGTACAGTAAGGCATCGTCAGCACATAAGGAAAGTTTATCTTCTCTATGGTTCCGTCTAAATCCCACAATATCCGGTTAGTCTCTAATCCTAGCTGCCAAAGGCTCCAACGCCAGGGCAAAAAGCAGGGGCGACAGTGGACACCCCTGCCTAGTGCCCCGGAACAATGGAAAGGCCTCGGATAACATGTCATTTATTCTAATCCTCGCTGTTGGTGCTGTATATAAGAGTTTAATCCAGGTGATAAACCCCTCTCCCAGACCGAATTTAGCCAACACTGCCCAAAGATAGTTCCACTCCACGTTGTTAAATGCTTTGGCAGCGTCGAGGGAAAGGATCGCATTATTTCCTGAGTTCTCTATTGGGAGCTGAAGATTCAGGAAAAGCCACCTAATATTTAGTGCAGTGGATCGTGCTAGGATAAATCCCGACTGGTCTACATGGACCAGTCTAGAAATAACCGCAGCCAGTCTAGTTGCCAATACTCGTCCCAAAATCTTGACATCCGTATTTAGCAACGAAATGGGTCTGTAGGAGTCTGGCTGTAGAGGGTCCTTACCCGGCTTAGGGAGCACCACCACCACAGCCTCCTCCATGGAATCCGGAAGGCTGATCTGGATGAGAGTCTAACTTTAATGTATGACAAGATTGCCCAGAAATTTCAATCAGAGCTTCACAAATCTACTAACACCCTGTCCCTGGAGATCGCGGCCCTGGGTAGTAGAACCGATTTACTAGAGACAAAACATGATGAGCTCACCTTAGTGTATTCTGATCTAAGAAAGGAGCATGAGTCCCTATCTGAAATGGTCCTGCAACTCCAAGCCCACATCGAGGACCTCGACAACAGGAACCGCCGCAACAATCTTAGGGTGCGCGGAGTGCCTGAATCGGTCACCGATCTGCTACCCACAGTGCAGAAGATATTCCAATCTCTCTTACCAGACTCCCCACTGTCGGCCTTCTCCTGTGATAGGATTCATAGGGCCCTTCGCCCTCCCCCTCCCCCACAGAAACCACCAAGGGACATAGTGCTTTGCCTTAAGGACTTCCTGATCAAAGAGGAAATACTCAGAGCTTCAAGGAACACCCCTAATATTCGCCTGGAAGGCACCCCGATTCAAATCTACCCGGATATCTCCCCTACCACCCTGGATAAGCGCAGGAGGATGAAAGAGGTTACATCTGTTCTTCAAACTGCCAGTATTCGCTACCGCTGGGGCTTCCCCTTCAAGCTGCAGGTGCCCCATAATGGCACAACCTTCACCGTAACCACGCTATCAGAGGGAAAGGAATTACTGGTGAAGATGGGCCTCCTTGATGCGGCTTCCCTGCCCAGACTACCCTCCACTCCACGTCACTCAACTATTTGGGCAACCCTTCCACCCAGAAGAGACCGCCGAGATCAACGCCGTGACTGACAGCAAGACACACTCTTCTTTTTTCTCTTTGTGTTTACTTTTTCCCCCTACCCTTGTTTTTCTCTTTGTTTTTCTCCCTCCAAGGTATCGAGATTTGAACATCTCCCAACAAGCTTAGAGAAAATTGGACTCTCCCGGCTCATTACGGACTCCCGGATGCATCCGCATGATTGTCCCTACACTCTTCAACAATGAGGACTGACTGGCTCCCCGTCTGGTTAGTGACGTCAGAGCTGGTTGATTCCCCACAGGTAAATTCCTCAGACGAATCTATGTCTGTACGGACAACACGAACACTACCAATCAGAGTGTTGGACCTTTCGGTCTGAATGGACACTTTTTTTTGGGTCCACGTCTTTCCCCATGACCCCCCGGAGCTATGTTTGGCCATTTTTTGGCCTAGTATTCGGGTTTCTAGTTTTTTGTTACTCTATGTTTATGATCCTATGCTTTCGTGTTTTTTTTTTGTGTTATTCATATCAGATGGCTCTACCATAGTGATTTATGTGTTACTAACTCAGAGTATGGAGGCGTGTAGTCCCACGGGACTGTGTGCCATGGCTGTGTCACGCCTCTGAAGGGGGATGGGTTGCTCTTTTGGCTGCTCCCTCTTGACCTGGACCCCTTATTGATCCTAGCAGATTCACCATAAACATATCATGGGAATTAAAGTACTTTCCCATAATGTAAAAGGGTTTAATACCCCTCAAAAAAGAAGAAAAGTGTTGAGAATGTATAAATCTCTTGGCGCAGATGTTATCTTACTCCAGGAGACTCGTTTCTCCAGAGATAATCACCCATCATACTTTGATAAAACTTTCCATCAAAGCTATTTCACCACCCATGGGTCCAGGTCTAGAGGGGCGGCCATCTTTATTAAGAACTCAGTCATGTTTATAGGTTCAACAGATTTATAAAGATCCCAAGAGTCGTTTTGTGATAGTTCAGGGCTCCATCCAGAATGAACTTCTAACCTTGGCCTCAGTGTACGCCCCAAACGCCTCACAGGCTACATTCGTTAAAGAATTTTATCAGACCCTAGATGGGTTCCACTCCCCCCACATGTTAATCGGGGGGGATTTTAATTTAGTAGCCCATTCGGGACTTGATAGAAGCCGAACATTCCCGACATCTAAGGCCTTTCCCAAATCCCTCCAACATTCCCTGAAATCCTCTCAACTCATAGGAGAGCCCACAATATCGGCTCCAGAGAATAGACCTTCTATTCCCACCCCCATGACAGTTATTCCCGACTGGATTCTATTTATGGCACCCCCTCCCTGACAGTGAACTCTACTACAACCAACATACATGTTTGCCCCTGATTGGACCATCACCTTGTCTCCACCCATATCTCATGTTTAGGCCTCCCACATATAGCCAGGTCCCGGCACCTTCATGACGCACTACTCACTGATCCTGTGATTACGGCTCAGTTCCTGGAACGTCTCAAAGAATATTTTAGGCTCAATAATGTAGAGAACATTTCTCCGATCTCTCTATGGGCAGCCCATAAGGCTGTGATGAGGGGTCACCTGATCGACATTTCCACCACCCAAAAACATCCAAAACAACAGGATACTCATAAACTACTCACCCTAGAATTAGTACAACTATACCATAGACGACACACTCAGACCCC